>CM031243.1:850547234-851082234 GCA_018340775.1 Taxus wallichiana var. yunnanensis
ATAATGTTCATTCATAGAAACTGACTTCTTGTTTATGATCTATAAAGTCCTATATAGACAAGACTTACAATTTCAGAAGATGTTCCAAAGCCCCCACAGCTCTTGGGATGGGTCCAAAAAGTTTATTATCAGAGAAGTCCCTAGGATTTCATGTTAGATCAGAGATCAACAAAATATTTGGAAGTCTTTCACAGCTTGTCATCTAGATATTAAATTTCACTCCAAACACAATTCTTAATAGCGTATTGGAAGTATAACCAAAAAATAAAAATAACTGACAGAATGTCTCTAAATTTATAATATATCCCATCTCTATTAGAATTGTTCCCTTAATATTGTTTGAGGACGATTCCTATAAAAGTAATAACATAATATTGCTAGACTCATTAGACCACGGGTGTATTATATATGCATGCTTAATGTGCTTGACAAAACCCTTCCACAATCATCATATACATGATCGATCAACAACACAAAATATAATCTGAAAGCACCTACAAATAAGTAGGCTTCCGAAATTCAAGAGGCATTGTTCCATTCAGTCGATTCCCATGCACATTGCTATAACCGAAGGCAACATGAAAACTTAGAAAATCTTAGAGGACAACATATTCACTAAACATTTACTTGAACGCCATATAACCTACAAATAATTAAGAGCAACACATGAACTAATGTTTCCCAACCAGATTTCTGGACACAAAAACACTCAGCTTGTAATTATTATATACTTTCTTAGAGAGGCTGCAATATATTAATTCATAATGCTACTATCACAGTTACTAAATACAGTGCAATAGCTCCCATTTTCCGTATTTTTGCCATTTTTAATTTCTACATACAAAACACAAAGAAAAGTGACAAGACATGGTTTCATATCAGATTGTTGCATCTGATCAAAGAGATTGAGGGCCTCTTTTGAATAGTCATGCATATCATATCCTCCAATTAGAGATGTCAAGGAGACAACATTTTGATGTTGCATTTTGTCAAATAAATTGTGCACTTCCTTTATGCTCCCACATTTCGCATACATTTCTACGAGAGCATTTGACACTATGACATCGGATTGTAATTGGATTCTAACAATTTCCTCATGAATCTCCTTACCATGTTCCAGAGCAGCCAACTTGCCACATGTCGGGAGGACACTGCCAAATGTCTTCAAGTCTGGCCTTGCCCTGCAAGTTGCATTTGTTCGTAAAAATTGCAGGCTTCTTTACAATGTCCATTCTGTACATATCCTACAATCATTGCATTCCAAGATGCCGTGATCTTCTCTGGAATGTCCTGAAATATCTTTAAGGCCTCGTCGACTTTATCGTTTACCATATATCTTGTAATCATGGTTGTCCATGATATACCAATTCGTTGAGGCATTTTGTCAAACAGATCACGTGCCTTGTCTATCTTTCCACATTTTCCATACATATTTGATAAGGCCGTGAACTATTTGATTAAATGCTCAAGGAAACATGTTCTCTTTTAACTGCCAATTGATGTTGAATATGCACAAGATATGTTTGATGAACAAGCCTCAAATAATTTTAAGAACATACAATTTGTAGACATGATGAATCATGGAAATGATTATCATTAACGGAATGAAGACCTAATTGAGGAAGTTTAAAGCAAACAAATTTTAACGTACCCTCACCTGCAGACCTTCCAGTGCAAATTAGGAGCTCAATAGGAGTTTGAATAGGACAAGTTGTAAAGTAAAACAAAAAAAAATTAAACATGAAGTGTTGGAAACGGCAAAACCTGTCCGGTAGAATTCATGGTAATATGGTCTTCGTTACACTATGTGTTGCAATATGGCCGGTGCTGCAGTGCAATATTTATGGGACATTTTGTATATAATATTTTTAATATTTTAAAATTATTATTTTATATTTGCAGACTATGGATTTTTTATTAATACTTCTTTTATATCTTTTATATTATTTGGTCAAGTCACTTGAAGAGATAACTCATACACTATTTTTATCATAACATCATCTTAACAATATAAAATTCTAGAAATTAGCAATCTTGCATAGAGTGGTGCAATGAGGAGGATGTATTAAAGAAGTTAAACTTGATGAAGTGAAACATTGTAGGAGGAAGCAAGGTGATGTATAAGGGAATTGAGGTATGAGAAGTACAAGGGTTGGGAAAATGTTGAGGGAAACCTACTTGATATTCTTCTTCTTTACCATGAGGAGTATATGGACCATGTGGCTTATTTGTTAATAATTAGAAGGAAAAAGGGGGTTTCTTGAAAGTTGGTGTCTGCAATGTCATCACTATATGCTCCCTCTTCTTCGAGTTAATAAGAGTGTATGGTTTAGGCACACTTGATTTTACATCTGTAAATTGTGAAGTGGAAACTTGTATAAGGAATCATAGTTTGTTGATGACGACATATAATGTTGATGACGATCCTATCAATGTCACATTTTGTCATCACTATCTTTGTTACTCATTTATTGTTTATAGATAGGAAATATTTCTTGAAGAGAAATATGACGCCACCTCCACTCAAATGGCCACACCGCCTATAGTCTGGTAGTTTCAAGAATGGAAATAGAGACATATATTCTTGATTCCAATGGTAGAGTGTCACTAGCCCATAGTCAAACTGAAATCTACCCGTGACATCTTGGTATTGTATTGACCTTGATCACATCCAATTTCAAGAGATCGATGATGGTAAAAATGAGGGTACGAGAGGCAAGGGAAAAGCCATTGTAGTTGTGCCCTCTATTGCACACATGGATCTCTCACCCATGTTTTTTGAAGTACTACACTGATCACTACAAGCTCCCTCATCTTTGAGATAATTAGAGTGTAGGGTTTAGGCACACATGATTTTGTAAACTACAAATTTTGAAGAGGAAACTTGTGTAGGTAATTGTATCTTGTTTTGTTGTTGTTGATGATGATGATCCACTCAATGTCATAGTTTTTATAATGTTCCCACTCAGACATGAGATGAAAACTCAAGTGTTTACATCTTTATTTCAATTTGGTGATGGACATTCTAACATAACATCTCCACCTCCCTAATTCACAACGTTACCATAGTGATCAAGATAATAAATCTCAAATAGGTATGAATCCCATGATATATAACCCAAATTCTAATATTGAAACCCATCAAGTGAATACACATTGTCTCTCCCTTGTACTTTGTTTGGAATCATTTTTCCATCAAACATTGTATTTTCACTTAGCTTGAATTGATCCATTAACTTTGATTAGTACGAGATGCCACTAAAACCAAAAGAAGAATAAAAACACAACTTGAAGAAGCAATAGAAAACACTTCACTGCCAACATATTAAGTGATCATCATGCATATCACAACACAAGTAGGTATTGGCTCTTGAAGAAGAGGAAAGTGCCTTGTTCCAAATATCTCATATTGATACATGTTAAGAGGATGGTAGCAAAGGTTATGCATGTTGGCTTGACACCTGTCAAATTGTATTTTCCTTAAAGATTCCAAGGTATTTTCAATAAATGATTTTTTTCATATCCAAGAAGCATTGCAATCCATGAGACAACATATTTTCCAAGAATTTTCTCATTTGCAGACATATATTTAAATCAATTTGTCGAATAGTTCACATGCTTCCTCATTTGCAAACATATATGTTAGTGCACTTACAACTTAAGCATCGAAAGTCCCTTCCTCATAATGCTTATGTGGATGTCCACACCTTGTTTCAACACACTTTTTTTTGTACAAGTCGGTAACATGCTAGCAAATGTGAACTTAACATATTGTACACCAGTTGGCCTCATTTGGTGAAAGAACATTGATGATTAGTGTAGTGATCTAACAACAAGAGACGTGTGTATATGACAGGTATCACAATCTAAAATTGTCAATCCACATTCTCCTTGTGTTTCGACACACCTTTATTTGCACAGGTTGCTAACATGCTAGAAAATGTGAATTGGACATACTAAACACTAGTTGGCACTTGACCCCATTTCATGAAACAACATTGATGATCAATGCGGTGATCTAGCAATAGTAGGCATGGATATTATTGGCCCCACAAACTCAAATTTTCAATCCACATTCTCCCTGCCTTTGGAGGATTCGCAAAGCCACCTTTACCATTGCCTAAAGGTTGTGTATCCTACTTTTTGGTGGTCAATTTCTCGGTTATGCTTTCCAACGAGAATGTTGTCAAGTGATTCGGGGATTCAAGTCTCCATTGCACCTCTCAGATGTAATTGCTAGTTATAATGGATAATTAGACTTAACTTTTCCATCATGACATTAGAGTTGTGCATGTTTATTAGGCATGAAATCCACTATTGAGTAAACCTAGCACATCATAAATCATGTGGGAAATGTATTAATGTCCTACACTTCCATTTTCATGGTAGCCAAAATGACTCGTAATACTTCTTAAAAGAGGAAATTATTTAGATGTGGATGGATATGATGTCATCTCCGAGGTTTAAGAACACCTAGTTATTTCAATGTTCCAACATAGGCAAACACAACAACGTGACACTTTTTAATATTCTAACTTTGATGGGTTGATTTAGTCTTACGATTTTTAATATTATTTTATCTATGTTGTACTTTATGGTTTCATTTGGCTTGCATTAGTCGCCCAAGTGCAATTTATGGTTAAATGGACCAAAATAAAAAAAATAAAAATAGGGAAAATGCAATAGATTTCAAATTTGAAACCCAACCGCTACTTGCCTGCTACAACACTTTGTAACCCTACTTTTCAATTTTACATCAAAAAATTATAGGATTTTAGATGATGTGCCAATGATCATCAATTAATAATCCCTACTAAATGTTGGTCATATGAGCAATAAATAAATTTTATTTGAATGTTTTTGACTAAAATATATCAATATATTGTTTAGTGCTAATCACTTCTGATTCTAAGAGAAAATTTGTGACTAATAAAACTATGAAAGTATTACGTGTAATGTCTACGTTTAATGTAAACATCATCTAGTTACTCCGAGTTAAGTAGCTAATTTCCTCCAGTTCCACGAAGGTGAACAAAACACTCTTATCGAACACATCATCTTTTATTTTTCAATTAAAAATGCTCTCCATCACACCTTATATCATACACGTGGACGCCATCTTGCTTCAGTAGAATTCAGATCAGAAGAAGAAGATCGATTGGTCAAAACGCATAGCAATAAATTGGCAATAAATTAGCAAGTTGACTATGTGACCAACAAGCGTGCTTTCCTTTTCGGTCGTCTTAAAAGGCGAGAGGTCGCGGGTTCGAGTCTTTAAAACTCCAAACTACCTGCACGAGGTCAGGCAAAAATAACACAAAAAATCTCTGTTGGAAGTCGCAGGTTCTACTCTTTCTTCAAACTCAAAAATACCCTAAATAGACAATTAGTAATTCGCAACTCTTTAAAGCAATTAGCAATTCGCACACAATAAATAGACGGCACCTAAAGGCGGCCATTGACGGATTGTTTCCCATGACAAATTTTCAGTGCATCGTGACACGTGGAGGGATGTGGGTAAATCGTGCATCAATGACCAATTAAATCTCCCTTGTTCAATTGATGTAGGGCTGCCAAAGGAAAACGTGGACGGCCGGAAATAACAGGTCAGAAACTGAGATAAGAACCGTCAGATTTCAACGTATTTTTTGAACTGCAATCTTATGCGTTTAAATTCTGACCAATGTCAGAATTTCCCAGGTCCTTCTCACATGGAACTCCTCCCGAGTAAATATGAAAAAATTCAATTAAAGAAATTTAATTAAATGATAAATTTAAATAAATACAATAATGATATGTACATTTATATTAATATACAGAATGATATGTACATTTATATTAATCTATCTCATAAATAAAAATATTTTCCCCCACTTATTACAAAAATTAAAAAATAATAAATAAGAAAATATTTTCATAAAACAATAATATACATATATTTTGCATAAGTTTATAATAAATAAGAAGAAAGCTCATCATAAAATATATTTCAATTATATTAAGAATAAAACTCATAATTAAATTTGAAAATATTTCATGTAGGATGAAAAGTTCCATAAGAAAGAAATAACATATCTAATTAAATATTGTACTCGGAAACATTAGTAAAGTTGGTTACATGCATCAATTTAATTATTACGCCTAGAAGGCGTTCCCCTATGGGAAAGGCCCTTACGGACGTTTCTATGATGTATCTTAAATTTGACGGTTTGACGCCTTGAGTCTAAATGTTTCTTCACGCTTTTGAGGACGTCTTTATTTTTGGAATTAAAATGAACAAGACAGGCTTCAAGTATAATCACACGATGCCATCCACGCCAATCTCAATCTCAATCTGGGAGCACTGTGTAGAGAGGGTCGGTTGAAGGATGTTGTGGACATTGTGCTTTCCACACACAATCCCCATGTAGACTCTAACACATATCTTCAACTATTGAACACCCGTATTGCCAGAATGCGCTTTTCAGAGGGTAAGAAAACCCACTCTTTCATCATTGATGAGGATTTGCATTTCTACTCACACATTTCTCCAAAATAAGCTTATCAACATGTATATCAAATCCGTAGTTTGTTGGATGCACGTGAAGTGTTTGTGACGAAAATGACAGAACACGACGACTTCTCATGGAATGTGATGATTACACTTCACCGAAGACATGGATGTCCTCATGAGGCATTGACAATGTTTAATGATATGCAACGAATGGATGTCCAACCCAATCAGTTCACCTTTGCCAAGATTCTTCCACTATCATGCAAACATGGGTACTTTGGAGCAGGTATTTATATCCATCGAGGCATAATGGAAAGTGGGTTTTTCTCGAGATGTTGTAGTTCAAGTGTGCCCTCTGTAGACATGTATTCGAAATGTGGAAGCTTACATAAGGCACGTGAACTGTTTGCCAAAATGCATTTGCTACACGCACATTTTTCCAAAATAAGCTTATCAACATGTATATCAAATTTGGTAGTTTTTAGATGCACGTGAAGTGTTTGTGAAATGATAGAACGCGACAGCTTCTCATGGAATGTGATGATTACATCTTCCAAGACATGGATGTCCTCATGAGGCATTGACAATGTTTAATGATATGCAACGAACAGATGTCCAACCCAATCGGTTCACCTTTGCCAAAGCATTCTTCCGGCTGTCAGCGCAAACATGGGTACTTTGGAACAGGTGGTATCGACATCCATCGAGGCATAATTGAAAGTGGATGTTTATCCGATGTTGTCGTTGTAAGTGCCCTGATAGACATGTATGCAAAATGTGGAAGCATACACAAGGCATGGGAGCATTTGACAAAATGCCTCATAGAAATATCATCACATGGACTACAATCATCGCAGATATGCACAAAATGGTAATTTTGACAAGGCTTTAAATTTTTTTGAAGTAATGCCCGAAAGAGACGTGGCGTCATGGACTGTAATTATTAATCGGATATGCACAAAACAGGCTTGTTGAAAAGGCTTTGCAAACTTTTAAGCAAATGCGATTGGCAGCTCTAAAGCCAAACTCCACAACCTTTGCACAAAGATCCTCCCACTGTGCAATATGGGAGCTTTAAAACAGGGTATAGACATCCATCAAAGCATAATAGAAAGTGGATTTTTGTCAGATGTTGTAGTTGGGAGTGCCTTACTAGACATGTATGCAAAATGTGGAAGCATAACGAAGGCACGTAAACTGTTTGACAACATGTCTCAACGAGATGCTATCACATGGAATGCAATGATTGCAGGATATGTACAAAATGATCTTCTTGATGAGGCTTCAAGGCATTTCAAAAATATGCCTAGGCTGAGATGCGATCTCATGGAATGTGATGATTGCAGGCCACACACAAAATGGACTTGTGGAAATGGCCCTGGAGACTTTTCAGCAAATGCAATTGGCAGGTGTAAACTCAAACTCTACAACCTTTGCCAACATCCTTCCAGCCTGTGCAAAAATGGGAGCTTTGGAACATGGCATGGACATTCATAAAAGCATAATCGAAAGTGGATTTCTGTCAGATGTTGTAGTTGCAAGTTCCTTGGTAGACATGTATGCAAAATGTGGAAGCATACAGAAGGCACGTGAAGTGTTTGACAAAATTTCTAAATGAGATGCAGTTCATGGAATGCAATGATTGTAGGATATGCACAAAATGGTGTTCTTGACGAGGCTTCAAGGCTTTTCAAAGAAATGCCTTTACCAGATGTAGTCTCATGGACTGTAATGATTGCAGGGTATACACAAAATGGACTTGTTGAAAAGGCCTTGGAAACTTTCAAGAAAATGCAAGTGGCAGGTGTAAAGTCAAACTCCACAACCTTTATCAGCATCCTCCCGGCCTGTGCCAAAATGGGAGCATTGGAACAGGGTATGGACATCCATCAAAGCATAATCAAAAGTGGAATTTTGTCAGATGTGGTAGTTGCGAGTGCCCTGGTAGACATTTTGTTTACTCCGCATTTCCAAGAAAACCCTTTTAGATGGTAAGCAAATTCACTTGTATAGCAATCAGAGGGAATTTAAGTTTGCCACAAATAAACTATTACAAAATACCATTATACTCATGTATGAAAAGTGTGGAAGTTTAGCAGGTGTTCGCCAAGTGTTTGACCAAATGACTGAACGAGACCTCATCTCATGGAATATCATAATTGCATTTTACACAAGACACGGGCATCCTCACCAAGCATTGACATTGTTTCACCAAATGCAACCAACAAGGTTTGAACCTGATCAGTTCACCTTTTCTGGCATACTCCCAGCCTGTGCCAAAATAGTTGATTTGAAACAGGGTATAGATATCCACAAAAGTACAGTGGAGAAGGGATTTTTGTCAGATGTTGCAGTTGCGAGTGCCCTGGTAGATATGTATGCAAAATGTGGAAGTATACAGCACGTGAACTATTTGACAAAATGCCTGAAAGAAATGTAGTCACATGGACCGCAATGACTGTAAGTTATGCACACAATGGGTTTGTTGAAAAGGCATTCAAAACTTTTAAACAAATGCAATTGGCAGGAATCAAGCCAAATTCCACTACCTTTTCCAGCAGCCTCCCAGTGTGTGCCAAAATGGGTTCTGTAGAACATGGCATGGACATCCATCAAAAATAATTAAAGTGAGATGTTGCATTTGCAAGTGCCCAGTAGATATGTATGCAAAATGTGGAAGCATTAACAAGGCACGTCAACTATTTGACAAAATGTCTCAAAGAGATGTGATTTCATGTACTGCAATGATTGTAGGATATGCACAAAATGGGTTTGTTGAAGAGGCTTTGAAAACATTTAAATGAATGCAATCGGCAGGTTTCAAGCCAAGCTCCATAACTTTTGTCAGCATCCTCCCTGTCTGTGCTAAAATAGGAGTTGTAGAACAAGCTATGGACGTCCATCAAAGCATAATGAAAAGTGGTTTTCTGTCAAATATTATAGTTGCAAATGCCCTGATAGATATGTATGCAAAATGTGGAAGCATACATGATGCACATGAAGTGTTCGACAAAATGTGTCAAAGAGATGTGGTCTCATGGAATGCGATGATTGCAAGATATGTACAAAATGGGCTTTTTGAAAAGGTTGTTGAAGATTTTAAGTAAATGCAATTGTCAACTATAACTCCATACTCCACAACCTTTGTCAACATCCTCCCAACCTGTGCCAAAATGGGAGCTTTAGAATAGGGTGCGGACATCCATCACAACATAATTGATGACTTCAGACACTCTTGCAGCATCTGAAAAGAGTGACAACAAGTCCCCACTGCTTCCTGAGAGCCACCATGATCTACAAGATTCTGATTGCAAGGATGCTTCATTTTCAGGAGCAGTATTCAATCTATGAACAACCATTGTGGTGTATTGCATCTGGCTTTAAATTTGATCAAGTTTTTATGAATGTATTTCCTTGGGTTGTGAGCTGAAAAAGTGGTTGTTGTTGCTCTGTTCTTCCTTGAATTAAAACTCAAGGAAGAAATTCTCTAGGCATCCAGAAATACATGCCCTCAATTTCGCATCCACAAACTTTATGAAACATTGTGCAAATGCTTGGGGAAAATTTGGCAAACTCAGCGAGTCTCGTGTCAAGACTCGCGAGTCTCGCATTTGGCCTCGACGAGGCCTATTGTTTATCATTATTTTTTAACATAAATTTTTAAAAAGAACATATTTGAATTTTTTGAAGACTTTTGAAACCCATTCTACAAGAAATAGTCATCAATCATAGCATACCAGGTTATGGGAGCACACTTCAATCTATACAACACCTCTTTGAGGCAGCACATTAGATGCTTTCTGCTCTCTTTTGCATATCCACATGGCTACTCCATATAGACTTCCCAAGTCAATTCATCATTAACCAAAGCATTCGAGACTAATATCACTCAACAAAATCAACCCATCGTAAATACTAGCCTCTACTTTGATAGCACCTCCACTACTACCTTACTCAAACTTCTTGTATCCAAAGCAATATCAAATGTATAAATGTATTCATGTTTAGTGCCAAAATACTTGGCCACAAAAGACTACCACTCATGATATAAAATCTGCAAATGTACGGAAGTTTTCATGTATTCATGTTTAGTTCAAATAAAATAGTCTCCAAAACACTACCACTCATGATATAAGATTTACAAATGTATATGTACGAATTTGTAACAAATTTCAAATGTAGAGATAGAACCTTTAAATGTAATGCTTCATCTATATTCCAACACTTACAAAATCAATCACGCCCCTTATCAACATCAACTACAAAACTAATAACTATCCCTCTAAAATCAAATAACATATACCGTTCGGCGTTCACATTGCATTGTGCACATGCGATTGCTAGTTTTAAAAAATTCAAATATCAACTATAAAATATCAGAATGGGGAATATGTTTGGCAGAGTATAAAAGCCTTGGAATATGTTTGGGAGAGTATAAGAGTCTCCAGCCATATAGAAATGGAAAGAACTGGATCAAGGCCTCTTATATACATTGTAAAAATAAAATTATATCAAAAACAAAACCACAATAATTAGGGTCTGTATTTAACTACTCTCACTTTGATCAGAGGAGGAAGTTGTTGCAGTATTACCATGCCCTGCTCTATGACGCGGGGCAACCAAATTCGAAACCGGTGCATGTTCTTGTAAATTTCCATATGCAGATCCGTATAGTGTCCTTTCAAGCATGCCTTCCACCTCTCTCATTGTTGGTCTTTCTCCTGGATTTTGCCTTGTGCATTGCAAATTTCTTCTGGTATATTGCCAGTTATATTGTTGCCATCTAAGTAGAGTATTGAGAGCCTGGGAGAGAGGTTTCCTATGCCCCTTGACAGAGTGCCACTGAAATGGTTAGATGATAGATTTATTTCTTCCAGGACGGAGCAGTTGTACAGCACATCCAGCAAACATATTGTACCGCAGTTTCTGCTTGATAACCCATTTCCGTAGAGCGACAGTATTCGTAGAGCAGTTAGCATTCCCAATTCTTGAGGCACCACGCCACTTAGGTGATTTGTATAGAGTAAAAGAATTGAGAGCTGAGTACAATTTCCAAGAGACTCTGGAATTCCCCCAGTGAATTGATTCCCTCCTATATTAAATTCTTGTAGATCGGTGAGCTTATGGCCAATCTCTACCGGAATGGAGCCCACGAAGCCGTTGAACTCTAGACCAAGGATCTGTAATTGTGTACAATTTAACAGTAAAGGAAGAACATCTCCCTTGAAGCGGTTACGACCAAGGGCAAGTCCTTGTAGACCAGTGAGCATCCCTAATTCATGGGGTATCACCCCACTTAAGCGGTTTTCTACTGTGGAGAGAAAATAGAGCGCCGAACAATTTCCTCTGGATTTTGGGAGACTGCCGGTTAGCTGATTGAAGCTGAGTTCAATCACATGCAATCTGGGTAGCTTATAGCCTATATCATTTGGAATTGGTCCTACAAATTTGTTGTGATATAGGTTCAACATTCTCAATCTGTACACTTCATGAGAGTGTGAAAATTCTATTGCAGTCACTGATTATTAATCTCCTATCTTTAAAGATTATTTAACTGCCGAAAACTAATTCACAGCTAATATCGAAAAATAACACAACTGCAACTTCACTAATAAAAATACGGAAAGAAATGCGTAACACAAAGAACACAATATTTTCGGACAAATTGTCCCTGGAAAAACCCCTAAGGGAAAACCAGTTCTACATATGAGGAATTATATTAACTTCAGCAAATTAAGAGATACAAAGATTCCTTGCCTCTTACTGGCAGAACTCCGACAATCTCCCAACTTCTCCCGCTGATATTCCCCACTTTGTTATCCCCAACGCTATCACTACGCCCTTGCTAACACTGCAAGATTGTTTGCTATCACTGCAAACTTACAAACTCATTTGCTAGCACTGCAAATGCTTCTCCAAACTTGTGTACTCCAAATGCCCAATGACCTCCTTTTATACTACTCTCATTGGAAAACCAATGGCCGAGATCGATTCTCAATCGGCTGAGATACATAACAACTTAACAACCATAACAAATTTGGTTGCAAGGTGTCACTAAAGGAAATCAATAATTAGAAAATAATTAATTCATTCTCAACAATAAGATAACTATTATCTAATCTTAGCAAATGGACAAACAATTGTCCAAGCTAACAAACTAACACTCCCTCTTAGCGAGGAAGTTGTTCTGCACGACACCCATCTTATCTCTGAAGAAGATAAATTTTGTCTTCCCAATGCCTTAGTCAGAATGTCTGCTACCTGCTCCTCTGTAGGTATGTATTGTAGTTGAACAATACCTCGTTGTACACAATCCCTGATGAAGTGATACCTGATATCTATATGTTTAGACCTATCATGAAACACTGGATTCTCGACAACTCTGATTGTCACAGTGTATCATAGTAGTCTCAACCTTTTGACCAAACAAGGCCACTAGCAACTTCCGAAGCCATATAGCTTCACATGTCGCCATGCTAGCTGCAATGTATTATGCTTCTGATGAACTCAAAGCCATAGAATTCTGCTTCCTGTTGAACCAAGAAACAACTCTTGATCCTAAACTGAAACAACACCCTGAAGTGCTCCTTTTGTCTGTTGTACTACCTACCCAATCTGCGTCAGTATAGCCTATCAACTTGATTCCTTCACCTCGAACATATCTGATCCCATACTCAACTGAACCACGCAAATAACGCAACACATGCTTGTCAGCTTGTCCAATGCACTCTCTTTGGCTCAACCATGAATTGACTAAGAGAGTTTACTGCAAATGCTATATCCGGCCTGGTGTTGACCAAATACATGAGCGAACCAATTAACTACCTGTATAAGGTGGGATCTACATCTTTGTCCTTAGATGTATCTACCTTCCTCCAATTAGTGATCATAGGTGTAGACATGGCTTTGCAATCCTCCATCTCGAATCTCTTCAAGATTTCAATGCAATATTTCCCTTGACCAAGGAAAATCTCTCCATCTATCTGCCACACCTCCATGCCTAGAAAATAGTGCATGAGTCCCAAGTCCTTCATCTTGAACTCTGCTGCAAGGTCCCTCTTGCACTCCTCTATGAGCCCTAGTGTACCTGTAAGAAACAAGTCATCTACATATAGAACAAGAATGAGAGCCTCGCCCCCAACCACCAAGTAGTAGAGGTTAGCATCTGCCTCACTCTTCACAAAGCCCATTTTCTGCAAGTATGTATCAATGTGCTCATACCACGCTCTAGGAGCCTGCTTGAGTCCATACAAGGCTTTCATCAATCTGCACACATGGGTCTCTTTGTTGTGTGCTACAAAGCCTTCTAGTTGTTCTATGTATACCTCCTCCTTCAATTCACCATTAAGGAATGTTGTCTTGACATCCATTTGATGGATCTACCATCCCATCTGCGTTGCAAATGAGATTATAGCTCATATAGAAGTATACTTGGCCACTGGAGCAAATGTCTCCTCATAGTCTATTCCCTCCTTCTGAGAGAACCCCTTTGCCACAAACCTTGCCTTGTATTTCTCGATGCTACCATCTGCACCGTGCTTTATCTTGAAGATCTAGCGTGATCCAACTACTACCCTATCTGTTGGTCTAGGCACTACCTCCCACACATCATTATGCATTATTGAAGTATATTCCTCAACCATAGCATCTCGCCATACCTGATGTTGTGCAGCCTCTTGATAGCTGGAAGGTTCACTATCTACCAACTGGCTGACTAATGCCACATAGTCATTGAACTTGGCTGGTTCTCTCCTCTGTCTCGTACTCTTCCTAGGAGCTCCCACAAACTCCTGAGTATCCCTTTGTGTGTCTTGAACCTCACGGTTCCTGCTGCCAATGGTAGAGGATGAAATATCAACCTCTATATCTTCTAGATGCATATCCTACTGCACCAGTTGCTCCATACTCTGTGAATCTTCACTACCTGAGTCTATGCTTGTACTAGTAACTGTACTTGAGCTTTTCTGCCCTTGACTTGGACTTGGAGCTTTTGTTGGCTGCTCACTTTGATCATCTACTGGAAAATCTCTGGACCTTCTAAACACTTTGTCCTCCATGAACTTGACATCACGTCTAACAATAATTCTTCTGGTCCCTAGAATAAAAATCCTATATGCCTTTGAAGTTTCACTGTACCCAACAAGGTACCCCTTCTCTGTAGTCTGAGCTAACTTGGTACGTGTATCGTCTGGAATATGGCAATATGCCAAACTCCCAAATATTCTGAAGTGACCTACATCTGCTTCTTCCCTGTGAAAGCTTCCTCTGGTGTCATCTTCCCTAGTACCTTGTGTGGAACCCTGTTCTGAATGTAAATTGTTGTACTACATGCCTCTGCCCATAGATAGCGGGGCATGTCCTGGTCATGTAGCATAGCCCTTGCTACCTCCGATATAGAACGGTTCTTCCTCTCAACAACTCCATTCTACTGTGGATTGTAAGGAACCGTCCACTCTCTCTTGATTCCTTCTCTGGTACACAAATCCTAGAAGTCATTTCCTTTGTACTTGCCTCCATTATCTGACTGAAGAACCTTTATCTTCCTTCCTGCGATTTCTTCGCAAGATCCTTGAACTCTTGGAAGCGACTGAAAACCTCATCCTTGGTCTTCAAGAAGTATATCCAGGTCTTCCTGGAGAAATCATCAATAAATGTAACATAGTACACATATCCTCTGAGAGACTTTGTCGACATTGGTCCACATACATCTGAATGTACTAGATCAAGAACACCCTTAGATCTATTGTCACTCCTTGGAAAAGATGCTTTCGCAAACTTCCCCAACACACATCCCTTACATACATCATCATGCTCTGTGCTCACCTCTGGAACACCTGTCACTGTCTCACAAAGCAATTTAAGTGCTTCATGATGAATATGGCCCATCCTCCTATGCCATAGTTCTCCAAGATCTCGAGGATTACTGCTTCTCATAAGTGCCTTAGGAGTATCAAATCAGTAACCTATAAAGGCGACCACTCCTAACTCCAATAGTTATGGGTGATTTCCAATCCTTGTGCTTAATCAACACATGTGTCCCTCTAAAAGTACATTATACCCTTTATCCTGAAGAACAGATACATAAATCAGATTCATACCTAAGCCTGGCACATGCAAGACATCATGAAGTGGAACTATCTTTCCATTCTCCCTCTGAAACTGAATAGTCCCTTTCCCAATTGGGTTGAGCTTGGACAAGTTCCCCATAGAAATATGGATATTGGTGTCCTCCTCCTTATAACTGGAGAAGTACTCTCTAACTCTTGTCATATGAAATGATGCCCCACTATCTATATACCAAACAAACTGTGAGGTTGAGATGACCATACAAGCTATGAGTGTAAACTCGTCCTCTAATCTCCTAGAGAGCTCCTCTACACTTGCTAAAGCCGCCACTTGGTTCTTTCCCTTCTTATCATTCTTCTTCCTTTGCGGGCGATTCTAACATAGTGGCTAAACTCGTGACAACCATAGCACTTGACCTTAGACATGTCCTTCTTCTACTCACTTTGAGAATTTGATCCTTTGCTAAATCCCTTATTTGCTTTTTCTTTTCCCGCTAGGGCAACGCTTTTCTCCCTCACTTTTTTGACTCTTGTTGGCCCCATTGACAAGACTTAGTCTAACTCCTCCTAAGTGAAATTAGTCCGTGGTTGATCCCAACTCTGTAAGGTGTCTCGTCCACTAACAACTTGAACAAAGACATCCCATTGTTTAGTGAACCCATTTAGGGCTATTATTACTAGCCCATCATCATCTGGCTTATCTCCAACAGCTGCTAACTCATCCTTGACGAGTCTAAGCCTGGTGATGTAACTTGTAACGTCTTCTCCCTTGTTCATCTGGGTATTCTTCAACTTTTCTCTGAGAATCAACTTCCGATTAGTGGTAGCATTCTGGTACAGATTCAGAATGGCATCCCACATCTTCTTCACCGTATCTAACTCGGAGATGTGTGGAACAATATGATCCTTGACACCATCAAGGACAATCCTCCTCGCCTTGGCATCCTCTTTCTTGTATGTTGTAAGTTGTGTTGCGTCTATAGGTACAGTTACAACAGTGGTAACATAATCCTTTATACCATTCTCTTCCAATAATAAAGAAAGTCTGGCCTTCCAGACACCAAAATTCGAGGCACTATCTAATCTGTCCTGATCTCTCAAACCAACTGAAGCCATCTCAAAGGATAAAAGTAAAAAGAATTTAAAGAGATCAAACTAGGTTATAGAAACCCTCAATTTCTTTCCTAGGGCAACCTTTTCTACCCTTAACACTTTGCTTTGATACCATGTGAAAATTCTATTGCAGTCACTGATTATTAATCTCCTATCTTAAAAGATTATTTAACTGCCAAAAACTAATTCACAACTAATATCGAAAAATAACACAACTGCAACTTCACTAATAAAAATATGGAAAGAAATGTGTAACACAAAGAACACAATATTTTCGGACAAATTGTCCTTGGAAAAACCCCTAAGGGAAAACCAGTTCTACATATGAGGAATTATATTAACTTCAGCAAATTAAGAGATACAAAGATTCCTTGCCTCTTACTGGCAGAACTCGACAATCTCCCAACTTCTCCCACTGATATTCCCCCATTGTTATCCCCAACGCTATCACTGCGCCCTTACTAACACTGCAAGACTGTTTGCTATCACTGCAAACTTACAAACTCATTTGCTAGCACTACAAATGCTTCTCCAAACTTGTGTACTCCAAATGCCCAATGACCTCCTTTTATACTACTCTCATTGGAAACCAACGGCCGAGATCGATTCTCAATCGACGACTGAGATACATAACAACTTAACAACCATAACAAATTTGGTTGCAAGGTGTCACTAAAGGAAATCAATAATTAGAAAATAATTAATTCATTCTCAACAATAAGATAACTATTATCTAATCTTAGCAAATGGACAAATAACTGTCCAAGCTAACAAACTAACAGAGAGAATATGCAATCGATCCCGAAGGCTATTTTCGCTAAGCGATAGTTTCTGCAACTAGGTAGGCGAACATAATTCTGCTGGAATCCCGCCATACAAGGAATTTGTAGATAAAACCAACACCACCGAAGAAGAACAATTTCCCAGGGCCATAGGAATACCACCTCTAAAGAAATTTTTGTTCAAGTAGAGCTTTCTCAGATTCCATAATTTGCCAATTCCTTCCGGGATGGTACCATTGAGTTTGTTGGAATCAAGATAGAGATATTCTAATCTGGTCAATGATGTTAAAATCTCGGATGGAATCGGTCCCTCGAGCGCATTCTCATACAACGACAAGAAGCGCAATTTTGTGCAGTTACTTAAAGACTTGGGAATTCTCCTGAAAGCTTATTTGATCCAAGATCGAGTACTCTTAAATGGGTGAGAGCACCGAATTTAGTGGGGATCGGGCCGGTCAGAAAGTTACTGGCAAGATCTAAGGTTTTAAGTGTACTAAAATTCGATAACGTTTGTGGGATTATACCTGTCAAATTATTTGAAGAGAGGTTGAGTTTTTTCATGTTTTGCAAGGAACTCAGCTCCGTCGGAATAACTCCACTCAAGAAATTATTATTTAATCTGAGTTGCTGCAAATTTGTGCATGCACGCAGACTAACTGGAATTGAACCTTGCAAGCTATTCCTCTGCAACTTAAGGAACTGCAGCTTCTCTAGTTTGCCCAATTCTTGGGGTATGACACCAAAGAAGCGGTTGCCGGAGAGGTCGAGAGTTGTAAGGAAGGACAAATTACTGATATGAGGGGGTATACTAGTCCCGGCGAGACCCTTGAATTTGAGAACCACACTCACAACCCGTTGTGATTTGTGATCACAAGTTATTCCAGACCAGTTGCAGACATTATTTCCAGCTACCCAGCCAGACAAGGAAAGAGTTGGATCCACTTTCACAGACATCTTTAAATTTAATTTCTTTTTAATATATATCTTATTAATTTAAATAAAATAAATATGAAAAAAGTTGAAATTATTAAAAATGTAACATCTAATAATGATTTGAAATTTATTAAAATTAAATAATTAAGATTCAAAAAATAATTAAATAAGTTATAAATTTGACCAATTATTGTAACAAATT
Source organism: Taxus wallichiana var. yunnanensis (assembly GCA_018340775.1). NCBI lineage: Eukaryota > Viridiplantae > Streptophyta > Pinopsida > Cupressales > Taxaceae > Taxus > Taxus wallichiana. The sequence goes on from CM031243.1 coordinate 850,565,823, forward strand.
TGTAAGTTGGTCGTATAAAAACACAAAAATTTAGCATGAGACATGAACTTTACTAGATAATCGCAGTGCCACATTTTTCAAATCATTTCATTCCTAGTAAAGTTGTCTTAACAAATAGAAAACATAGGTATGGAGAAGACACTAAAGAATCTTCAATTAAAAGATTATTGTTCTCAAACTAGACTATACCTTCTTAAGGAAACAAATAGAACATTTTTGAGAATTCATGGCATGCCTCCAATATATTTGTTAAAACCTATAATTTAATAAGTACACACTTATTCAATTTTTTTTTTTGAAATATTGTAGACACAAGAAGCAATAAGTAATAACAATTTACTATTGAGAAAATATTGGGAAATAAAAAATGGCATAATTGTGGTGCTAATGTGTTAAATAGACATGTATTTAAACAAATAATACATTAGTAGTAAGTTGTTCCAAAATTCAAAACTACATTCGGTATTTTTATCAAATAATGTCTTGGCCAACACATTTGATAATATGTTGAAAAACAAAACTAGTACGACTTGAATTCACTTGTTTCTTGTAAAAATCTCACTCATGCATAAGGTTTGGATTTGGTAATAAAATATTTATTAAAAAAAGTAATATTTGAATGACTAGTTTACAAAAAACGGAGGGACTTTGAGAATAAACCACCAAATTTCAAACATGATTTACTGATATATGTTATTTGTTTTAGAGGTAGAATTATTACTTTTGTAGTTGATGTTGATAAGGGGTGTGATCGATTTCGTAAGTGTAGAAATATAGATGGGCCAATTAATTTTAAGGTTGTTTCTACATTTCAAACTTGTTAAAAATTCATACATGAATACATTTGATACCGTTTTTGATAGTTAATTTATTTTATAGTTGATGTTGTATGTATTTAATTTGGGTATATTGTGTTAGTTGTGCATCGGTTGTTCAGTTGGTGTTTTGTTGGAAAAACATTTATTGTACAGTTGATAATGTGTGTGATTGATAGTTGTAGTGTAGGACTTTAGTTGAAACATTACATTCAAATGTTGTAAGTGTACATTTAATTATGTTACAGATTCGTACATTTAAAGTTGCATTTCATATTTGAAAACATCAAATAAATGTAGATATGCATGCACATGATGAGACATGTAACATGTGTCATGAATGGTAGCCTTTTTAGTTTCATAGAAGAAGTGTTGAAGTGTTGAGTATAGTAGTAGTGGAGGTGCTATCAAAGCAGAGGGTAGTATTTACGATGGGTTGAGTGATAGTAGTCTTGCTTCCTCCTTTCTTCTTGCTCCAAGTGTTGGTACGTGCGCCATATTTGAGTATCTCTCGAATGAAAAAGCAGGTGAAATGCACAAATTTGCAAGCGAGGGAACTCTGGAGAAAGTTGTGAATGTCAGACCCTACCTTTCAGTGGTTCCAATGTCGACGGTTTCTCTGTGCAAAGTAAGTCCCTGCGACTTGTGGATAGTTAATTCCCAGGGCATTTTAATCGGCAATTGTCTTTGATTCCCTCTCGAAATAGGGGGTATGGTAATATGTAACGGGTTGGAGGGATCTCAACATGGGCCATTGTATCTATCAAATTTGACAACAACAAATAAAGGTAATGCTTCCTCTGCGACGTCCAGACTTGTTTAAAGGCAAAAATGGAACCTTCTACAGAAAATAACCCTGAAGGAGAGAAATCATATGTTGCTTCTAAGAAAGAAGCAGATAACAACAAAGACAAGAACCCTCCTGCAGCTCCTCTAATGAAAAGGTATAGAGAGAGTTTCACATTATGTAAAAGAATTCATTTTTGCAGCAAACACAGGGTGATGTTTTCAATCACAACTCCCCTATCCTAAAAACTAACATGCTTAGTATGTAAGCACTTAAGAAAGGGACATACCTGATGAAAATTATATGTGAAATCCAACACAAAAATGAATGAATCTTGAGAGCTCGGGTGTCATATGAGTTGGGCACATTATACACATGAAGATTTGTAAGGTAATAGAGGGCATTGACACTGTACTCTGGCTGGGTCACTGTTGAGGATAAGTTTGATCAATTATGACTACTTTACAGGTTCTTGAAGTACCTCATGACCTGAATTAAGATTCCTATTTCAAAATATCTTACAAGGATAGGTTTCACCTTAACAGTAGAAGAACTTGTTTGAAGTATAATTATATCACAAAAGCATGGAAGATGTAATCGACTACTGACCACTGGTGAACTTATGACATTTAATCTGCAAAAGAATTAAAAGGTTTAACCAATGCAGAGCCCTCACACACTGTTAATTTTACAAGGATACCCCTGCAAATCTGTATGCACTTCAACGGAAAAACAAATTTGTCAGGGGAGAGGACACCGAACTCCAAATCTGCACTGTCTCTTCTACTCTCTTTTTTAACCAAAACAGTTTATTAATAAAACATACTATACACAATTAAAGCAGCCAGTGAAGGATGCACATAACCATTTTTTGTTATTCTTCACTCCTGACAATGCCCATTTTTTGTTATTTAATTTTATCATATATGATGGATGTAAAGCCTAAGAATAAATGTCTGATGAAAGTGAGGTACGTGCCTAACACAAACAACAATATAAATACCTTTGCTAATCGAAATGGAGAAATGGCAATTCTGACGTGGTATGAATCCTATGTCAGAGTGATGACCATAAAGGAAAGCCAGGTATAGTGTGACCCCCATCAACAATAAAAATATTCCCTGTAACATAAGAAGATGAGGACAAGAAACGTCAAAATTAAAAAAAATAAAGAGTCCATTGTTACTTAACTCGTTTTCTGTGATCCATTCTAATAAATTCTCGGTTCTTTTCTTCCGTTTGGTTTCAAACTACGTCTAAAGCAAGCCATCCGCCATTTTTATTGGACTCATTGGAAACAACTTTGATCCGCCATTCAGATCCTTTGACCTTTCATTTGACATTTGATATGGTTGATTGAAGTTCTTTCTTTTTATTGTTCAAGTACCATCACATGCAAAGTCTAGTGATTACCTCCCTCCTCATTTTAACATAGATACATCTATCTGCAAAAGAAATTTATTGAAATGATGCTTTTATATTGAACCCTTGTCTCCTTGCATTTGTGCATGGAAACTATTGAGCACTACATGACTAATGCAGATGCAGTAATGATTTTATTTGGTAAATAAAATGATGCTTTTTTGTTGCTTTTTGGTAAATAAAATGATGCTTTTTTGCTGCTTTTTAAGATGTAGCTTTGCGAGTAAGATGAGCCCCTGTTTTGGGATTGATACATCCCAAATTAAAGTAAAAAGAAAAACTCAATATTGGATGGAGTACATGTTGCTTGGGAATTTACTTGTCAGTTTTGGGCTCAGAATACCTTATTTTTACAATAATCTTCAATGGCAGTATGTTATGTCGACATGAGATTCAAAATTTTAATATATAGTCGTGAACTAAAGCACACTAAGCTACAATCTTATTGATAAGCCTAATTAGAAAGTGTGAGACAGAGATATGCACCAAAATATTGGGCGGTTTCCAATATGATGGCTGATTGGAGCATGGTTGTAAATGGGATTTCTTAAGTCTTTGAGTAGCTTAGGTTATTATGTTCCTGCTTTTCTTTATAAATATGTAACAGAAAAATCACAAAATATTAACATAGTTTTTCCTCAAACTAACTATAAAGATGTCTGAAAACACTATATGAACAAATTGGTTGCATTAAGAATGGGGCACTTTTAAGGGTTTGATAGATTCAACATGATGGGTCGTTAATAACAAAGACAACAACTAATCCAAGGTAAGCAGTGAGAATAAAACCACAAGGCAACAAAAGATCTATTCAAAAAATCACGTGACTGGTTTTCCTATGAGTACACCGATTGGTGCTATCTCCAAACTTTCCCGACTATAGGGCTCTCGATTTGTATCACTAAAAATAGGAAATAAAAATAAAATACACGTCAAAACCGAGAATAAAAGGCTCCAAGCTCCATCATATGGCTTACATATTGTGATTTTTCAAATTGTACATTAAATGTAAGGCCATAGTGAACTTTGGAGATTGTTGTGAAAGTTAACCCTTGGCATTTAGTACCCGTAGACACCCTAAAACTGCATACATGTTTCCAGTTTATCCTTGGTTATTTACATCCCTTAGAATTGATTAGTTAAATTAATTAATTCATTCATACATATTCTATCATACCCTTTGGAATTGATTAAATTAATTCATAAACCTTTAACTAACTTAATTAAACATTTATTTAATTAAATGGTTGATTATTTACTCCACCCCATAGCTAATTAAATTAGTTATTTATATCTCCTGGTACTAATGGGAGCATGGAAGATCAAAAAAGTCTATGGCTGGCTCCTGAGGAAGAATGGATCAAATTAAATTTTGATGGAGCATCGAGAGGAAATCTAGGTAGAGTTGGCTTCAGATGCATTTTTAAGGATTCAAGGTGTCAATTTGTGATGGCTTTAGCTGTAGATTGCAGAGTTTCCTCTAATAATGTGGTGGAAGGCATGGCTCTCCTCTTCGGTCTTTTGGAGGCTAAAAATTAGAATTGGCAGTGTTTGTGGATAGAGGGAGACTCTAAAATTATCATCGGGAAATTATTGGTAAGCAACCTAAGGCTTGGTTGTCGGAACCGATCGGTCAACAAATTAAGGCAATCCTCCCCTTTTTTCATACTCACTTTTCTCATATTAGAAGATCTAAGAATCAAGTGGCCCACTGCTTGGCTAACAAAGGAGTTAAGGTATGGGACGAATGTCATAAAAAGTGTCATGAATGGAAAGAGAATTTTCCTAGTGAAATTATAACTCTTTCCTCGCATGATGCAAAATTGGCCTTAAACCTTGGTAATGAAAAATCATTTTTCGATGGCCCGGGGATTATTACCATAATTGGGTTGAATTATGGTAATGGATGGGAAATATTCATATAGATTTTGAGTACAGGGCACCTTCCCCTTCCCCCGTGTGAGGCGAGGCGAAGGTCTATTGAGTGCTCTTTGCCAGTGTATGAATTCATTTCCATTGTGTTTTGATGCTTTGTTGGTGTGGTATTTGGTGGGCTCTGCGGTTTTGATGTAAAGGTGTTTGGCTAAGGATATCTTACTCCCTCTTAGTTTGCTTATGATATCACTCAACTTCCTCTCTGGAGCTTCAAAGGCTAATTTTCAATATTACAGGGGATTATGTTGTCATCCAAGACTCCTTATGGTCTTTGGTTACCTTCTCATTCCCTTTGAGGTGAAATGCTAGTTATGATAGAATAACCAGAGCAAAGAATTTGCTACTATTGATTATATGATGGAGTCTTAGTCTTGGCTAACTCGGCCTAGGCTAGGACTGGAATTCTTCAGGGCTCGAATGGCTTCTTCTCACACTTGCAACCTACCTAAAACTCTCCCAACTTTACATTAATGTTGTCAGGCTTCTCACAATTCAAAAAATCAAATTGAAAACAAAAGAAAACGTTTCCTACACAACCTAGCCACAGACAGTTACAAAGTTTACCCTCTACATGCAATGAAAAATCATACTCGGAGTTTATTAATGAAAGAGAGAGTTTGACCTCTCAAAAAAATTACAACTAAAACTATTAAGAAGCATTATATTAATTTAAATAATGAAATATACATGAATTAAGGGTGGATGAATATTCCAAAAAAAATAGATGCAAAACTTTATAAAATTGTGAAAATCAAAAAATAGATTTGCCATGTGGCACAATGTGATTGGCTAGCGAAAACAATATTGTAAAAAAAAATCAAACCCGAGAACTTGCGAGTCCGAGATCGAATCCCCATCCAGATGGACGACACAGCGAACATCCGCTACCGCAGGGGCGGAACCTCCGGATGTACAGCTCTTTCAATATGCTTCGATGATGAGCGCTCACTGGTTAAGCACTTTCGGTTCCACAAGGTCACGAGGTCGAATCTGGAGCCGGAAACTACTACAGCCATGGACGCAGATTCTGATTCTCTGCAATGGTGGCGCAAGGGGTGGAACAGCTTCAGACGGGCGGGGGAGTGGTCGGAATCTGTGGTGGAGGATTACGCGGGGGTCAAATGGAAGCACTTCGTTCGGAGGTGTAAGGCCGATGGGAAATCGATCTGTAATTCCAGACCTGCGAGGTTTCATTACGATCGGATGAGCTATCACCTCAATTTCGATGACGGGGATTCTGAGTAGCAGGGGATGAATTTTTCCAACCTCGTTTACGCTGGAAAAATGGTACCAATGTGCGTAATTGAGTTCATCAAATCTTTGAAGGACCTGTAAACCCAGAACCACGTGAATTTGAGCGCAGGGGAGGAGAATTTGACGGAAAATGCAAAAAGCGCCCGACGGCCGTCAAACCGTCAAATTTAACACAATCGTAGAAACGTCCGCAAGGGCCTTTCCCATAGGGGAATGCCTTCGGCGTATTACATGAGTATTTTCAATTTGAATAGCGGACACGGGAAAATATATTGATAGCTCTCAGAAACAAAGCACAGAGGGAAAGTTTGTCAAGGTTGCCTCTTTCAAATCAATAAGAGGGCATCATTTATTATTAAATCACATAATAAATCAAATTTGTAATAATAATGAAAGTGCCAAAAAGTTTGACAATTTGGTGAAGCTCAAATATGAAGTCAAAAGGTTGATGTCTCATAGTGACACCTTGTGATGAATTTTTTTGTGAACTCAAATAGAAATTTGGAAGAGTGGCAATGACTTTTTCTTTTCTTTTTTTAAAAAAAATCAATTTTTATGTTAATAGTGTCAACGAAATGTAGTGATGTAATTTACATTTGGAGTTTTTTAAAATTATTTTGAAAAGTAAATTTTCCTTTAGTTACTTTTTTCAAAATCTTAATCCGACACATTCATTGCTAAAAATATATTTAGACTTTATAAGATAGGAGAATGAATGTTTATGTGTCTATGCTTGTTTCCAAAGAATAGATAAGTATCATATTCCATATGTACCCTAACTATATTGTATCTCTAATGAAAACAAAACCATCACTTTTGGTGGGAAATAATCCAACAAAAGGAATAGGTGTCGTAAGGAGATTAACAACATCTTTTTCTTCTTTTTTCAACGCATTTTAAAGGAAGAAGCCCAACTATTTCTAAAAATGGGATATGCTATCAATATATCCTACTTCACATTATGAAGGGTGTTACGTAAGAGAACCATGATTACATTCTTAAGCAATTAGATTTCTATTGTTCTATTTTGAGGAGTTTAAAGGTATCTTTACAAAGAAATTTTCAATTCACATGCATCATATTTAAATTTTTAAATAAACGATCAAAAAAATTAACGAATAAGTAAAGCCAATTTTAAGTTTTTTTGAACCTTTTCAAGTACATTGTTTAATTCTACACAAAAAAGAAGAATACAAAAAGAAGCATGAGATAATACTCACTACAATTTAAAATAAATGTATGGCTATGATTTTACGTTAAGTAAGTTATTAAAACCAATAAAACTTGGATCATAATATAATGACAATTGCTAGCAGTGATAATTCAAAATTTCACCAAGTAAAAGCCCACTATATCAATATTACAAATTAGTTAAGAAATGATCAATTTTAAGATTAGTTTTTAAATTTGCATTTGTTATATATATCACAAAAACCACGATCACAACATCAGGGGTCACATAATCCGCGAGATGGAGATCCTGAAGAAGACGGATTCCCCTTTCATCGTGAAATGCCATGGAATTTTGGACAAGGGAGAAGAGATCCACTTCATATTGGAATACATGGATGGTGGATCCCTCCAGTCTGCCGTCACAATTTTCTGATTAGGTCTCTTTGATCAAACGATAAACTAAACATCATATTTCTCTGTTTATTCCCAAAATAAAATATTAAATTTGTTGTTCCCAGGTGTGTAGGCAGCCTATAAAGTGGTTTTACATTGTGGATTCCATTCATGGTAGCTATGTATTCCCTAGCAAACAATTGGGAATTTGGTAAATCTGTTTTTATTTTTAATAATCGAGTTCGATGGACTGATTTTTTCGAGGGCTCAGATTGATAGGAAATATATCTTATACATTATTCTTTACATTTCATCACATTCTTCGGCTTTTCGATCAGGAAGGTGGGCGTTTGCTTTCAATGAAGAACTCTTAATTATTGTTGTTGCATTTGCAAGCTACTTAATAGCAATGGAATCATTATTCTAAGAAAAGGATGCGCACTAGTGTTTATCACAACACTGATCCGTGGCTATTTCTTTTGCATAGTTCTAGCTTTATACATTTTCTAAACTACATTCATACTATTAATTATTGACTATATAGTATATCTAATTTTATTACTAGATGTTGAAACCTATTTTTCAATTTTACATAATGTTTTTCTTCTAGATCAAAATATTGGTTTCGAATCGCCCCATGCCCTTTCTAATAATGGGAAGAGAAAACTTCAATGAGTGCGAAACTCTAATCATAGCAATTTGGGAACTATAATAACATCTAATAGAGATGAAGTTGCGAGATCTTATTCATGCACTTTATAACTACTCCATGTGCCTATGGAAAAAAATCTCATTTGCATACATTTTTAATATGCCAATATTTATTCATGTTAGGAAATAAGAGATAAAATATGCGGAATAATCCCTTACAGAATCGCAACAGTAGAAACTAATATGTAGAAAATATTACAGATCTCAAATAAAAGTGCAGAATAAATAACACAACACAGAGAGACAAGATTTAACGTGGTTCACCCAATTTGGGCTATGTCCACCAAGAATCACTTGCTCAGATTTTATTACAAGCCTCCACTCTCTCAATACAATACCCAGATCCGTTTGGAGCTATGCTAAAAACTCTACAAAATTCACACCCGAATTCAAAACACATCTGCAATACATTTGCTTGTATATCTATCATATGCATAAGACCATATAAATAGACAATTGCTTAAGCAGTTTGATACAAAACCGTGGGTATCAAAACCATGGGCAAAAACCGTGGGTATCAAAACAATGGGTACCAAAACCATGGGCCCAAAAATAGCCCATAACGGTTACCCATTACCCATGGGTTAATAAACCACCCATGAAAATTTGCTTGCCCCTCCCTCCAAGGGGCTTCAGCCCCGAAGCCTCACGACCGACCACCATGAGTGGGACCACCGTAAAAATACCTCGAGTGTAACACATAGAAGGTGTACCACACTCTAACATGAAAATAGGCTCCACAAACATAACAATCTCCCACTTAGAGATTGATTTCCACTAAGCAAGCTTCTCAACCCTTCACTTTCATCCGCGAAGGCCAACCAAAGCTGAACATAGCTTTAGTTTATCCCTTGTGACCTCCTTGGTCATCATGTCTGCAGGATTCTCGACTGTATGAATCTTCTCTAACTTTAACTTATCTTCTTCCAAAGTTGTCATGATGAAGTGATATCTCAACTATGTATGCTTCATCCCGAAGTGAAAGTAGAGTTCTTAGCTAAGTGTATAAAGACACTCTAACTATCACTATGCACTTACATTCCTTCCCCGCTTATGCCCCAACTCCTCAAGAAATTGTTGTAACCAAATCATCTCTTTCCTTGCCTCTATGGCAAGAACATACTCAACCTCCATGGTCGATAAAGCCACCACTTCGTAGTCGTGAAATCCAACTCACTTTTGTCCCACCTACAATGTGTAAATATAACTCTGTCGTGCTCCTCCCGTCAACATCTCCAACCATGTCTCGACCTACATAGCCACGTAAAGTGGTGTCTCGATCCACTGAGCACAAAATGGTCCCCATGGTCCCTCTCAAATACCGAAGGATCCACTTTACCGCTTGTAAATGCTCTTTACCCGATCACTCATAAATCTACTCACAGCCCCACCGCATGGGCAATATCAGCCTAATGCACACCATAGGATACATCAAACTGCCAACCACCGATGAGTAAGGTACCTTTGACATCTCGGTTTCTTTCCCTGCTCTGTCTTGGGACACTCGCTCCTTTGATAACTTAAAATGGCCCGCCAAAGGAGTCCCAACCGGTTTAGCATCCCGCATGTTAAACCTATTCAATAACTTCTTAATGTACTCTTCCCGAGATAAAGTCAACTTCCGTTCCTTCCTATCCCAAGTTATCCTCATACCAAGGATTTGTCTCAAGCTACCCCCAAATTCTTCATATTAAAGGATTCACTTAGTTGTTTCTTGAGTACTTTTATTTCCTGCATGTTTTTACTCGCAACCAACATGTCATCAACATACAAAAACAAGATAATATAACTTCCATCCTCAAATTTCTTTATATACATACAATGGTTAATGACATCTAATATAACCTTGCTCCATCATGAAGCTATCAAACTTCTTATACCATTGACGTGGAGCTTGTTTCAGCACCATACAAGCTCTTCTTCGCCTTTACACACCATCTCCTCTTTACCTTTGACTTCATATCCTTCTGGCTAGCTGCATATATAGCTCCTCCTCCAAATCACCATGGAGAAATGTAGTCTTTACATCTAACTGTTCTAAGTGCAAGTCTTTTGCTGCCACTATTCCAAGAATAGTTCTGATAGAAGTCATTTTTACTACAGGAGAAAAAATCTCATCAAAATCTATACCTTGTTTCTGTGCAAACCCCTTGACCACCAACCGGGATTTATATCTTTTCTTTCCTCCTTCTTCATCTTTAACTCTGTACACCCACTTGTTCTGCAATGCTCTTTTGCCTTCCGATAGCTTCACCAAATCCCAAGTCTAGTTCTCCATGAGAGACTTATGCTCCTCATCCATGGCTTGCTCCCACTTCTTACTGGCATCTACTTGCATTGCTTCATCAAAGCTCTCTGGCTCTCCACTATCAGTGAGTAATAAATAATAAAGAGAAGGAGAAAAATGTTCAGGTTCTTTTCTTACCCTAGAAGACCTCCTCACTGTAGGAGTTTGGGGTTCCCGCTGAGTAGGTTCCTAAACCGATTCATGGGTCACTTTCCCATCCTGGAAGATCCTCTACCACCGCATATTATTTCTTCAATTCTTCCCTATTTTCCCGCAACAAGTTGCTTATACATGACTTTCTCATTAAATACCACATCCCTGATCCGAATGATTTTCTTGTCTTTAATACTCCAACATTTAAATCCAAAGTCATCACCACCATAACCAATAAAAGTACATTTTTCCGATTTAACCTCTAGCTTGGTCCTATCATCCTTGTCAATATGAACAAACACCTCACATCCAAAGACTCTAAGAAATGAGTAATCAACTTTCTTACCGTGCCAAGCCTCCTCGTATGCCTCCATCCAAGGCACTTGAGGGTCCTCTCTTTATCAAGTACACACACGCTATGCTCACCGCTTCTACTCAAAGATAAAGAGGCAATCGCATGTATCCTCATGCTCCTAAAGACATTCCATTATTGTTCTGTTCATCCTTTCTGATACACCCCATTCTCTCATGGGGTTCTTGGAACCGTCTTTTGCCTCTGATTCCATTCTTAGAACAATAATCATCAAATTCATTGCTACAATACTCCCTCCATTATCCGACTTCGAGACATTTTAACTTAAGGCTGTTTCATTCTCTACCAAGGCTTTCCATTTAACAAAAGTATCAAATCCATCAGATTTGTTTCTAATACAATAAACCCAAACTTTCCTTGTTGCATCATCAATAAAAGTAACATAATAACTTAAACCCCCAAGAGATGATACTCTAGCCGCCCCACACATCAAATGTACCAGCTCTAACTTACTCTCTTTTTCAGAGGTCCAACCTCGAGAAACCTTACTCGCTTCTATTTCCCATACATGCAGCCTCTCACAATCCAAACCTATTTCGTATATCAAGGATAATTCTTCTTTATGATGTCCATGCCCTTATGGCTCATATGACCGAAGCCTATAGTGCCATAATGTCAGATCTGCATCCGAAGCCACAAGATTACAATCATTAGTACTATCAATGGTTAAATACAAGGTTCCAACCTTCTTACCTCTTGCCACCACAAGAGCACCCTTGGTGACCTTCCAAGAGTCAGCTGTAAATATCACAGTACAACCATCACTTCCCAATTGCCCCACCGATATCAAATTTCTCCTTAATGTAGGCACATGTCTGACATCCTTCGATAGCCATGTATTCCCATTCTCGCATCTTAACCCGAATGTAACCTTTTCCAATATACTTCAAGGCTCATCATCACCAAGAAAAACATGCCCAAAATCCCCTTTTGAACATAATCAACAAAATAATGCCTATGTGGAGTAAAGCATGATGAAAAGAAGCCCACTCGAATCTAAAACCCAAGATTCATTACTATTATGCAAAGAAAGAATCAAAGCATCCCCGCATACATTACCCGATGCCACATTTGCCTCCTTATTTTCTTCCCGTTGTTTCTTCTTATCCCGAAGCTCCCAACAATCCTTCTTTCGCATGCCCAAACTTTTCATAGTGCCAAAGATACTATCTTGCTTTTGGATTTTGACCTTGCTCGATCCTTCGATTTTCCACGGTTTCCTCTATTCTTTTGTCTCCCTCTAGTTTCCACTATCAAAGCATTCCCTGAAGTAGAAGATTCACCGTGAGCTTTTTCTTCACATTTCCTTGCTTAGAATCACCCCTACAACATCCTCAAACTTCAACTTCGAGTTAGCTGGAACCGAGTTGCTTACCGCCATTACTCGTGTATTCTAACTTTCGTGTAAAGAGCATAGAATTAATAAAGCCCTAACTTCTTCATCAAATTCTATTATAACCGAAGCTAGCATATTCACAACCGTATTGAAATCATTTAAATGATCTACTACTGAACTATTCTCAGACATCTTCATATTAAACAACTTTTTCATTAAAAATATCTTATTAGAGGAAGAGGGTTTTTCATACAACTTCCCTAATGCATCCATCAGTTCTTTTGTAGTCTTTTCCTTTGAAACATTAAATAATACCGAAGATGCAAGACACATCCAAATCATTCCAAGTGCCTTCCGATCCAACAAATCCCATTCTGCATCTGTCATACTCGAGGGTTTGTTCACCTTCTCAAACAACGGAGTATAAAGATCCTTTTGATAAAGGTAATCTTCCATCTGCATCTTCCAAAGACTGAAATTCTGCCTGTTGAATTTATCAACCCTAGATCTTCCATCATTTGCCATAGCTCCCACTCAAGATAAAAATTTTCCTGCGATTCAACACTTCAACAAACCAAACCTCGCTCTAATACCAATTGTTAGGAAATAAGAGATAAAATATGCGGAATAATCACTTACAGAATCACAATAGTAGAAACTAATATGCAAAAAATATTATAGATCTCAAATAAAAGTGTAGAATAAATAACACAACATAGAGAGACAAGATTTAACATGGTTCACCCAATTTGGGCTACGTCCACCAAGAATCACTTGCTCAAATTTTATTACAAGCCTCCACTCTCTCAATATAATACCCATATCCGTTTGGAGCTATGCTCAACAAACTCTACAGAATTCACACCCGAATTCAAAACACATCTGCAATACATTTGCTTGTATATCTATCATATGCATAAGACCATATAAATAGACAATTGCTTAAGCAGTTTGATACAAAACCGTGGAATATCAAAACCGGGAAAATCATGGGTATCAAAACAATGGGTACCGAAAAACCATGGGCCCAAAAATATCCCATAACGGTTACCCATTACCCATGGGTTAATAAACCACCCATGAAAATTTTCTTCGAGGGTGAAGTCCCTGAACCCCCGACCCGCTCACCGAGTGAGTGGGACCGCCGTAAAATACCCAAGTGTAACACATAGAAGGTGTACCACACTCTAACATGAAAACAGGCTCCACAAACATAACAATCTCCCACTTGGAGACTAATTTCCACTGAGAAAGCTTCTCAACCCTTCACTGTCATCCGTGAAGGCCAACCAAAGCTTAACATAGCTTTAGTTTATCCCTTGTGACCACCTTGGTCATCATGTCTGCAGGATTAAGACTGGTATGAATCTTCTCTAACTTCAACTTATCTTCTTCCAAAGTCATCTCGATGAAGTGATATCTCAACTATATATCTCAAATTTCGATGTTTCAAAGTTTTCACGTGCCCAAGTGAATGAAAAGTAGCTCAACCTCCTGAATTCAAAAATTACTGGAGTTACAAAATTTCTGGATTTCAAGGTTGCATGCATTTGGAGACTCAGAAAAGGAGATCAAGCGATTCGTAATTTTTGCAAAATGACACCTTGACCTTCAAATGGCCATAACTTTTGATTGGGAGCTCATATTTGCACAAGAAAGGACTTTTTGGAAATCTCATAGGGTCCTCTACACAACTATGATTGGTTTTCTTAATTTAAGTGGGATTAAGGTCTTAAAAATGAAGAAATATAATCTGCCATTTTTAGAGGATGTTCCAGGTTTCTCACCTACCACAATAATGAGGTATGGGATCCTTTCTTCTCCAACAAGGCAAAGTACATGGAGGCATGGGTTTCACAATGGCACCCATCATTGTTGCAGGTGAATTCAATGCATTTTGGGGTGGTTGAAGAAATATTTTGAATTATTCTATCTCCTTTCTCTCATTCTTCATATATATTGTAAGGAGGGGCATTTTTCTGTTGTTGGATAATTTTTGCTTTGCACCCTCTTTCTTCTCTTGTCTGTAAGTGGATTTTTAGAGTTAAAACCTCCCATCTAAACTATAAATGAAATCTTTCCTCTTGGCCATTGTAATGCACTGCATCAAGTCTGTGGAGCAATAATAGAAGTTTGTGGATGAATTTTAACCCTCTCTTGTGTTCATTGCTTTCATCTGATCTCTCATTGCAATCATGGTTGTTCAGGCATGGTTATTATGTTTCATATTTGATTGTCTATGTTTAATGGTAAATGAAATGGTAATAAGAAACACATATGTTTTTATGTTCATCCTCTTCAATCTTGTTTCCATTCATTTCCATACAAGGCAAGTTATTCAAGATTCCTTTTGGTGCATCACCTTTGTTAGTCTAGGTTTAATTTCTTGTAGTCTTCTTAACCCCTGTCTCCTTGGGCAGTTAGAGTAGATTTTAAGGTAGATCCTCTACAATTTGGATGTGTGCATCAGAATAGAGGAATAGGAACCGGCCTTCATCCTAAGAGCTTTCCTGATTGCAAAGTCCCACACCTTGGTAAAAGATCCATGTTATGCAATCACACCGAGCTTTTAACCTATCGAGTTACGAAATTGAGGGGTGCTATGATTACACATCAATAAATACTTCCTTTGGAAATTTTGGTGTAGATTTTTAGATTTACATTTACAAGTATAATGCAAGTATGATTGTGGGAAGAATGAAACAAGTGGTTGATGTATGTTAGAGAAAGTGGGAAAAGGTATACTGACTGTGATTTAAGATCTATTAATATGATGCATTTTGTTTATCATTTAATTTAATTCCTATAAGGATCCTAAAAATGATAATTGCATCTTCATTTAATCAAATGATATAAGAGGACTTATCCATATCTTAGAATAATTTGGTGTTATTTCAATAAGAAAAGGTTGTTAATTATGGTTTGTTGTTCATAATTTGTAGAGGAGAGTTTGGTAGCCATCTACTCGCAAAATATTTCACTTTCTTAGAGTCGTGGAGGAAGAAATTATTACAAATATTGTGTCTATCACCAATAAATCTCAATAACAAACACTTCAAGCTCTCAACCTATCCATTCAAAGGCTTTATGGTCCCGAGTTTAGGTCTCTCCAAATAAAACACTAACTTGTACTCCTTTCGTGCGCATGGTTAAAGTCTCTCCCTCCCCTGGTTAGAGTATGGATTTTGTGTATATTCATGTTGCTCCTCAAACAACTATTTCCCTTGATAACTATCAATTGGAATGAATTAATCATCCTCCAGATCAATTCATTAATTTATTGTAATTAGAATGTTTAAAGGCTTAATTATCAGTTTTGTCTTAGCTTATTAATGGAAAGGAAAACCAGAGTCATTTTCAAGCTCCCATCTCTCCAAGTTCAGCTACTTGATTATGTGGGTATATAATTTTCTACTCGAGGTCATTCATTAATAACAATGGTAAGTGCACCATTTCCATAGTCTTTCATGACTTCGGTATGGGCCTCCAACCATTTGGGCCAGAATTTCCTTCCTTCGCGGTCTTTTTATCGATCCGATCAGTCTCAGTCTTAAAACTAGATCACCTTCATATATGTCGTGTTCATAGATCTTCTTATTATATTGCGCACATCCGATCAGCATAGATTTTGTGCCATTGTTCAAAGATCTAATCTAGCCTCATCTAGGCTTTCTAGTTACGAGAGACGTGCTTCTCTGTAAGTGTCTTCATCTAGAATCCCTTGTAATGAAATACGGAGACTGGGTATTTCAACCTCAAGTGGGAGGACTGCCTCTGCCCCGAATACTAGCGAGAAAGGAGTCACTCCTGTTGGTGTTATTATTGAGGTTCAGTGGGCCTACAAGGCCGGATATAACTTCAAATGCCAATCTCATTTGTTTTCTTTCACCGTTTTAAGAAGAATGGCTTTTAATGTTTTGTTTGTGGCTTCAGCTTGTCTGTTGGCTTGAGGGTAATACAGTGAGGTCAGAGTATGATGGCTTATTCTAAATTTATTACACAGTTCATGAACTTAATCATTCTTAAAAGAATTCCCATTATCTGATATAATGATTTGTGGGACACCGTACCTACAAATGATTTGGTTCAAAATGAACTTGGTGATTACAGAACCCTAAGATACGAGTAAGAGGCATGGCCTCTACCACTTGGTAAAATATTCGGTGGCCGTGATTATGAATTTATGGCCGTCTCTGTAGACGAGGAGAGAATTTCCTATCAAATCGAGGCCCCACGTAGAAAAGGGCCATGGAATAGTGATTGGTTATAGAGCTTGTGCTTTGCCGCATGTGGATCTCGTGGGAGAACTCCACGGCACTTATGACACCTTCGTACAAATTCTATTGCGTCGTGTTCTAGAGTAGGCCGAAATAGCCCATCGATGTATTTTACGAGTGGTGGCATGGCCACCGAAGTGGCCTCCACACATTCCACTCGTGATATTCATGGAGAATCTTCTTGGATTCTTCTACGTGTTGACACATCTTAGAAGCATTCCATCAGCTTTTCGATAGAGCATTTACTCTATAATGACGTATTTAGCTACGATAATGTGTAATAGCCTTCTTTGTTGTGGTGTGGCACCTTCTAGATACGTATGGTCCATGATATAACTCAATAATATCAGGTATACCAAGGACACTCGAGATAGGAGGTTTGTTTTCGATGCGCATATACGCATTCATCAGAAAGTCCGGATCTACTAGATTGCCTCCATCTAGTGGGTTATCACCAACCAATCCACGATGACTTGTCCTTTAACATATTTCGATTTACAAATGTTAATCCGAATTCCCCCATTAAGGTTATAAAACGTCCCAACCTTTTTTAGACAAGGACCCTTGTGTGAGGAAAGTTAGTAAATGGTCGGGTTTTTACAATGACCCTTGTTTCTTGATTTAGCATATAATGTCTTAAGCATTTGGTTGCAAAAATTATGGCAAGGCATTCTCGTTCTACCTGTGTATAATGTGTTTCATAGTCAGAGGTAATGTCCGGCTAATGAAATAGATCCCGCATTCTCTCTTGTCATCGTATTCTTGAGCCAAAGCATACAAAGCTATGCGAGACATTGGTGGCTTGCGAATATAAAATTAATGGGTGGTCCGCTTAGGTGGCATTAAGCGTAGGTGGTGATAACAGGAAGCATTTAATCGTGTTCGTAAAGCTTCATTGCATAGTCTTCACCCAATCAATACTATAATCTTTTTTAAGTAGATTGTTGATTGGATGAATGGCGAAGCTTAAGTCTGGGATGAATCTCCGGATTGCACCAAGCTTTCCGAGAAATGACCTGATTCTAGATTCATCTAAAGGTGGGACCATTGCGAGGACAGCTCGATTTTGGTTGGGTCAACATCTATCCCTCGTGATGATATGATGTAACCCAGAGCTTTCCTCTGTTACACCAAAGACGCATTTTCCTCGATTTAGCGTGACTCACGTATTCTATTAGACATGAAAGAATGACGTGAAGCACTTCCGGATGGTCACACACTTCTTGCCTTGCCATCAAGTCATCTATGTAGGATTCCACAATTTTATGAATAAGATCGTGAAATATATATGCCATAGCCCGCTGGTATGTAGCACTAGCGTTCTTGAGACCAAATGGCATAACAACGTAGCAATAGGTTCCCCAAGGAGTTATAAACATGGTTTTAGCTTGATCTTGTTCGGATATTCTGATTTGATTGTATCCCGAGAATCCATCCATGAGAGACAAAAGCTCAAATCTAGCTGTTGCGTCAACAATGATGTCTATGGATGGTAATGGGAAGTCATCCTTAGGGCATGCCTTGTTAATGTCTCTCTTTTTGAAGTCTATGTGTACATGTATTTTCCCATTTTTTTAACGGGAATGATATTAGATACCCATTGAGAGTAATCCCTTTGGTTTGATGAATCCTACTTGGAGGAGTTTCATTACTTCCTCTTTTACCATGAGAGCTACCTTGGGCTTCATTGGTCTCGATTTTTGTTTAATCGGCTTTGCATCTGATTTAGTAACGAGGTTGTGCACTGCGATATGTGGTGCAACCCCTGTCATTTCTTTATAGCTAAATGCGAAAGCCTTCTGATGTTCTTTGAGGATTTGAGTGTGTATTTCTACTTCTTCTGGAGTTAACGAGGATCCTAGTTTCAAGATCTTTGGTTCATCCTCCATTCCGATGTTAATATCAATTGTTTCTTTGATTAAGGAAGCATTACCTTCCTCAAACTCGGGTAATGGAGGTAATTCCGCATCGTCCCCATTTTCGATCGTGTATATGTTGGGGTCTTTTTGTGGGGAAGCTCCATGATGGGATTCCCAAAGTAGATGACGAATGTGGGATTAAAGACAAATCGATCACATGATGAGCGAGATGTAATGTTGTATAGGCGATTAGATAGTCTAGAGTGGCCGTATCACTATCGGTGTGGTCTAGGATAATAGACTTGTTCTTATCTTTGTTTGTTAAAAGAGAATTTGACAACCATTTTTTTACCAACGGTTCGGTACGAAGGGATACCATGAAACGCGTATCTTGGAATTCATTGTTTGGAGTGAAGCGTGATGTTGAGGTTGCTATTGAATCGGCGAGAAGATTTTGTTCTCGTGGGATTGCTTCAATTGATATGAAGTCAAACTCTTTGCTTAAATCTAATATAGCTGTTTTGTAGAGCTGTAAATGCTCAACTTTGGTTTCATATACCTCAGAGACTTGGTTTTCTACCAATTGTGAGTCTCCTAACACCCTGATGTTATTAACACCGATCCTCTTGCTAAAATGAGGCCAAGGAGGAGGGCTTCGTACTCAGCGCCGTTGTTTGTACATTCGAAATTTAGTTTAAAGGCAAATGGTAGGACTTTTCCCTCGGGGGAAGTAAAGATTACACCTGCCCCAGCTCCGTAACGACATCTAGCTCCATCGAAATGGAGAGTCCAATATTTAGCTAGGAATATGGATGTTGGGATATTTGTTGTGTTAATATCTTCTACTTCCACCATGCAGAGATCCTCTGCTGGAAGAGAACCAACACCTAGGGTATATCCCATGCCTACAGAATCAAATGGTAGGAACATTGGTAGATCCTGTTCTAGTAATTCAATGATTTTTGCAGTAGTTCCTAATGATACTGTTTCTACAATGTTAGCCTCATCCTTGAGGGCTGGGATCATCTTGACTAGGCTCATAGTTTCAAGATCCATTGTAGGTACCAACTTTTCTTCCGGTTTTGCATCGGTAGGTTTATTAAGTTGGTTTGTTGGGAGTTCAAAATCCAAGTGAATTCCTAGTATTTTCTTTTAGTCAACAAGGTCTATATCGAATGATTTTGGATCACCTTTGAGCTACTTAATATCTTTCCTAAGTGTAAAAATCTTACTTCTTGGAATAATGTAGAAGGGATTTCCTTCATACGATGTATCCATGGTCTTCCAAGGATCATATTATAGTTAGTTTCCGATCTATAATATAAAACTCACATGTAGGATTTTTTTGGGTCTTAAGGTGACCGGTAGTACTATAGTTCCAATCGAGGTGGCTTTAAGGCTATCATAGCATCTTAGTGTATTTCAAGTCGTGGAACAATTCGTTTCTCCATACCCTAGCTTTTGAAGGAAAGAGAAGGGGACTATGTTAACTATTGCCCCATCGTCAACCATTGCGCGTTTCACATAGTTGTTATAAACCCATACTTGCAAGTGTAAGGCTGGATCACCTCGCGTGCAATCTCAGCGTATGTTGGCATCTTGTTTATTTCAAATATGAATTCAATATCCATATCCGGCTGCCCCAAAGGGTGGATATCAAAGTCTATATGGTTCACCTGTGTTTCGGGAGGTGGAGTGATGTTAATTAGATGGCCTAAACCTAATGCCTCCAAAAGAGCAGCCCTATGGGCAGGAGAATTCTTCAGTAAGTCCAAAAATGAAATGTGCGAGAAGGTTTTTGTTAGATCATTAATTAAATCATAGGCACCCACGGGTTTTACTACTATTTGTTGGATGTTATATGTCTCCGGCAGTATGCGGGACTTGGCTAAGAGGAATACTCTCACATCCTTGTTACATCTTCCACGGAGTAGTTTGAGCGTCCAACCATACTAAACCGACTATCTTGGGTCGCGGTTGACTCCCTAATTGTGGCTGCAACTAATGGATTTAGTGAAGTCAAAGCTTCGTGATCATTGTTTCCTGTCATTATGCTCTTGTTTGTCCCATTTAGATTTAGCCTATTGTTATCGTGATTTGGGAGTGGATCATTAAAGATCTTGAGGGGAGAATTCTCGAGTGGAAACTACTCCCTGTGAACGTATTTGGTGGTGGTGACGCAAGATCCGCCAAGAACATATCTATGAAAAATTGTCTTTGTTCCTCGCAAACGTTGCGATGAATTTATTGTAGTCACAAGACGTTCTAGTGTCATGGCCTTGAATTTTTGGAAACCACAATATGAGTTAGGATTGTAATTCTGGTTTGTTGGTTTGGTGTATATTGTGGCTTAAAACTACAGTCAAACCGCTACCTATTAGGATTAAAGTTTTGCATTTGTTGTTTCGTTTTGGTTCTGGTTTTGATATCCGATTTGAGTTTTGGCTTGGACCCCGTGTGGGATTTTGCCGTTGTTGTTGTTATTGATGTTGTTGTTGTTGATTAAAATCTCTCGCATTGATCATTGGGGTAAAGTTGTTGTTTCGTTGATTGTTCATTAGTGTTGGAGTATTCACAACATTTACCCTTTTAGCTTTGATCAAGCGGTGACTCCATCATTGTTGTCACCTCATGATTTTTTTAAGGATTTTAGGTCTTTGATTGATGTTTGTGGTAGTACGGTAAGTCGTAGTATTTTGGTTGGAGGTGATCTGTCAACACCAATCCGGCACTATGATAATTCTTCACCGGGAACTCCTCGTGCTATGATTATTTATTAATGCACAACCTTTAACCGATGGCTTCCTTCGCACACTTCCTACAATATTTCTCACTACTTCTTTCTATGCTAAATGAGGGGGTGGCCTCTCTATTTATAGAACTTACGAGCTTATCCATCTTATCTCTAAGATAGGATAAGAAATCCACTCGACAAATCATATTCCATACCTTAACTCTTATCTCGTACATGTAAGCTTATCTCTTAAGATAAGATAAACCTTATCATTTTACATGGGTTCCACATTTTTAGAATTTTTACAAATAAAATACACAAAATATTTATGACCTCACTCCTTGTCCTTATTACTAATATAATATTCTAATTCCTAATCATGTAGACCCTACTTCTCTAATTACCCAAACTTTGACATTTTAACATTACCGGACCACTTACGACAAATATTTACTTTTTACAACATTCCTATTGTACTTTGACTATTACCGTACTCCACATTATTTGCGGCGTCGTACTGGCAGCGCCGTTATCTTCTATCGGACGCTACTACTAATTACACTTAACAACATTCTATTCCTAATACATACATTAATGAAATAGAAATTATGGAGGAAAATTTTAGTGTCGACATCTTCCCCCTTCCTAGCTTCTACTCCGTCCTCGGAGTAGACTCTTCTGGTGCGTGGAAAATCTTCAACTTGTCGTGGTTGACCCATTTCGTAATGGGAGTGCCATCCAATTCCTCCAGTCGGTACGTACCATTTTCATGCACAGCTGCTATTTTGTAGGGCCCCATCCATTTTGGAAGAAATTTCCTCTGTCTTCTTTTTTTGTATCTGGAATCATATACTAGAACCAAGTCATTCACCTGAAATGGAGACCAAAGGATCTTTTGATCAAAGTATTCCTTCTGCTTCATTTTCTTCTTATGGCTTGTATCCTTTGCTATTTCCCTCATTTCCTCTAACAAATGAAGATGTACCAACCTTTCTTTTCTCGAATCACTTTCATCCATCCTTTCATTTTTCATAACTCTCCAAAGGGGAATATCAAACTCAATAGGAAGAATCGGATCAATGCCATAGGCCAATGAAATGGAGAGTATCCTATTGCTGACTTTGATGTTGCCTATATGCCCACAATGCTGCATGAATCCTCTTATCCCATTTATGTACCTGTAATTTGTATCTTTTGCTAGAATTTGACAAAACACAAAATTTGTTCGCTCCACCGTCCATTTGTGCTTGGTTTGTATGTTGTTGCCTTCCTATGCTTAATAGAAAACTTATTGACTAGGGCTTCTACCACCTCATTAATGAAGTGGCTTCCTTGATCTCATTACATTTCTAATGGACAACCAAATCTCAGTGACAATGCGTTCATATATGAACCTTGCCACTTCATCCATGGAAGTCAGTTTTCAATGGCCTAGCTTCAACCCACTTGGTTAAATAACTGTGGCAACTACAATATACTTATTTTGGCGTGAGGTAGTTGGAAGTGGACCTACAATGTCTATTCCCCACTTTTCAAAGGGACCAAGTGGAAGAATAGGGCATAATGGAGTGATGAAGTCTTACGGTTACCATGTGTTTGACAAATATCACATGTCTTACAATAATTATAACAATCTTTAAAAAGAGGGCCAAAGTGATAACTCGTCCAAGATCCTTCTTGCTGTAAGTTGTCTAGAAAGTGCCCTCCATGTACCATTGTGGAATTCTTC
The DNA here is from genome assembly GCA_018340775.1 of Taxus wallichiana var. yunnanensis. NCBI lineage: Eukaryota > Viridiplantae > Streptophyta > Pinopsida > Cupressales > Taxaceae > Taxus > Taxus wallichiana. The sequence continues at coordinate 850,589,061 of CM031243.1, forward strand.
TAGCAGTTCCTTCCCTTGATCACGTCCAACCGCCCTCTTGTCGGCCCATCGTGTCCTATTCGAAATAATACTCCATGCATAATAGAATATGGATGACTCGGCTTGAGTAATCTTCCTCTTAGTCTTTGCATTGGCACCATCGGAAACTTGAATTCATTCGATAATTCCAAATATCTATGTATTCACTAGGGATTGTGTCGAGGGATAACAATGTCGCATCAGTGGAAATCATCATCATCACAAGATGATCCCAAACCATCATAGGCTCGAGAGAGTGCATCCGCATTGACATGCTTCTTTCCCGGCCTATCTATAATATCAAATTCAAATTCTTGTAGCAAAATTATCCATCTTGCTATCCTCACTCTGATGGGTTAGGCTTATTTATAATATATTTTAGAGCTCGATGATCTGTTATAACTACAAATTTTTCCCTAGCAAGTAATTTCGAACTTCTTTACAAAGAAATGATAGCCAAAGCCTCTTTTTCATTCATAAAGTATAATTTACCTCAAAGACACTTGCTCATTTGTCTACTCCCAAAGTAAATTGGATGTTCATTCCCATTTTCATCCTTTTGGCTCAAAGTACTTCCTAGTCTGCATCTCGAGGCATCATGTACACAATGAATGGTTTGCTCCATTCTCGATTCTTCAAAACACACGAAGACACCAGGCTTCCTTCGCTTGTTCAAAAGCTTCATGCGCCTTATTTCTGGTTCATAAGTAACATCCTTCTTCAAGAAGCGGGTTAGTGGTCAGGCAATCTTTGAGAAATTCTTGATGAACCTTCTATAGTAACCCACATGGCCTAAAAATGATCTCAACTTACTTCTATTCATAGGAAATGGTAAATCTTTGATTTTGAAACTTTATCGGATCAAGTACCAATACCATCTCTGGATACAACATGCCCTAACAAAACGCCCTTTAGAACATCCAAAGATACACTTTGTAGGGTTTAGTGAGGCTTGTGCTTCATCTAACCTTTGAAATGATGTCTCCATTTGGTGCAGGTGGTCCAACTTGCTCCCATAGATGCAAAAATCATCCAGAAATACTCTGATGAAGGTCCCAATGTAGGGTTTGAACACCCTATTCATCAAACGCTGGAATGTTGCTGGGGCATTACACAACCCAAAAGGCATAACTCTATAAGCAAACGTTCCCAAGGAGTGGTGAACGTGGTCTTCAACTGATCTTTCTCTGCTATACGAACTTGGTTGTAGCCGCTATATCCATCAGCAAAACTATAGCACTCTTGGCCAGCTACTTCGTCCAAGATCTGATCTGAAAATGGAAGAGGGTAATGATCCTTCTTTGTTGCCTTATTGAGCTTCCTGTAATCAACACAAATGCGTAGCTTCCCATTCTTTTTTATTGAGATCACAATGGGAGAAACCCATTCTGAATTCTCCACAGCAAATATGAATCCTGCATCAAGCAACTTATCTATTTCTTCTTTTACGCCTTGGAAAAATTAGGATTCATTCTATATGGCATTTGCTTTATGGGCTTAAGCACCATCTACCATTCAATACAATGTTCTACCCAACTTACTTGACGGAGTTCCTTGTAATCAAAAGTGAATAGGTGTATGTACCTTCGAAAGAGCTGGAGGTAGGATTCCTTCTCACTCTCCATCACAGCATCACCAATCTTTATTTGTTGGAGACGATCATCAACTTCTTCTTCGTCGAGATAATTTTATGGGGTCATGAGTTGGTGTGGCCGGCAGGATATCCATGACGAAACATCCACCTCACTTTCTTCATCTTCAAAGTGTCCACTTCACTAGTACTAGAGTAATCAAAGGATGTCCAATCATCTCTGTTTCATCACTTGAATCCACGAGTTCTCGCTTTATGATGCCGAGGGATCACATTTATCTTCACCCTCTCTACCACGTCCAAGTGTCATGAAACCTTCATTCCAATAGTTTCTTGCATGAACTCTCCTTATCCATGGTCTTCCCGAAGCAGCATTGGGTACGCAGCATCTACCATTTTTCATCACCCGAAAGTCTACCACACATACAACACCCATAACAGATATTGCCACATTTGAAACTACACCTTCTGGTTTAGTTTTTCCTTATTTAATGACCTTAACATAAGTGTTGAAGGGCGATCAATTTTAAACCCAACATATTCATTACGGACTTGGTCATTACATTAATCTGCAAGGCACCTCCATCAACTAAGACATCATGAATTGAAATACCATTACATAATACCTCGGCTTGTGGAGCATAGGGATCCGCCTCGCCTCCAAAACAGGGACCTCAACCTCCTTCCTTCTTTGAGCATTGAGTCCACCTCGCAACTCCCGCCTTTTCTCGAAGACATAGCCATGAGTTGACCATATGTAATATTTGCAGCCTTTGGACAGATCTTCCAAGATGGAGTATGGTCCTTACCCCGTGAAATCAGAAAATCCCGCACACCCAACTTTCTTCTCCTATGTTTCTTACTAGTTTCTCCTTTCATCTTCTTAGGATCAGTTCCATCTTGATTATCTTTTTCTTTCTTTCTTTTTGTTACAAACACATCTACTTCATTATTTCTACTCTTATCTACTACATCAAGAGAATTCACAGGTGCTTTTCCTTTATCATTATCTCTTGTACCAGATGTAGAAGCTCTATCTAGACAATTATACTTATAATGACCCTTTTTATAACAACCATAACAAACAACTTCAAAATATTTTTTGGACCTCTATCTCCTCCCCGAGAACTAAATTCCTTTCCTTGAAGAAGATTAATAGTTAACGACCCATCTTTTTGAGAAAATCTTCATACTCGGTAGATGTACTAGGAGAAATATTTGTGATCACCTAAGTGGTTTTGGATTCTCGGACCAAAGGTGCTTGGTGTAGGCTCTACTTTAGAAACAATTTCTTTGGGCTCCTCTTCCATGCTTTCTTCTTGCCTTCTTGCAATCTCCTTTGCTTGTTCAATGGTAGTCAAGGTCATACTTCACTCATTGTCCGATCTTCGGCTTCATCCCGAGAATGAAGTGCTTACATAGGAGATTATCCACGCCTGCTCATCAACCCATCCGCTAGTCCTTCCTTCCGGATCTGGGCATCGAGCTTCCTCCTTAGCTCTAGAACACGAGCATGATAATCCCTTATCTTCTCCTTCTCTCCTTGGGTTAGCTTTGTGATATCAATCATGAGATCTACATATTTCATTGTTCACCAAATTCTTCAAGAAAACTTTCGCTAATAAATCCCATGAATTTTTCACATTATCACCTAGTGTTTCAAAACCACCTAAGTCCCGAACCATCCAAAAAGGTAGGAAAAAATTCAGTCCATTGTTCCCTTCTTATGAGGCCATTACAAATACAAGATTTTTAAACTCTTGAATGAAAGAAGAAGCATCTTCATTAGATTGAGCTGAAAAAATGAATCTTTCCCATTCTCAAAAGTAACCACTGTGAAATACCAACTCACAAGTACAATCAACAAGACTTATGTGCACAAATAATTGAAATCACTATAATAGAAATGACCACGGTAAACTATGGTAAAACTTGACTTATCATGCGTAAAAACGATTTTACTGTGGTAAACACTATTCACTTTAAAAAGTGAAATTATCATGGTAAATACTATTCATGGTAAAAAGTGAAATGATCATGTAAATACTATTCCCAACAAAATGACTTTACCATGGTAACTACTATTCATGGCAAAAATGACTTTACCATGGTAACTACTATGCACAATAAAAACAAGGTTACCCTCCAATTGATTTTTGACTAAGTGGGAATATCTCTCCAGAAAATCCACCAACGAGGAATGGTCCCAACAACGGAACCAAAATGTCAACACCAATCCGGCACTATGATAATTCTTCACCGAGAACTCTCGTGCTATGATTATTTATTAATGCACCTTTTAACTCGATGGCTTCCTTCGCACACTTCCTACAATATTTCTCACTACTTCTTTCTATGCTAAATGAGGGGGTGGCCTCTCTATTTATAGAACTTACAGCTTATCCATCTTATCTCTAAGATAGGATAAGAAATCCACTCCCGACGAATCATATTCCATACCTTAACTCTTATCTCGTACATGTAAGCTTATCTCTTAAGATAAGATAAACCTTATCATTTTACATGGGTTCCACATTTTTAGACTTTTTACAAATAAAATACACAAAATATTTATGACCTCACTCCTTGTCCTTATTATCGATATAATATTTCTAATTCCTAATCATGTAGACCCTACTTCTCTAATTACCCAACTTTGACATTTTAACATTACTGAGGACTTAATTACACTTACGACAAATATTTACTTTTACAACATTCCTATCAGACTTTGACTGCTACTGTACTCCACATTATTTGCATGTGCATCGACGTCACTGCTATCTTCTATCGGACGCTACTACTAATTACACTTAACAACATTCTATTCCTAATACATACATTAATGAAATAGAAATTATGGAGGAAAATTTTAGTGTCGATGCATCAACCTCCCATTTGATCCATACGCCTTACGACCACTATCTATCAGCCGCTTGATCTATTCGGAGCGCTCTCAAGTACTTCATCGTAAGTCCTTAAAGTGGGAACTTCTGGACTTCTTCCTTTACTTCTCTGCTGAGAGAATGAAGGAATAAATCGCATAGTTCCATTTGGTCCATATTTGGAGCATTGGCTGAAGAATAAAGAACTGTACGCCACCTCTTGATGAAATGAGCGATAGATTCATTATGTTCCTGCTTAATGTGCAAGAATTCCTTGATTCCTATTCTTAACAGTTTGTTCATGTCAAATGCCTTAATGAACTCTGAAACAAGTTGTTTAAATGAATGGATGGAAGCCTCAGGTATTCTATAATACCAATCGAGAGCGATGCCTTCCAAAGTTCTCGGGAATATTTTAAAGCAACAACCCCATCCAAAGGGAGTAGTTCCCGAATGGTCAGGTGTAAGCCTCTATATGTGCATTCGTATCTCCCTCACCTTTGTATTTGGGCAAATCAGGAAGAGGTCTTGGAAGAATGATGCTTCATATGGTGAAATCTAGAGGCTCTTTCAAGTATTCTCGAATAAGTCCCTATCGCATAGGTTTCACCATCGATGGTGCTTCACAAGGAGTGGCGGTGAAATGGGTTGTTGATATGGCGTAGCGATACATCGGGCAGGCATAAGGAAACCCCTGCGTTTGAGAAAACATGCCAGAGAGGAGAACATATCCCCTTGTGGTGATTTGGAGTACATGTTTAAGTATGGTGGGGTATTGTCCAGAATGGATTATTTTGTACTAGACCGGGAGGAGCGGTGTTAGAGATGGTGGGTCTAGTTGGCATTTGTTGTGAGTACTGGGAGGCATGCCTAACGTGCCTATTCCTGTGAGGAGGTCTACTTGGCTAGGATGGTGTGGGGGATTAGAATTTCCTGTCTGTATGAATTGAGAATGGTGATTTGCCTGAGCAAGTTCCAAACCCCTAACCTTTTCTACCAAAGTTGAAATGACCTCATTTGGTGAAGTCACGATATTTTGCCTTGGTGGCATTTGTTGTATATCCCGATGTTGTATAGGCCTATGATACCCCGCTATGAACTGATCATTACCTTGCCAAGTTTCCCCGAGGGTATTTCCTATATGTAGTGGCATAGAGGTATTTTCTTGAAAAGACCTCGGGTTGTGTTTGTAAACTCCTATGGGTGGGTACATACTCCGAGATCGCTTTTCATTCCCGCATAACGTAATGAATGTTCATCATCTAAACCTGTGTGTATGGGTCTGATTGTCTACTAATTTGTGGTCTAAGTAGCACTCGGGGAGATGGACCAGATTCTCCGTGAACGCTATATTCTTTTGAGCTCCTCGATGGCTCTATTTGTTGTGTTTGCGCGAACTGATCTAACTCGTCAGTTTGAAAAGATGAGTTATATCTAATCCTTGGAGATGGAGTTTGTGTTGATAATTGGTTAGTTGAATAGTTGTCGCCCCACAATGAAAGTGAGGGTGATGACCGCCATTCATTGAGCGTAATATCCTTCAAGACCTATGAGAGGTCTACCATATGCATCAAATCCCGACATATTCGGGGGTTTATGAATACCCGCAGTAATAATGGGTAAGAGCGAAGGTGGAGGAAAGAAGTGAAACTACAAGAGGAAGAACTTTTGTATTCACGTTGGGTTCACCAATTTTGTACGATGGAAAAGTAATGCGAGCATGGGAATCTACAAGTAACTCTTCTCCTCGCACCCGACCTCCCGAGGTCGTGCTAAGACAAACAAAGGGGGATTGTATATGCGTGATAAATTAGTCGAAATCTTATGTCTTCAACGCGCACTAGTGAAATCAGAATCTAAAGCAAAGAAGGCTCTCCTAACTCGAACTAGTGTGATAGATCGATCAGCAAGGATGACTACTCAAGGCTCCAATCAATATTGAGCTCGCGTAATTCAATCTATGGGTTGTGGAATACGTGGAAAATGACTGGGATAGTTCCGTATATGTCTCCCGTGATAGGGTCATAGGGTAGATGATGCATACGGTGGATTCTACGGTGATTATCTGGTCTAGTCCAAGAATCTTTAGCTTTGTCACCGCTACGCCTAACAAGGAAAATTGTTTGATGATGATAGGTGGAAGTGGAGTGGATCTAAATATCAATGTGCGTGTAAGCCACGCCAAACGTCGATTGACCCGTAGACTCGCTGGGTTGAGGGATCTATGGGTCACAATCAGAGATTCATGGTTGTTGTGGACCTGCTTATGGTCATGTGCAAAATTAGTCCCTAATCCCTAGTATCCAATAGTCGTATGCCTTCTCGGCTCTATATTCGAATTAATAGTCAGGCGATCTTTCGCAGAGTACCTTACAAGCGTTCTTGCAACCTCGAATTCTTAAGCTAGTATCTATGTCCTGTGAGAGTGTCTCCTCAGATCGGGTCAGTGGGACCAAAGGGTCACAACCGAACGCTTCTCTTTCAAGCCCTTCTACAAATATGCGATATTTTTCTAGGGTAACCTATAGTTTGGCTGATTTGACCAAACATGTGTGCTTGGTCGTCTTCTATGTTTAACCCCTATCAATCGAGAGCTGATTTGTTACAAATCGTTGTTTTTGAAGACTTGATTCTAAGATTCTCGATCTATGTCGCCATCGCCGTGATGAGATTGGGTTGAGGCATGATTGGCTCGAATACGTATTCTATGGGTTCTCCAGTCCCGTGATTGTCATACAAAATCAACAATGTAAAACTAATCATGCAGCAAAGTAAATTTAACTATACAAAGTATATTTATAGCATATATAATTTCTCTATTTTTGTATTTTTCTGATGAACTATTTGAACGAAATTGAAAGAGTAACCTTTTAATATATCTAGGAATTAACAATTGACACTAATAACAGACTAAAACAAACAAAGCAACCGAGTGTGGCTACTTGTCTATGCAATTTGTAGATCTATTCTAAATAATGAAATAAGTGATCTAATCTATTTACAAGACTATGGATCCTACCTCAAAAGTGAGGAATGAATCACGCCTTCGTAAACTATCAATCCCCACAGCCTTCCCCGTAATATCGAAAGTAAAATTAACTAAAATGAAATGATCGATACTCTATTTGATATGCTTCTAACTAGAATTTTGAAAGCTAGAACTCGGATTTTGCGTAATGGTGGTGAATCCGATGGTGTGTGTGGCTTTATCCTCAAAGATGATCTCCTCATTCCTTCATGCTCACGTGATCCGTAAAAGCATGTAATGCTAAGCATCAACAAGTAGATATTGGAATAAAGGCAGCTTTGTGGATACGTACTAAATACAATGCGAATAGGAGAGGGATAGCGCAAGAGTACGAGCTTGGCTTATGCAATTCCTAGCGGGATTTATCATGTAGTCATGTAACATAAAATGTCCGTAACTCCGAACTATCCTCTTTGAGAGAAAAACCCGTAACTTTAATGGCTTCCTATTGATAAACAAACTATCTTACTCCAATGGATTGGATGAAATAACAACAACACTTGCACAAGATGGATATGTGGCTTTCAAACAGCATAACAATGCTAACTAAGCATGCAAATGAACTAAACTATGAATCCTAAGCAAAATAAAAGACTGAACTACTGAAATGAGAAATTGAGAGGTAAATTTTGAGGGGCCATTTGCTTGAGCACAAGCCAACTATTTATAGCATTTGCATTTACCCAAGGTAAAAACCAAATTGAACTCTTAAACTATAAACAATGGCAAAACACTATTCCAGGGAACTAGAATCTTTAATGCAAGCCCAAGGCGGTGAAAAAGCTGGTAAACATTGAAATTACATGAGTCAGCATTAAAAGAGCATTCTCGGAAAACGTGTGAAGGACTCGCCGCCCGAGCAGGTGGGTGATTATAGGACCGCACACGAGACCGCCGCCAGGCAGGGCGGGGATTTCGTAGAATCAAGAGCAAAAAGCAAAGAAAAGAGGGGAAAAGAGAAAACAAAGGATGTAGGGGCTAGGTGGGGCATGCGAGATGTTAACGCATATTTAGAGAGCTTTTCCGGATCCCGAACACCTCGTGAGGAGACTCGTATCATCATCAGGGCACGAGTTACGTTGTTCGTGGTGCAAGATCTTACAATTTTGGGTACGTGACAAGAACCAATTGTAATTGGAGTTGGGAAATGATCTAATATTGGAGTTCCAAAGAATAAATAGTATTTTTGTAAGGTTAGAAGCGTGTTTAGAGAAAGAAGTTCATGATCTTCATTCCTCCTCAAAGAAGTCCATGGGAGTTACATGATTATAAATGTTAAATCTATATAATGGAATCGTATATATATTATAACATACACGGTAATTGAATTATTTGTTTCCCCATTGTTATCATTATTTCATTTTAGTTATATATTTTAGATATCTTGACAAAGAAACCTTTATGTCCGAAGGCATACATGACCCATCATTACACATTTAAATTTGTATTAATGATTTATAATTCCAAAAATATATCGTGTATAATTGTTTCTAAATATATGTTTATCATCTTAAGTTGAATATAATATGTCTCTTCATAATAATAAATTGTTTCTACCACCCTACAAAAAATTATTGTTAAAGGAAAAATTGTTATTACTTGAGAGAGTCATATTAAAGGTCGGGAGCAAACAATAATTGAGTGGGCAGCCTTCTCATAATCGTAGTTAATAATTTTTCCCATCAAGTAAATAAATCAAAGCATGATTTTAAATTTACATTAGATTTGGTCGATTACTTTCATAAATTATTTTTACTTGTAAACATTTTGGATTTTCCCCATTTTTTAGTTTGTCCCCTTTAAATGTAATTCACACTCACATGAATTATGCATTCAAGGTATAGACAATATTGTGAACCACAATTCCCTTTCCTCCTCAAACCCCTTTTAATCATCCCTCATCCTCTCCTTCTTTTTCCCTTCCTCAATTTTCAATTTTTCGCCCCATGCCCTTCAAGTTTCCATCATACACTCCATGTACGATCAAGCTATTATTTATAACTAATATTGATCAATTAACCTATATTTTGGTTATATAATTTTAAATATTTATGTAATAAATGTATATAAATTTTATGTACATAATTTGTTAAAATTATATATATACATTTACCAATAATTGTCTTAATTATGTTTTTATAATAATATATTAATCATGTATAATTAATTAACCTATAAAGTATCTATACATAACATGTGTATTTGTATTAATTATTATTTATTTATTAATATTGTATATTATTTAAAATGCATATAGTTAATAAAATTATGAAGTATTTATATCTAATATATATTTGTTTATTATTATTATTTTTTGAAATGAGGGTAAATTTGAGGGTGATGAAAGGACCCACATCCTCAGTACATTTGAGGATTTTTAAGAGGATCCACAACCTTGTTATGATGAAGGGAACCAACACGAAGAACCCAAAGTAAGCCATGTAATCGGAATGAAGATGTAACATCCACAGTGAAGCATGAACCCGAGTGAAGCAAGAACCAACATGCTACCACTGTAGAAGTGAAAAAAAACATGTTGGAACCGTATTGAGAAGAGAGATGTTACAACCAAGAGCGAAAACTGCCCCATAGAGGATCGCTTTCAAGAGGATTTGAACATGAGTGAGAAAGCACATAACCGTGTGACTTAACCGCACCACTCCCACCCCATCGGCAAAAATTTGGATGGTAAACACTTTTATTATACCAGAGCTATGAACTGGAGTGGTGGAGGAGAAATTTCTCTAAGTGGGACATGGGGGTGGGCTTGGGTCCTTAATTTCCAACGAGTAATCTGCATTCAGGAGCGCCCCGCTATATTCCACTTGGTCAATATGGAGAAGATAGACTCCTACCTCAAGGTGTTCCCATGAGCACTTATTGAAATCATCCAATTAACTTTGTTGGTGATTACAAACTACTTATAACTCACCAATAGCCCAAGACCTTGAGTTTTTGTTTATTATTATTATTATTTAATAATTTATTCATAATTAATACCAAATTGTGAAACTATATATATATATATATATATATATATATATATGTGTGTGTGTGTGTGTGTATATATATATATGTATATATGTATATATGTATGTATGTATGTATGTATAAATTATTAAATACATAATATTGATTTATATTATTAATTTGTTTTATAATGTAATTTATTTGTAATATATTTGGTACTTATTACAAATATTAATTAATGAACCTAATAAATAAATAGTTTAGAACCTATTTTTAGGAAGGTTAGCATCATGTTTGCATGGGTGAGGTGTACATATAATTCTTAGGCTTAGATGTCAAGGACTAAGGAGGGTATACGTTCTACCAAATTCGCCTGGGGCATGATCCCGACCTCATCCCTTATTATGATATCTTTAAGCCTTTTCGCCTCACAAGAATGGAACCTCGTGGTCTCTTTAAAAGCCAAGCAACTTCACCAATGGACCAACAACCATTCAATGTATTTTGAATATATATATCCTTTAATTATGTTTTTATAATATATTAAATATGTATAATATAAACTAGCAATAATGATGTACAATGCAAGGTTTAACGCTAATGGTATATGTTATTTGATTTATAGGGATAGTTATTACTTTTTTAATTGAAGTTGATAAGGGGAATTCCTTTAGTATTTCAGAGTTACATATCCCCTATATAATATAGCCACTAAATTCAACAAAACATTGAACATAGTTGATGTACTTCCATGAAAAAAAAGCCACAACTACTAAAAGATTGCTTCCTTCTCTATAAGTACCAAACCCATTTCATTAATCATCACACATAGAGTTGGTACAACTAAATACATGCATTGGAGGAGTAGAACCTATATCATCAATATTCAAGAAAATAACCAATGCAGCTAACTAAATATATAATGTGTATTTATGTAATATATAATAAACCCATTTTTATTTCATCAACCAAGATAACATCTCACATTGGGAAAAGCATTTCATCAATCAAAGATAACTACTTGTTTTGGGAAATATATTCAATCAGTTCTCAAGTGAATGGAAAAGGAAGCTACATTATAACACAAACTTCAATACTTAGGTAAATGACCAAAAAAGATAACAAGTTACATTACCAAATACTATTAAGCACACCCCATCACGTGCTAAACAGACTGAAAAAGGAGTTCTAGGTCATGACAAACCACAAGGCACCACAATAAGATGAAACCCAATAGAAGTGTCAAATTTTGTTATCATTTTTGTACTGAGTGACATCATAAGCACATACCATGTTCATCATAAGCACATACTATGTTCTATAAATCCTTCATGTTAGTAGCTTCTGGTAAAGGTATTTCTCTACATAATGGTGTGGGATTAATTCTACATTTTAAGGGAGGTAGATCACTTTCCCTTGTTGTAATATACAAATACACATTTCTCTCTATAGTATAATCAACTTTGAGGATAACGAACTTTTAATGTCCTAGACATAGTTGTATAAGTTCTAGTGGATGTGAAAGTTTGTCCTAAAAATGTGACGGGAATAAGTTCACTAACAGTTTTCAAATAATAAATACACGTGTGAAACCCACCTGAAGTTCGTTTAGAGACAACACTCTCTTCTTTACTGCAGGAGAAAGAGAATAAAAAATATCTTGTAAAAAAGAAAAGAGGAAGTTAAAGAGTTGTCATAAACAATAAAAAGAGAAATCCATCCAAACCACTAGATACATAGAGTTTCACATATGAGTGGGAGTAATATTATAAAACTATCAAAGTGCATATTAAAAATTATGAAATATTTATACATAACACATGTATTTGTATTTATTTGTAATGTATTTAAGATTTATAATTAATATTAAATTATAATATATATATTATATATATATATATATATATATATTATATTATAATTTATATATTGTTTATTTATAATTTTTTTAAATATGTGAAATAAAAATATGTATAATTAATATTAATAATGTGTGTATGTGTTTATTATTTATTTATTTGTAATGTATAACATTTATTTGTAATTTATATAATATGTGTATTTATGTAATATGTATTTATATTTATTTGTAATGTATAATATTTACTAGTAATTTATATAATGTGTATTTATGTAATATATATATTTATAATTTTTATTATGTGATAGAAGTCTATCTAATTAATATTAATAATGTGTGTATTTGTGTTTATTATTTATTAGTTTGTAATGTTTGTAATATTTACTCATATGTATTTATGTAATATATACTTATATAAATATATTTATTTTAATTTTATATATATATAGTATCTTATTATTAATTTATATGTGTAGTTTCTATAATATATCTATATAATTATGTCATGAGTAAAATAATTAAATAAATCTCTAGTAATTATCTATATTTTCTGTTAATTCAATTACATTAAAGAAATATCTTGATTGAAATTTGATTATATTTTTTTATTAGTAAAATATACTATTTATAGGAATAGCTATTTTTAGAAGGTTTAAACTTTAACATTCTAGACCTTATTAATGTGCATACATTATCCATGTGTTTATGTTAATTTATTTTAAAAGTTGATTAATAGTTACAAAGATAGAATTTCAATATTACGAAAAATTAAAAAACTTCAAACTCTAAATTTTGGGCTCTAGATAGATGCTTTCATCCTCTATGTATTTTTTAAATGTGTTATAAGAAGCTAACTCTTAATATGATGTCAAGCTATTTTTGAGATTTTTTCAAAAAAAATGGAGTTTCGATTCTTGGATCAAAATTTAGGGTTTTCACAAGATAGGCCACCAAATCTGCATTATTTCCTTTGGTTGAAAAGATCTCATCTCCTACGAGTTTATATGATTGAATTGTTGTGGCTTGTGTTTATCAAGTTTCTTTAGCTCCCATTTAGAAATCCATGTCTTCTCTTATTGCAAACCTTCCCATTGTATTAATTATTTGTTAAAACTTATTGTGTTGACTTTTTCTTGTTAAGAACTTGTGCCACATTCTCCCTCTTCTTCCTTGGAATTTTTCCTCTTCATTTTCTTCCTCTATATCCTCCTCCCCATAAAATGCATAGAGATCTAAAACATTAAATAATGAAAAAATATCAAAATTGTGTGGTAGATTTACCTTATATTCCTTTGAATCTGTTATTTTTCATTGTCTTCCTCTATATCATCCTCCCCATAAAATGCATACAAATCTAAAACACAAAATACTAAAAAAATCAAAATTGTGTGATAAATTTACCTCATATGCAACTTCATTTATCTTCTTCAAAAACTTACAATGGCTAATCTTCTTTATTTAAGTTGCTTGTATGTTCTTTTAGAAATCTCTCATTTTTCAAATAAACAATCACCATATCCTCTTTTTTAATAGCTCTTTTCTTCTAGTGATATTTGTTACCACCTTATATATTTTTTATTATTGTCTTGTAACTTCTTTATCCTTTCCTGCAATTGTTGAATATACCTTATAATTGCTTATGCATTATTAATACTTACCCTTTGTGAAATAAGTAGTTGTACCAAATCCATAACATCGTTAGGAATTCTTCCATAGATAATTTGAAATGGTGACTTATCTGTTGATCTATTCATTGAACTATTATAGGCAAATTTTGTGTGTATGTTCCTTTGAGAAATCTCTCATTTCTCAAATAAACAATCACCATATCCTCTTTTTCGAATAGCTCTTTTCTTCTAGTGATATTTGTTACCATCTTATATTTTTTTATTATTGTTTTGTAACTTCTTTATCTTTTCCTACAATTGTTGAATATACCTCGTAATTGCTTCTACATCATTACTTACCATTTGTGAAATAAGTAGTAGTACCAAATCCATAACATCATTAGGAATTCTTCCATAGATAATTTGAAATGGTGACTTATCTGTTGATCTATTCATTAAACTATTATAGGCAAAATTTTGCGTGTGGTAATGTCAAGTCCCACTGTTTGGGTTTCTCACCAACAATAAATTTCAACAAATTTATTATGTTTCTGATCATAACTTATGTTTTCCCATTCGTTTGAGGATGATATGCACTTATAAACTATAACTTAATGCCTAACATTTCCCATAAGTTCCTCTAGAAGTGGCTCAAAATTTTGGTGTCTTTATTTGAAGTGATATACTTTGGAATACTATGTAACCTAACTTCTTCTTTGAAAAACAAATATGTGATTTGTGTAGCGTAATTTGGCGGCATCTTACATGCAATAAAGTGCACCATCTTAGAAAATCTATCCACAAAAAAAAAAAAAAAAACCATTACCTCTTTATGTGTTGGGTAACTATAATACAAAATCCATGGTCAAGTATACCCATGGTCATGTTGGTACTAGTAATGGCATGTATTATCTTTTATTTTGTGTATGTCTCTTAGAAACTTGACATATATCTTATATATTAAAACATATATTATCACATTTCTTTTCAACGTTGGCTAGAAATATTTTTCCTCCACTAATTCTATTTTCTTATTCTTTCCAAATGACCACTCTAACCACAACTATGCAATTCATATATCTAAATGGAATACATAATTGTTTTCCTTTAAATAGATAACCATCTTGCATAAAATAATCTTTAAAAAATTTATCTGTCTCACCTAGTTTTTGAATCCTTTGTTTCTCAACAATCCTCCCAAATTCAAGATCATAATCATATAATTCTCTAATAGCTACAAATCTAACCATCTCATGTACCATAACAATTAATAAGGCCACACGTCTACTCAAATCATTAGCTACATGGTTTTGATTTTTGATTTATGTTTTAAGATAAATGTGTACCCTTACAAGAATGAAACCTACTTTGCATGCCTATTATTTAAATTTCTTTATGTATTAACAAATTTTAATCCCCGTTGATTTATATACAAAATGAACTCTTTTGACACCAAGTAATGCATTTAATGCCTTAGTGTTTGTACAATGGCATAAAATTCAATATCATAAGTAGACTTTTTTGTACCTCATTCAACTTCTCACTATAATATGATATATGCCTTCCTTCTTGACTTAAAACAACACCAATTCCCACATGTGAAGCATCACAATCAACCTCAAATATTTTGTTAAAATCAGGTAAGGCCAAAATAGGTGCATTTGTCACTTTCTTCTTTAATAATTCAAAGCTCTCGATCACTGTCTTTATCCATACAAACTCTTTTCCTTTCATGCATTTTGTTATTAGTGCCACAATATTATTGAAATTTCTTAAACTTTCTATAAAAAGTATTCAATCCATGAAAAATTCTTATTTATGTTACACTTCTTGGGATAGGTTATTCAACAATTGCATTTACCTTTCCTGCTCTCATCTTCACACCATATTTTGAAACTACAAACCCCAAAAATACCAAGCTTTTCTACATAAACTTGCATTTCTTCAAATTGGTATATAACTTCTTTCCTTAATACTTGCAACACCATCCTCAAATGCAATAAATGATCCTCTTTACTTCTACTAAATATCAATATATCATCAAAATAGACTACCACAAACTTACCAATGTAATCTCACAAAACTTGATTTATCATCCTCATAAATGTATTGGGTGCATTAGATAATCCGAATGACATTACTAGTCACTCATGTAGACCATAACCGGTTTTGAAAGTTATCTTTCGCTCATCTTCTTCATGAATCGATTTGATAGTATCCACTCCTTAGATCAAATTTTGGATTTTCTTTTACTCCTACAAACACATCCATCATGTCATCCACGTGCGGTATAGTAAATCTATATTCGATGGTAATTTTATTGATAACTCTGATATCTATACACATCCTTGACTTTTCATCTTTCTTGGGAGTCAATAAAGCACCGAGGTTGAACATGGACTCGTAGTTTCTCTTATAGTTCCTTTTTCTCACTAATGCTTATGTTTGTCTATTTAATTATTCATCAAATGTTGGTCTCATCCTATATGCAACTTGATTTGGTAGGGATGATCTTGGAATTAAATCAATGTGATGTTAAATATCTTATCCCTCTTGGGTGCCAACTCATATGACAACTCTTCGATAGTACATATGAAAATTCTTCTAGTATATTTGTTGTACTTTAATTGATGTAGGTGCCTTGTAATGTCCCACCTCTGGGACAACGGAAACACACCAAACACACCAAAAGTTACTAAAATTTTGGGGTAATTTTTTTTTGAAAGTAAATACTGACAATACAAAACCGATTCCCATTATTATTTATTTTAAGCTAAATTGATTTACCCAATTACTTAATCATTAGCCCAAAACAATTTTATTTATTTAATTTCTGTTAAGTTTACTAAGGACACCCTAACAAGAGTCTACACCCCCTTTTAAATCGTTTATATCTCCCCTTTTATTTTATTTACCCACACACACATACTATACTTTAAATTCCATTCACATTTAAAAAAATACACCCATGACCCTAAAGTGATTAGGGTAAATTGTGGACTCTAGTATCAAAGAGCTCTCAACCCTTGATCTTATTTTTCCCTAAGGATGCCCTAAACATCCTTATGTTCTTTTCCTTTCTATTATTTTCTCATTTTGGTTTTATTTTTGTTTCTTCTTGTGCAGGTGGAAGGAGGAGCTATGAAAGTTGGGATCTATTGAGATGGGCAAAGCATATACACACACACACACACACACACACACACACACACACACAAATAAATATATATATATATCTCTACGTAAGGAGAGGAAACCCAATCTCAAACAAGCATAGGAGCTCAAAAATTTGCATATGGGAGTGTGGTAGGTGGCGGCAATGTTTGAAGGGTTAAGGTTTTCGGTGGTGGGGAAGGTGAGATCCGTGGGTTTTATTTACTGTGGATACCTATGGAGATGGGGATGATGTGGAAGGGAAGGCGATGGGGTTTGGGAGCGGTGGTAGTGTGGGGGGGGGGTTACAAAGACTTGTGGAAGGAGAGGGAAGAGGGAAGCGGTGGGAGGTGGCGTGTGTCTCGTGTAGCGATGGGGGGAAAGGGCAACATGGAAGGGGGGTGTGGCAGCGTGGATTTTCTATGCGGTGTGGGGAGGGGTTCAACCCTCCCCAAATTTGCTTTTTTTTTTTATTTATTATTTTATAATTATTACTTTTCATTTATTAATTATTCCATTATATATATATATATATATATATATATATATATATATATATATTATGTATATATATATGTATATATATATACATATATGTAATATTTTGATATTATTTAGTTTTGTAATTAACTGATGTGTATTATATTTCTATATTTGTATATGCAAATATATAAATATAATATTTTATATGAGAGGATTCGTTTTAAAAAGAATAATGAGTTATTTGCTGAATTATTATAGATAAAATAATGAACAAGTTCTTAGAAATTCATCATAGTTATGTTTACATTTACTACTATAAGAAATACATTTCAACATAACTATATCATAGGTTATATGATTGAAAATAATTACAAGATGTGAGAAATAAAATCCAGTTTTCAAACTATGTGAACCATGCAAACGATATATGTATTTTATTGGTGACAATATTAAACCAAAATGATTCATTCCATTATGTGAAGAGAAAAGCATATTATAAGGTATGTTGATACAAGAGGAGAAGCTTGAAATATGTCTAAAATTTTACAAGGAGTGATAGAGCAAGAAGACTAATATTCTCATACAATGAACCCACAAGCTCCATATTGAACTAACTTCCTTTCAAATGCAAAGCAAATTTAAGGTTTCATATTTTCACACAAGTAAGATCTCCAATAAGTAATATATTTTCTTTTGAAGAGACATGCTTTCAATAAACAACTTTTCCTTCCAAAATGGAGTTTACTAATCAATACATGTTCAAATAAATAACTCTTTTACAAGGTTTATTTTCAATGGCTTAAGCACACCAACCCAACATGTTCCCAAATTATGTGAAATACTCAAGCAACCTCATTACAAGTCTCTTTGCAAGATTGAAGGAAAAATTGCACAAGAAAATGTGACTCAAGTTACAAGTAATACTAAATACAAGGAGGAGTTTACAAGGTAATGAAAGTTTCCACATAGCCATATTCATAAAGTTGCAATGAAAGTGATGTTCACAAAAAGATGAAGAAGACAATGAGAAGCCAAGATGACAAGTAACTCCAACTATCCTCCACTTGAGCTCAAACTTCGAATGTTTCAAGAACCAACACAAGGAGAAGGAGCTTGTTTAACCACCCAACCTTTAGGCATCATTACATGCCTTTCCAAGGTTGGAAGACATGCTAGCCTCCCCCAAGCCCATGGGAGAGAGGACTAGCTTCCACAAACTTTGCACAAGATTAAGGGAGACAATCCAACATTATTTTCACATATAAGACAAGACAAATACTAAGAAAAACCAAATTTTGCAAAAAAGGAGGAGAAACCATATTCTACCTCCAAAATGGGGAAGAGAAGAAAAGATCTCCAAGTGCCAAAAGTGTAGCCAACATTGGATGCACATAAACAATAACCTTCACAACCCCCTTATTCCTCCAAAGTCATCACACCCTCCTTATTTCTCCACCCATTCACCAAAATCCTTCTTGGGAGGATTTTCAAACCCATTGGGTTTCCTCAACAAGAATGGGGAAGGGGTTCAAACCATATGAACCACCTTCCCCACCTCAAACCATATGAGGGGAGTAAAAAAAAACCTACATGGCTTGTCCATCAAGCCATGAGGTTTGAGAGGGAAAATCCCTCTCTCTTCCCCCATAAACTCCAAAATCCATCATGCCATATGATGGATGGAGAAAAAAAAAAAGCAACAAAAAGTCATACACACAAGAAACAACACACACAAGAAACAACACACATTTTAAACAAAACAAGACTAAGATCTAACATAATATAAAACATAAAATGAGCTCAAGGAGCCTACCTCCAAAATCTCTCCAATACTCTAGCTTTTCCTCTTCCTTATCCAAGCAAGCTCTAGCTCCAAAATCACCAAGCCTCCAAGCAAAAGCTCCAAAAAAAAAGTTCTCTTCTTTCCCATGAGGGAGAATTTGAAGAGAAGCCAACAAATATCCTCACAAATGAGGGGGTGACATGTGTCACCCCTCTCTTCCCTCAAGGTCAAAGATTCTCAAAATAAAAGAGAGAAAAGATAAAATAGCTTTTAACACCCTTCTCCCAAATTACCCAAAATGAAAAACAAAACAAACTTGTGCAACTTTTAACAAACACACATACCAATCCATCTTACATGGATGGTGACCAAAGAGAGGCAAAATGGGAGGGAAACTCCCTCTATGCCTTGAAATTAAGCCCCCTACCTATTAGGTAGGGTCCAAGGGCCTATTTTCATGCTAAGTGAACTCCCAAACTTAAAAGGGGTCACTTAAAATGCCTAAAATAGCCAAATTTCGGGTTTGGCACATTTGGGCACAAGTGTAGAGGATGTGGGGCCCACCCAAGGGTTCACATGTGACCCTAATCCCCTCTAATTAAATACATCATTACCCAAACTCAAAACTTAATGCAAGTGGGGACCATTAAGTCCCCAAATCAAGTTTACAAAGCAACTAAACATCCTAAACAAGATTAATATTACATGACATACTACATTATAAATGAGGGTCACTCATGGTGCCCAAATAATGAAAGCTAATACTAAGGCCTCATACAATAAACATGGTTAGGACTTAGCCCCATGGGCTGCTTGTGCAAAATTGTGTAGCTTCCCTGAATCCCACATTCTCCTGTGACCTGTCACCTGCACACTCATTGCACACATTAAACGCACCTGTCTCGATACAATGTAAATCAACTACTCAATAAGCGATCAATGAATTCTATGCTAGCATATCATCATCCTGGAATCGAAAATGTGACAACATGCATAATTATACACAATTTACCATGAGTTAGCCATAACGATAAATAAAAGTGACATACATCCATAAAATCCAAACATGCAACTAAACTGAGTATCCATCATATATAAATAAGGTCCAAACAACATCATATCAGTTAGTATCCATAACATCATAAGATAAGGTGTCAACATAGTAATCAAGTCAAATTGGCGCTATATGCCCAAATCTCCATACATGTCTAAGGAGGTCAAATATCCTAACATAATGTCCAAAATATATCAAATCCCTATCAAAACATGTCTATGAGTAAAGAGAACAACAAATAATTGAGGCTATAAAAATGTGGGCACTACCCCCTCTCCTAAAATTAGACTTCCTCCTGAAGTCACTGAAAGAGATAGGGATATCTAGGCCCTCAAGGTGTAGCATCCTCCCAGGTAGCTATTGTCTCATCATATCTGTCCCACTGCACTCTAACTTGGTCCAAGTCTCGACCCCAAAGGGCCAACCTCCAGTGCTCCAGTATGCGTATGGGCTCCAGTCTCCACTATCCTCCGTCCTCTACTTATAATGCCGACCAATCCAAAACATGAGAAACATCATGTACATATCTACGAAGTACAGAAACATGAAATACATCGTGGGCCCATGTAAGGCGTGGTGGAAAGCTAGGTGATAGGAAATTGGACCGATGACCTCTAAAATATCAAAAGGCCCCACAAAACAGGTGATAGCTTAGAACCCTTTCCATAGTGGATTGGACTCTTATGTGGATGAACTCTCAAGAAGACTTTGTCACCCACTAGAAGTGACGATCAATCCTCTTGGTGTCTACATACACCTTCTGGCATGCTCTAGCCTGCTCAAGATGTTGTCTAATCATAACAACCTATTGCTTCTAAGTCCTGAAGATAAGTTGGTCCCAAGAATAATCTTATCATCTAGTCTATCCCAACTCAGAGGTGTCTTGCAAGGTCGATCCATACAAAGCCTAGTAGGGAGCCATACCAATGGAACTATGATAGCTATTGTTGTATGCAAACTCAACTAAATGAAGATAATCTTCCCACTTTCTCTTGGTCCATCACATACATCCTCAACATGTCCTCCAGTACCTGATTAACCCTCTTTGTCTATCCATCTTGTCTCTGGATGATATGCTTTGAGCTGAAATTAATCTAGTACCCAAAGCGGCCTGAAAGGAAGTCTAGAAAACTAAAGTGTAAATGGTATCCCTGTCATTGATGATGGTCTTTGGAATCCCATGCAATCTAACAATGTCCTCCATAAATACTTTGGTGATGGCCTATGCATTATAGGTGACCTTGGTTGGCGAGAAATGTACAACCTTGGTCAACTTATCCATGGTGACCATAATGGCATCATGATGATAAGAAGACATAGGAGTCCTACTATGAAATCCATGGAGATCACATCCCATTTCCACTCTAGAATATCATGAGGATGTAAGAGTCTTGTGGGATGAGAATGCTCTTGCCTTGACCCTCTAACACTCAAGGCATCATGCAAAAAATATGCTATGTCTCATCAAAGACCTGGCCAATAATATAACTCCCTCAGATCGGCATGCATTTTCTTCACTCCTGATGTGCTACATATGGAGCTCGATGAGCCTCTATAAGGATGAAGCTACGCAGATCACCTAACTTAGGCACATAGATGTGCCTATGGAACCAAAGTAAACCATCTGTCTCTAAAATGCACCCTGAATATCTTCCCTCTAAAGAACCCTGTGACTCCAACATCTATCTAGCACCCTCATAAAACCTATCCTCTAGAAGATGCTCAAGAATTCTACCTCTCAAATCTAACTACAAGGTCAAAGATGCAAGCACATGTCATCACCTACTAAGTGCATCTGCACGACATTTTCCTTTCCTTTGATATACTTGCACTTCCATGTCATACTCACATAGGAACTCCATCCAACGCCATTGTCAAGCATTGAGGTTTGGTTGTGAGAAGATATGTTGTAAACTATGGTGGTCAAGTCCTCAAAATGAAAGGTCTACCCAAAAGGAAATGATGCCAACGCACAAGTGCATGGACAACTCTTGTAGCTCCAAGTCATGTGTAGGATAATTAAGTTCGTAGTCTTTGAGCTTACGTGACTCAAAGGCAATAACTCGATGCTCCTGCATAAGAACTACTCCCAAACCCTCTAGTGATGCATCAGTACAAACAACAAAAATCCTCTATAGGGTCCGGAACTGCTAAGATGGGCACCATGGTTAACCTTTCCTTAAGAAATTGAAAGGCCTACTCACACTTTTCTGACCAATCAAACTTCTTCCCTTTTCTCTGAAGAGAAGTAATAGGGTGAGAAATCCTGAGAAATCCTAAACAAACCTGTGGTAGTAACCTGCTAAACCCATAAAAATCCTCACCTTAGTGACTGACGTGGGTGTTGGCCAATCCATGATAGCTTGTATCTTAGAGGGATCTATTGAGATACCCTCTCCTGATATGATGTGACCCAAGTACTTGAATCTCTATCTGAAAGAAGCTACATTTTTCCAAGTTCCCATACAACTTCTGCTCTCTCAAAACCTATAGTACCTATCTCAAATGCTCCTCGTGTTCCTCCTCGAAATGAGAATATATCAATATATCATCTAGGAACACTAAGACAAAGTGATCCAGAAAGGTCCTGAATACTCCATTCATGAGGCTCATGAAGATAACTAGGGCATTAGTCAAACCAAATGGAACAACGGTGAACTCATAATGCCCATAACATGTGCAAAAGTTGTCTTATGAATGTCTACATCTGATATGCACAACTAATGATACCTTGACTTGAGATCAATTTTGGAGAACACTCTAGCTCCCGCATCTGATCAAACAAGTCATCAATCCTAGGAAGTGGATAACAGTTCTTTATTGTGACTTTGTTGAGCTATCTAAAGTCTACACAAAGCTTGAGAGAACCATCCTTCTTCTTCACAAATATGACTAGGCACTCCCCAAGGAGATACACTAGGACGAATGAGACCCTTCTCCAACAACTCCTCTAACTAAATCTTGAGCTCATGAAGCTCTAGAGTCATCATCCGATAGGGTGCCCTAGAAACTGGTGCGGATCCTGACACTAAATCAATGGTGAAATCCACCTCTCTATGGGGTGGTAACCATGGAAGTCACCGAAACACATCTGCATATACTCCCTCAAAACTACATGATCATCTAAGGGTGAATGCTCTAGAGTGCTCTCTCTCTAATCGATCACTGATGGTGATAGAAAACAACTGACAACCTTTACGCATGCTCCGCTTGAGTTGCTTAGCCGAGATCATGCGCAAAGAGATAGGCCTCTTACATCCCTGATATAAATACTACACTCCCAAGATCATCTTAATGCTCAATGACCTTATTCTTGCAATCTACCTTAGCCCGATGAGCCTCGAGCCAATCCATGCCCAAAACTACTTGATAGGATCCTAGAGGAATAACTCGGAGGTCAAGTGTAGTGGAGAAGACTCCCAAATCAAGTACACAACTCTCCACATACGAGTCCATGGTGAGTTTTTATCTAGAGGCCAACTCAACCTACCAACTATCTGATTAGCCACCACTAGCCCACACTAGTCCACTACAGAAGGAGATATAAAAGAATCTGAAGCACCTGAATCAAAGAGTACTGAGATAGAAATACCCCTGATAGTACTTATCGTCTCAATAATGTGGCCTGATGCTCATCCTGGCGGTTGTCAACCACTGCATATACATGATGGGCATGTCCTACGTCACCCACCATCTACTTGGATCTAGGAGCTCTTTGCATATCCATGGTAGCGGGTTTGTGTGGACACATACACACATAATGATCAGGGGACCCACAAATAAAACATCCTCCTATACCTCTCTGAGATGGGGTCCCTCTCAGTACTCTGGTGAACTGATCCTGCCAGCCCAACCCTAGCAGACTACTGCATGTGCGAGCTGGTTGTACCTACTGAGTACCCTATCTCCTATCCCTGGCTCCACCAAAACCTCCTCTAGTACCACCTCTCTAAAGCTCTGAGTCTATCTAGCCTTTTTTTGTTGGTGGCCATGATGTTGTGTCTCTGTGTGTGGATGTGGTGGAGCCCTCAAAGCTGCTTGGTGGAGGCCAAATCCTCCTCTAGGGGTGGTGATGTACCCCATGTCCTCTAACTCTGAAAGGCCTGCATCCTATCTTGAAACTTTCTCTTGTTTCTATCTCGGTGCTCCTGTGCCTGGTCCTGTTCTCCTCGGCTAAGTAGGCCTTCTCAATGGCCTTCTCAAGTGTGGGAGGAGATAACATCCTAACTACTCTGCTTATGTCTGCATTCAAGCCCCGAATAAACCTATTTACCTATAATTTTTCATCTTGCAGGTAGTCCACATACTGTAGAAGATCCAGGAACATGCTCTCATACTGTGCCACTATGTGCGAGCCCTGTCATAAGTCATGAAACTCATCAATCCTCTTCTATATGAAATGCTCTGACATATAGCTAGAGCCCTAAATCACTCCTCGAACAACTCCCAGGTCACTGTCTCTTGAGTCAAATGGAGCTTTCACTCCTCATTCCTCCACCAAATGCATGTTGCATCACGGAGGAGGTGTATGGCGAACATGGCTTTGACATTGCTCTCATAAGAGTGCAAGCCAAAGTAGCTATCTAGGCTAAGGAGCCATGACTCAGCCCCAAAGCCATCTATAGAGCCGGTGTATGTAGGTGGTGCAAGCGAAGATCCCTAATCACACTTTGCATGTCACGATCCTAGCGCTGGGGTCCAATAGGTGAAAGGGTTCATCTATCTCAAATGGTCCGCTCTAAGCTATGTGAGTGGCTATGACGGTACAAGGCCACCCTCTCGTGGTGAATGGAAGGGCTATGTGACCTCTCCCACCTAGGGGTATCGTGCTCCGGTGGCTCCGAATGTGTGTCCTCACCTATCGGCTCCTCATCTCCTAAATGGATGTCCTCCTCTCTCACCTCCCGCGGTGGTGGAAAGCGCTTGCTTGCACAACACCGATCAACTGCTGAAGAGCCTCTAAGATCTGAGGCCCTAATTCAGGTGCATGCGGTTCGGCGTAGGTGAAATATGTCCCAAACCCCTAACCGATCATCACCTCATGGGTGCCATCCTGTGAATGAGGTACGAAAAATGGTTATTAAATTATAATGGTTGCGGAAATGTTTTAAGTGTTTTAGTTTTAATGTTATTAAAGTATTAATTAAATATTTAAAAGTTTTACCCAGAGAGTCCACGTGTGCGAACCTCACTATGATACCAAATGTAATGCCTCGCCTCGGGACAACGGAAACACACCAAAAGTTACTAAAATTTTGGGCTAATTTTTTTTTTTTAAAGTAAATAATGACAATACAAAACCCGATTTCCCATTATTATTTATTTTAAGCTAAATTTATTTACCCAATTACTTAATTCTTAGCCTAGCTCAAACAATTTTATTTATTTATTTTTTGTTCTTGATTTAACTACTAAGGACACTAGGGTCCTAACAATAGTCTACACCCCCTTTTAAATTGTTTAGATCTCCCCCTTTTATTATTTTACCACACACACATACTATACTTTAAATTCCATTCGCATTTAAAAAAAATACACCCATGACCCTAAAGTGAGTAGGGTAAATTGTGGACTCTAGGATCAAAGAGCTCTCACCCTTTTTCCATCTTATTTTTCCCTAAGGATTCCCTAAACATCCTTATGTTCTTTCCTTTCTATTCTTTTCTCATTTTGGTTTTATTTTTGTTTCTTTTGTTGTGTGGTGGAAGGAGGAGCTATGAAGTTTTCTTTCATGGAGTTATGAAAGATGGGATCTATATGTTTGGGTATGTGTATATGTGTATATGTTTGTATATGTGTGTGTGTATGTGTGTGTGTGTGTGTGTGTGTGTGTGTGTGTGTTACGAATAAGAGGATATATATATTTATCTTTGCATAAGGAGAGGAAACCCAATCTCAAACTAGCATATAGGAGCTCAAAAAAATCCACATATGGGAGTATTTTAAGTAGGTTGTAGAGCAAGCGCGGTTGAAGGGTTAAGGTTTTCGGTGGTGGGAAAGAGAGATGAGATCCGGGGTTTTATTTACCAAGGCGAGGAGCTATGGAGATGGGGACGATGTGGAAGGGAAGGCGATGGGGTTTGGGGGGGGAGGTGGCAATGTGGGGGGGGGGGGGGGGGGGCAGAGGCGATGCTGTGGAAGGAGAGGAAGTAGTGGGAGGCGGCGTGTCTCGGGTGGAATGGTGGGGGGGGAAAGGGCAGCGTGGAAGGGGGGGTGGCAACGTGGAGTTTCTAGCGGTGTGGGGGGGGGTTCGGCCCTCCCCAAATTTTTTTTTTTTTTTTATTTTTTATTTTATTTATTAATTTTCATTTATTAATATTTTATTATTATTATATATATATATATATATATAAATAATACCACCTTTATATATTTGTAATATATTTTGATATTATTTAGTTTTAAATTAATCGATGTGTATTATATTTCTATATTTGTATATATAAATATAATATATATATATATATTTTATATGAGAGGATTTGTTTGAAAAAGAATAATGAGTTATTTGTTGAATTATTATAGATAAAATAATGAACAAGTTCTTAGAAATTCATCATAGTTATGTTTACATTTACTACTATAAGAAATACATTTCAACATAACTATATCATAGGTTATAGGATTGAAAATAATTATAAGATGTGAGAAAATAAAATCTGGTTTTCAAACTATGTGAACCATGCAAATATATATATATTTTTATTGGTGACAATATTAAACCAAAATGATTCATTCCATTATGTGAAGAGAAAAGCATATTATAAGGTATGTTGATACAAGAGAAGAAGTTTGAAATATGTCTAAAAATTTACAAGGATTGGTAGAGCAAGAAGACTAATATTCTCATACAATGAACCCATAAGCTCCATTTTGAACTAACTTCCTTTCAAATGCAATAATGCTAATTAAAGGTTTTCATATTTTCACACAAGTGAGATCTATAATAAGTAATATATTTTCTCTTGAAGAGACATGCCTTCAATAAACAATTTTCCTTCGAAAATTGAGTTTACTAATCAATACATGTTCAAATAAATAACTCTTTTACAAGGTTTCTTTTCAATGGCTTAAGCACACCAACCCAACATGTTTCCAAATTATGTGAAATACTCAAGAAACCTCATTACAAGCCTCTTTGCAAGTTTGAAGGAAGATTGCACAAAAAATGTGACTCAAGTTACAAGTAATACTAAATACAAAAAGGAGGATTTTACAAGGTAATGAAAGTTTCCACATAGCCATATTCATAAAGTTGCAATGAAAGAAGATGTTCCAAAAAGATGAAGAAGACAATGAGAAGCCAAGATGACAAGTAACTCCAACTATCCTCCACTTGAGCTCAAATTTTGAATGCTTTCCAAGAACCAACACAAGGAGAAAGAGCTTGTTTAACCACCCAACCTTTAGGCATCATTACATGTCCTTTCCAAGGTTGGAAGACATGCTAGCCTCCCCAAGCCCATGGGAGAGAGGACTAGCTTCCACAAAATTTACACAAGATTAAGGGAGACAATCCAACATTATTTTCACATATAAGACAAGACAAATACTAAGAAAAACACCAAATTTTGCAAAGGAAGGAAAGGAGGAGAAACCATATTCTACCTCCAAAATGGGGAAGAGAAGAAAAGATCTCCAAGTGCCAAAAGTGTAGCCAACATTGGATGCACATAAAACAATAACCTTCACAACCTCCTTATTCCTCCAAAGTCATCAAACCCTCCTTATTTCTCCACCCATTCACCAAAATCCTTCTTGGGAGGATTTTCAAACCCATTGGGTTTCCTCAACAAGAATGGGGAAGGGGTTCAAACCATATGAACCACCTTCCCCACCTCAAACCATATGAGGGGAGTAAAAAAAACCTACATGGCTTGCCCATCAAGCCATGAGGTTTGAGAGGAAAATCCCTCTCTCTTCCCCCATAAACTCCAAAATCCATCATGCCATATGATGGATGGAGAAAAAAATAAAACAACAAAAACACAAAACATACACACAAGAAACAACACACATTTTAAAAAAAAACAAGACTAAGATATAACATAATATAAAACATAAAATGAGCTCAAGGAGCCTACCTCCAAAATCTCTCCAATACTCTAGCTTTTCCTCTTCCTTATCCAAGCAAGCTCTAGCTCCAAAATCACCAAGCCTCCAAGCAAAAGCTCCAAAAAAAAGTTCTCTTCTTTCCCCATGAGGGAGAATTTGAAGAGAAGATAACAAAAATCCTCACAAATGAGGGGGTGACATGTGTCACCCCTCTCTTCCCTCAAGGTCAAAGATTCTCAAAATAAAAGAGAGAAAAGATGAAATAGCTTTTAACACCCTTCTCCCAAATTACCCAAAATGAAAAACAAAACAAACTTGTGCAACTTTTAACAAACACACATACCAATCCATCTTACATGGATGGTGACCAAAGAGAGGAAAAAAATGGGAGGGAAATCCTCTATGCCTTGAAATTAAGCCCCCTACCTATTAGGTAGGGTCCAAGGGCCTATTTTCATGCTAAGTGAACTCCCAAACTTAAAAGGGGTCACTTAAAATGCCTAAAATAGCCAAATTTCGGGTTTGACACATTTGGGCACAAGTGTAGAGGATGTGGGGCCCACCCAAGGGTTCACATGTGACCCTAATCCCCTCTAATTAAATACATCATTACCCAAACTCAAAACTTAATGCAAGTGGGGACCATTAAGTCCCCAAATCAAGTTTACAAAGCAACTAAACATCCTAAACAAGATTAATATTACATGACATACTACATTACAAATGAGGGTCACTCATGGTGCCCAAAATAATGAAAGCTAATACTAAGGCCTCATACAATAAACATGGTTAGGACTTAGCCCCATGGGCTTGCTTGTGTAAAATTGTGTAGCTTGCCCTAATCCCATGTTCTCATGTGACCTGTCACCTGCACACTCATTGCACATTAAATGCACATGTCTGATACAATGTAAATCAACTACTCAATAAGCGATCAATGAATTCTATGCTAGCATATCATCATCCTGGAATCAAAATGTGACAACATGCATAATTATACACAATTTACCATGAGTTAGCCATAACGATAAATAAAAGTGACATACATCCATAAAATCCAAACATGCAACTAAACTGAGTATCCATCATATATAAATAAGGTCCAAAAAACATCATATCAGTTAGTATCCGTAACATCATAAGATAAGGTTTCAACATAGTAATCAAGTCAAAGTGGCGTTATATGCCCAAATATCCATACATGTCTAAGGAGGTCAAATATCCTAACATAATGTCCAAAATATATCAAATCCCTGTCAAAACATGTCTATGAGTAAAGAGAACAACATTGCTTATCTACTTAAACTTGATTCCCTTTATTAAACTATGAAACCCAATAAGGAAATGATGCTTTTGCATTTGCAACCTTATAGCTTATATTTAAAATATAAGCATGATAGACCCTAAAATGTGTCATATTTTAGAGTGGATCGTGACCACCCACCTTGTCTATAACAAGGTGATCTCATTAGAGATCATTTACATGAGTTGATGGTAACATTTATGCGAGCTATATGAGCAAGCTAATAGAGAAATAATGGGAGTGATGGGTGAAAGTTATCCTCAATAAAGATGAGTATTTTTCAATGTTTTTTACCTTCCATGATTTTCCCACTTATATCTTGTGTCATTGTATTTATTTAGTTTTAGTTTTATTTTGATCACATACTATAATCTGCAATATAAACATTTGAATCTATGTGTTTAGTTAATGTACTTCATAAACTATAATATTTAGCAATCTATATTGTGGATCTATAATTTACAACATTATATATTCCTTAAATTTCCTAACATGGTATCGAGCTTCTGTTTATGCTTGTGCAGATAGAACTGGTTGTTTGTGAATTGTAGGTGCATATAAAGTTGAAGGTTTTCAAAATCTTCAAAACCCTATCCTTCTTCAGGGATTTCTTCAAGTTCATCAGTGCACATACCATAATTCATATGTTTTAAGATAAATGCAGCATGTTTGGATGCTCTAGATTAGTGTGATTAATCATAATCTAAGTTGTCATTGATTATAAATAATTATGTCTTGTTTTTTATGATTCCATAGCCACTTTTCACTTGAATTAGGTATTTCATTACTTATTTGAATGTTTCACACTTTTATAGCCGTTGTATAATTTTTGTGTGATGTATTTGAATATCTCATGCCCTTTTAGTCATTTGTAGCCTTCTTTAGATTTGTTTAAGTGTTTTGTTGCTTCCTAAGGCTTTTATAATCCTATCACAAATTTTTAGGATTGCTCATTATTTTTCTTATTGCATATCTTTTCTCACTTGCACATCTTTTCTTAGCTTCTTGCGCGATTCTCAAGAGTTATGTGACTTTCCTTGGTCTTTTTTGGCTTGTATTTCCTTGTTATGTGGATTTTTTTGTTCCATGGGTCATGATATTGGACTTGCAGTATATTTGTGCACATTACATTTCATACCTTAGCAATGTATGTTTTGTGCTTCACAGATGTCCCTGAGTCACCCTATATCTTTTTCAAGGATTCTTCTTAAGTTGAATAATCTCTATATCTACATGTGTGTGTTTATCTTATTCCATGGGAATTCCTTGTTCCATAGACCTCTTATTTGTCCCACGAAAATCTGTTCTCTTTGTTTCACAACTTGTTCCATGTCCGCCTATCCACGGATCACTAAAATTTTAAAAAAATCCATGAAACTCTAGTTCTTGAAAATTCCAATGTATTGCGACCTGCCAATTTTTTTGTTAGTTCCTTACGTCCTCTTGCACGACTAGTTATTTGTGTTCTACACTCCTCCATCTTTTGTGTTAGAACTTTTTTTGGGTGTTTTTATCAAGTTACAAGCTATTATATCTAATTTTTAATCCACTGTAGTTTGTTTCCTTTGTATTACGGATCTCTGTAACTTTTAAAAACCGGCCTAACACTTTATTTTTAAAATTTTACTATGTTTTCCTTTAAAAATGGCTAGATCTTATATTTTTTCCATGAATAAATATCAAATTTTAAATGGAACTAATTACAATATTTGGAGAATTAGGATTAAGGCTATCCTTATGGCTAGAAAGTTATGGGGTTTAGTAAGTGGAGTTGAAAAATGACCAACTTGAGAGAAAAGCTACACCTAAAAACTTGGGTATCTTCTACCAAAAATCCCAAAAGGATATGTCCATCTTATTTCAAAGTATAAAATATGAGTTCTTGTTGCATATTGGACATATGGAATCTCCAGTTGATGTACAATATCAATTGCAAACTATGCATGAGGATAGCCACCTTTCTAGGATAATTAAGCTAATAATAGAACTGTTTATAATTCCAATGAAAGGAGATGAAAAGATAATTAATTACTTAGAAAAAATTAAGAACATTAAGGCCCTATTAGATGGTTGTGATTGGAAATTAAATTTTATACTTTATTATTCAGATTAACATTCATGATAAGTTTAGAAACTACATTTCTATTTTGAACTCTAAATATCAAAATGAATTTGATTTACCTTATTTAGATACCTTGTCATATTTATTAATTCAATAAGAAAGATTCATGCATAACTTTGACTCAAAAGAGAATGCCTCACAAGCATTATTCTCCCAAAATCAGAATTTATTCAAAAATAATAATAATAACAATTCTAACAAGCAATCAAACTTTAAATCTAAACTAAATCCTAAGAACAATAGAAATAATCAAAATTTTAAGGTCAAGTTTGATGGCACGTGTATCAAATGTGGTAAATTTGGTTATAAAGCTATTAATTGTTATTCTAATGATAATAAGGCTCATAATAATGCTAAAAATAAGCACTTCAACGAATTAAAAAAGAATAAGAATAAAAATTAGAATCATGCTAAAAATGAGACCAACAATGTTGAGCAAACTATTTCTCTTTACACTGCCCTCTCAACTTCTAATGACAACGAATGGATTCTAGATAGTGGTGCTTCTAGAAATATGACCTATATTCATAATATTTTTTATAATATTGTAAAATGTCATAAGAATATATACCTAGCGATAACTTTGTCAAATTAGGTCTGCATATTCATGCAAGTCTCTTTGCTTTGAGTAATATCAACAATTGTTTAAGGGTTGGTTCTCCTTGTTGGGCTGGTGTGTCACTAAATAAATATCTTTTGATGTGTAATATTCACTTGAGTAATTTTTTATGAGTAATATCAACAAAGGTTTTCAATGGTTTTCTTCCCTTTGAGCATTTCTCACTTATATCTTGTGTTCTTTTGTAATTCTTCATTATTATGCTCTTGTGGATGGTTGTTGTTTATTGTTAAGATATCATTAATGCATGTTTAAATGTTAAAGGTGTATGCAAGTTAATTTTTTTAAAATTTTTTTTTAGGGATTGATTCACCCCCTCAATCCATTGTGCTTCAAACAATATGGTTTAGGACCTACTCGATTTCAGCTCTATGTTGGGCTTGTGAAACAATGCCTAAGTATTGAAGGCACATATGATATTAAAGTGAAAGTAGGGGGTGCGTAAGTAGGCACGAGAGTGTGATAGATTAGTGCCATATAGTTTTGTGACCAAAAGAGAGTTTGAGACTTAGTGTTTTTATGCACATGGGCTAAAAATAAGATTGAGTGTGGATTACCCAAGGATTAAAGCATGGAGACTTGCAAATGAAGGAATATTTATAAATCGCATACATGAGAAGATCAAGAGTTTAAGCTAATAATAGGACTAGATTAAATTCTATTTATAAGATATTCCATTATTAGGAAATCTTGCATGCTTTATAGTTATCCTTGTACACATGCATTGCTATTTTGAGTATGCGACTTATTTTGAGAATGCATGGGCAGTGAAGGGAAAGTCCCCATATATATATATATATATTTTGCATGGTTTTGAGAGACAGAGAAGCATATTTTTATTGGGGTTCTGAGAGATTCTTCGTATGTAACAGAGTCATGTTGTTGGTATGCTTTTGCGCACATGTCCCTTAAGACACTATGATTATGTATTTACTGTGTTTTGTGATGGATCTTTGTTGTTGAATACTTATTGTGGATGTTTCTGAACATGGTCATTACATGGTAAATATGATATTAGTTCCTATGTGATTCGTAGTTTCCTTATTACATGGGTTTCCAATTTGAGCTTATGGATCTAATATTTAAGATGGAATATATACTTTGATAATGGATCATTATGAACCTATGTACTAACATCTTAACAAGGCTATCATAAAAGAGGGACTTGGTAGGATTGCACACTTTGGGTGAGTGTTTATTTTATCCGAATGATATGTCAACGCGCTAGGCTATTAAGTGGGAAATGAATACTACATTTTGGTTCCATTGTCAGACCTCTTTTTAAGTCATTGCGAAGATCTTACATGATGATGGCATATCGATTAACTCTTGTGCAGTCATTGAAGATTGGGTTATTGATGGACAAGATCAGTTTACACAAAGATATAGTACTAGACCTAATTTCAATGCTTACATGTTGGTTTAAGAACATCTTTTCATGAGCTCTATGAGATGTTCTTCTCATTGTCAGCTTATGCATCAAAGAAAAATTGGAGTTATAGACCAAGAACTTAGATGTAGGAAGAGTATCAGGATTTTTTGATGTTGATGAACCTTGGACCCGTGTCGTAGATCATTGGTGGGTTGGTGTTGTGAACAATTATACTCTTGAGTATGTTATTTCTACTTATTCTTTTCTAGAAGTTATTGAGTTTGAATTTTTACGCAATCCCAGAGGATCTTATTTGCACATTATTCCTTTATCAATTAAAATCTTGATGGTGGTGTTGAGTTTAGAGCACCTCCTTATGGCTAGCTAAACATACCACCGCATGAAGGAGTAGGATCAGGTGTGGTGATAGATGGAAAACCTAGTGATAAAAAGGCAAAGAGAAGAAATTTGGCTTGAGTACAATGAAGTGTGGGAGAGGGAATTGACAAAGAAGTGTGATATTGAGTAGTCTGTGGAGTTGTTGAAGATGATGTCTCATGAAATATTTATAGTTCACATGGAAGACATGGAGCTGGAGCATCAAGATCTCTCCCACTTAGGCAAGTGGAGTAGAGAATCCCCTCTAGCTTTTGATGAGAGTGTGGTGTCCCCAAAGATTTCACTTAGAAATCTTGGGATACATATTGATGAAAAATCACAACACCCCTGAATGTCTGCAACTCGATGGGTTGAGACTCTCAGTGTGATTGCATAACATGGAGCATATCTCAAAGCATGGGACTTTGAAATCAAGATAACTCTCTGGATGAAGGTCAGTTCTTATTCCTCTATTTAGGTGCACACATTCATATTACAGAGGATCTACTCTAAAACCTACTCTAACTTGTCCAAGGAGATAGGGTTAAGAAGATGTGAGAAAATAAACCTAAGCTAACAAGGTGATGCACCAAAGGAATGTTGAACACCTACTTGCAAATAGACACAAACCATAAAAATGCATACAATCACCATGCACAAATAATCGGGACTATAATGAGATATCATAAAGGAGACAATGAATGCAAGAGAGGGTTAAAAATTATCCACATACATGCATTATCACTCCAAAAGTTGATACAATGCATTACAATGGCCAAGAGGCACAAACTTGCATTACAATTTGAATGGGAGGCTTGAAACCACAAATCCACTTATGGGTAAGAGAAGAAGGGAGAGTGCAAAGTAAAAATGTCCAACCCTTTACAATGAGCTAAGCTCTTAGCTTTAGAGATGAAGCCAAGATAGGAGAAGAAGAAGGAGGTGGGAAATATGATTTGGAAGCTCAACCACCAGCCATCAATGCCCCTACAAATCCACCTATAATCTGTCAAGTCTAGCTCTCCATGTCTGTTTGGCGTGTTGAAGAAGGAAGAATGGCGGATCAAATCAAATCTAGGTAGTTGAAGCAATTAGATCATACATTAATGGCATGAAAGATGTTTTCCTATTTTCACCCACCTAACCTTGCCAAAATAAAATTTCAGGCTTCCATGGTGTAGAGGATGTCGAGACCTTTCCAAAAAGTCTTCTCTTTCTCAAATATGAGCTTCTAGTCAAAAGATATGGCCATCTAAAGTATTTTGCATCGAGACTGATACAAAAATGGCAAAAATGTAATCTTTACAAAGCGGATCCGTGGGCCCAAAATATAAATTGCACTTTTTTCCAAAAGACGCAAAAATCACAAAACCTCCTCAGAGTAGCTCATGCAGGCTCGAAAATCACCTTGGCGAAAAAAACCCTCTGACTCGAAAATCATTTTTGCCCCAAAACCTTCATGGGCCCGAAATTGCAAACTTTGCATTTGGTAAAAAAAATTCCTCAGGCTCGTGGGCCCGCACTTGAAAACAACGCCATTTGTGAAAGTTGCAAAGAATCCAAAGTTCCCCTGATGGCCCGCTTCCCCGCAACTAAAAAAGGCTTGACACGTGGCTTCTCTGGGCATCGGTGGAGGTGCGGCTTACTTTTATACTTTTACACTTTTCAAAACAAAAGACAAAATTCCAAAGTTCCTCCGACGACCCGCCTTCCCGCTTTGACTTGAAACATGGCCACGTGTCCCTTTACGGGCCTTAGGAATTTTTCTTAATTCGGTGCAAAGATCCTCCACGGGGCCCACAATTGTAAATTATGCTTTTTGCAAAAATATCAAAGTGCCAAGATATCTCCCTAGCCCCACCGGTCTGCAATTTTCCCCTTGGCGAAAAGGCTTCCTCATGCCCACCAACCTGCCCACTTTTGGCAAAAAATCCTTCCAAGGCCCGTCGGCCCATAACTTACAAAATATGAGGAGTTAGAAGGACTTCTTTATATTTCTAGAAAGGGAAGAAATTTCCTATCTGATGGAAATGATTTCAGGGGACCTTAAGTGCTTAAAATATATAAAAATCAGATTGAAGCACAAAAAAGGGAAAAATGGTGTTAGTTGACCAAAAATAAGTGTGATCTTATTTTGGTCAACAATTTGGTGACTCATGGGGGCATCTGCCTGCTAGATGAGATGATCTATGGCCTTGAAGCATCCATTGGGCATGGAGTCTACCTGGTAATTTCAAATCTGGTCTGGAACTACCTTCCCTTCCACTGCATGCACTCTTATCTTTGCAAGAAAATCTTGGATTCAAGATTTGTGAGAGTAGAGAGTTGTCTGAAACCTGGAAACTTCTCCCTCATTTGATTTTCTACAAACTTGATCTGTTGGAGTGCAATGAAAACATCCAAACCTACTCTAATATGGATACTCTACATATTTAATTTCTTGTGGCCACAAGTCTCTTCCATGAGTGAGATGAACTGTATACAAGCATACACCAAAAGCAATAGAGCATGTGCACCAAAGACTTAGGAAAAACCTAATAGAGCATGTGCACTAACACTTAGGGAAATTAAAAACCTAAACTATAACAAGACAATGTGCATACACACTTGGAGAAATTGAAAACCTAGGCTAATATTTACAAGGGTGAGAAATTCTCCTTTTAGTAGCAGTGTTTGAGGTAGATCCCATTGACTGGAATCTATAATTCTTCACCATCCAATGTAGACAATTGGAAGGCATTGCTACTTTTACATCCTATGTGACCATGTAGGGGCCACTCCAAATGGCATCAAACTTGGAATGCCTTCCTAGTTTTTCCCGATCTACATCCCACTTTAGAACTAAGTCCCCCTCTTGAAAGGTCCTTGTTCTTGCTTTCTTATCAAACCATCTTTTGACTAAGGCTTGATCTTTTTCCATGGTCTGCACTACATGTTCTCTTGTTTCTTCTAGTTCCATTAACTTTGCATACCTAATTTCAATGGGTTCAAACTCAGACAACTACAACTACTTCATGAGTTCCAATGTGGGAAGCTCTAATGATATAGGAAACACTACCTCTTTCCCATAGACCAGCTTGTAGGGAGAATTACATGTAGATCTCTTGGGTGTGATCCTATCAGCCCATAGAGCTGATTTGAGCTTTGTGTGCCAAGTTCTCTGATTTTCATCAAGATTCCTTCTGATAATTCTTAGTAGGTTCTTGTTTGTGGACTCTTCTTGGCCATTACCTTGAGGGTAATAGTTTGATGAAGTGTTGAGGTATACACCATTCTTGACAGCCCATTCAGTGATCTTTGTACTAAGGAATGCCAATGCATTATCTGATATGATAGTGGCAGGGACTCCAAACCTAGTGACTATCCCTTCATATAAATCCAAGATATTGGATTCATTTGCCTCCTTAAGTGCCACTGCTTCAGTCCACTTGGTGAAATAGTCTGTTGTTGCTATAAGTATCCACTTGTGGCCTTGACTTGAATTTGGGTTAATCACTCCAATGAAGTCTAATCCCCATTGCATGAATGGCTGATCTACTGAAATTGGATGAAGGGGGGATGCTAACCTTTCTTTCCCTATGAAGAATGCACACTTCTTGCATTTCTTGATCCATGAGTAGCAATCACTAAACACCATAGGCCAATAGTAACCAGCCTTCATGATTTTGAGAGCTATTACTCGAGGAGAAAAGTGGCCTCCTGCTTCTCCATCATGGAACTCATGCAACACCCTCTCAATTTGGCCTATCCCAATGCACCTCAATAGAACACTATTGATGTCTTTCTTGAACAAAACACCATCAACAAGCACATATGGAATGGCTTGTAATATGAAGTATCTCCTCTTTGCTTTGCTCATTTCTTGAGGGCATAAACCTATTTGGAGATAATGCACCAAGTCTTGGGTCCAACATGGAATGGGTGTACCATTAGCTGGCTGTTCTTGATCATTTTGCAGTAGTAGGACAACCTCTTCTTCTCCTTTTGACTCATCATGTTGTCTGGAAGCGAGATGCTCACACAACCCTTTGCCATGAACCAGCTTGGTCACCTTGATTTCAATATCATATTCCATTACACGGGTGATCCAACCTCTCTCTTCTCATTCAAGTCCTTGTTCAGGAGAAAGTCCTTGACACCAACATGAGACACTAGTAGTTGAATCTTGTTGTTCGAGACCAAGTGTCTGAACTTCTTCAAACTCCTAATGATAACAAGGACATGATTTTCAATAAAAGAATACCTTACTTCATAATCTTCTAGGATTTGACTGAAGAATGTTATGGGTTGTTCTGATCCTTCTCTATTCAGCTTGTAAGATAGTTGAGATTGTGTCTGATCCTCCAAAATCATACAACATGAAGTCCTTTGAGAATTATGGGTTGATAAGAGTTGGAGCTTGTGATATTGCATGCTTGATGGCCTCAAAACTCTCTTTTCCTTCTACTATCCATTTGAATGCAAGACTCTTCTTCAACATCATTGTCAAAGGCTTCACAAGAGTGGAAAAATCAGGCACAAATCTACGAACAAAGTTTATTCTTCCCAAGAATATTTGGAGAGATTTCTTGTGTTGTGGCAATGGAAGTGTTTGATGGCTTCAACTCTTTCAGATCAATTGTTAACCCTTCTCTTGAGACAATGTGGCCCAAAAATTTTCCCTCATGTGTGCCAAGAATACACACTTCTTTGGATTCAATGACACTCCAAACCTTCTACACCTTTGGAATACTTTCCTGAGGTGAAAGAGGTGGTCTATTGCATTCTTTGAGAAGACGGTGATATCATCTAGATACACTAGCACTATCTTATTGATTAAGCCTTTGAATGCCATATCCATAGCTCACTTTGAAATGTTGCTCCGACATTTGATAGTCCAAATGGCATCTTCTTGTAAGCATATGTACCCCATTTGGTGGTGAAGGTTGTCTTGAACTGATCTTCTTCTTTTACCATTATCTGATTATAGCCTAAGTAGCCATCTAGCAATGAAAACCTTTTAGAACCAGCTACAACCTACAAGATTTTTTCCATTAAGGAAGTGGATAGTGATCCTTGAGTGATGCTCTATTTAGATCATGAAAGTCTACACACAATCTGATTTCTCCATTTCTCTTTCTCACCGGCACCAAGTTTGCAACCCAACTTGAATGCTTGATAGGGAAGATGATGTTGGCCTCAATTAGCTTGTTCAACTCTTTTCTCATGAGAGGTTCAATGTGAGGGTTTACTGGCCTTTGCTTCTTTGAAGGCTTGGATTCAAGTTTTAATTCAATTGTATGCTCAACCAATCTTGGGTTGAAACCTCTTAAATCCTTATAAGTCCATGTAAAAACATCTAGGAATTCTTGACAAAGTTGAACAAATTCAACTTTCTCTTGAGAGTACTTACTTTGCCAATTTGCAATGTCTTTCCTTCATCTATTGAAATGAGCTCTGAGTCTTCACCCTTTACCTAAATGTTTTCTTTCTCCTTCCGGAACTAATCATTTGGGTTGAAGATTGACTCCAAGGTTACAAGACCTTTTGGTAATTTGTTAGTTCTCAACTTTGCACCACTTGGTCACCATACTGTTGTTCCAATTTTTCTTGGTTTCTAGAGGAGAACTCAACTTCTTCTTGTAGAAAATTGACAATTTTCTGATCATTCT
Source organism: Taxus wallichiana var. yunnanensis (assembly GCA_018340775.1). Lineage (NCBI taxonomy): Eukaryota > Viridiplantae > Streptophyta > Pinopsida > Cupressales > Taxaceae > Taxus > Taxus wallichiana. The sequence goes on from CM031243.1 coordinate 850,628,994, forward strand.
CAAAGACTTGCCAACTTGTGTTATTATCTGGGACAGTTGGCCTTACAACCACCTTGATATGGGGCTGAGACTTATCACTTTTTATACTTTCTATAACATCAAATGCTACCCCAATTACGCTTCTATCTTTCTGCTTGCATCATTCTTTTTCCTGGGTATGGACACAATGTTGAAAGCTTCAAAGTCCTCAATGAGGTCCCATACCCAGTTTTTATAGCTCCTAAGTAGGTCATTCTTTGCAGCATGTTGTCCTCTAGACTTGGTTCACAATCATCTCACTATCACCAAATATTTGCAGATTCTTAATGCCTCTCCTCCTGCCCAATGAAGTCCATGAATCAAAGCCTCATACTCAGCTATGTTGTTTGAGCAAGAAAACTAGAAGTGAAAAGTTGAGTAATATCTTGTGCCTTGAGGTGAAACAAGCATAGCTCCTCCTCCTCCTACACCTTGTCTACTTCTTGAGCCATCAAAGAACAATTTCCATACCTCATTATCATCCTTGTGGTCTGGCTTGATGATGCTAGGGAGAGGATGATTCTCTTCATGCAAGCAATAGACTCCTAATTCAGATTCTTCCATTTCTTTGTAAGGGTCAAAATCATGCCTCTTTTTTCACCCATTCATCAAGGGTCAAGTCTGGAATACATCCAACCTTGGTATCAACTTCATGGGTGCTTGGATAATCTTCTTGATCAAAGGTGAACAATTTGCATTGATTGGACTCGGTGTATGAGGCTCAATATGGAAGTTTGCAATAGGCTCAGATCTGATTGTAGCCTTAGCTCCATACCTTGTTCTAAATAACATGTGTGACCAATCAACAGACAAATAACCTCCAATTTTAGCAGTGAAGTCTCTTGACAAACACAATGCAAAGTGTGGTGGCAAGTCTATGACTGATACATCTTGCAAGATGGTCACATTGGGACATGCATGCAATGTGAGGCTCAAATATTTGATTACTCCAACCATTTTGTTACTATTGTACCATCCAATTGTACCACACCTTTAGAAATGACTTCATATTGAAGACCTAGTGATCAGCTATTTGTTTTGGCATCAAAAGATACTTGCTCCAAAATCAATCATGCAATTATGCACCAATTTATCTCCAATGATCAATGAGATATAGAATGGTGGGGGCTTCAAATTTTTACCTTGTTGTCCTCCATGATTTCCTTCAGGATGAGCTACATTGGTAAGCACTTTCTCTTGTTGATTGGGTGACTGATTTGATGTTGACCAATTTTCCATAGCAGCTTGCAATAGGTCTCTTTGTCCTGGGATAGCCAATGACTCCCACATTGAGATGTTTACATTTTTCCTCTTCATCTTCTCAATGATGTTGAATGGAGATGAGTTATCTCTCTGTTTCCCTTTTCCTTGCATATTCTTCTCTTGCATGTGTTTGTTACAACTAGCACTTGAGCTGGTCTAGGGGGTGGCTTGGGTTGACCTTGCACATTTGGGAGTTGCACTTTGATTTCCAATACCTTGTGGAGTAATAGAGGGTTGTGGATCACTTGAATTTGATGATTTCCCTCTCCAATATTCCTTTTCTTGGACCATGTATTGGCAATCTACACTTTGAGAAGGGGCTTGGTTAACTCCATAAAAGTATTCTATTTTCCAATTAACCAACATAGTTTCAGTTGGAGGTGTCTCTTGCTAAGCTTCTTGCTGTTGATTTTCCTCTTGACTAGGTTCTTGGGACATACCAATGGTTTGTACCATCAAGGCCTGGTTTAGTGCACCATTGAAACACGTTGATTGATTGTGAGGTAGACTACAGGGGTAACACCAGTCATACTCATGTGCCATGTTGTTTTGTGTTAGAACTAAAGCTTTTGATGTTGAAGCTGCATTTGGATCATATGGTTGGAATGGCCTGACAGCTTGAGGTTGTCCTTGGTTCAAATTTTTATTTGTGGCATGACTTGGTGGTTTATTTTGTTGGTATGGGGGCCTAGCTTGATATTGAGTTTGAGGCTGATATGGCCTAGAAATCTAAGCTTGTTGTCTCTCGATAGTCACTAGCTTGTTTCCTAGGTTATGTAGTTGTTTCAAGACCTCCTGGTACTCTTTTGAAGTGATTGAAGAAATAGAAGCCTCATTGTTGCTTTGATTTCTAGGGGGTGGAATGGGATTCAACTCTGGTGTTTGACTAGTGCTTAGAATTCCTAATTCTGGATATAGAGGCATAGGTGGCCTAGGTGCAAGTTTACCAGCCTGAATTAAACAATTTTCAGCTCTAATGGAAATGTTATAGGCTACAGGTAAGGTTACACCTCCCATGGATTGAATCATTATAGAAATATCAGAATTTAAAGCTTTAAGAAAGTATAGAAAAACACCTTCAGCTATTGGTCTCACGGCCAATGGAATCCTATCCCATGTCCTTTGAAATATGAAGTTGAAATCTATCAACTGTTCATTAGGATCCCTCTTAATGGTTGTCAATTGTTCCAATAGAGATAGGTTATCCCCCTTTTCTCCAAATTGATTGTGAAGAGCTATGCACAGATGGTCCCAATTCTGAATAGAGCCTATTGTTAGACTCTCTGAACCATTGCAAAGCTTTACCTTTGAATGAAGAGGCTAAAATTTGACTACAATGTCCATCTCAATGATTTCATGAATTACACAGACATTTGCAATGTCTTGAATGTGGTCACTAGGAGTAGTCTGGTTCTCTCCAGTGAAATATGGAATGCTCTTCAATGTTGCAATTGGAACTAGATTTTGTGTATTGAGAGCGAGTGGGTTGTTGCCAGTGAATTTAACATAGGGATTGGGTTGTGGATGTGCCATTATGATTGGCCTAAGAACCCTTGTTGATTGAATGAAAGGCCTACTACCAGGGGAGGTGTTGACAAAGTTCTATTTGGTGGAGATGGATACCTTTGAGCTCTTCTTCCTCTTCTCCTCTATTTGGGGACAAGTGTAGATAGACAAATAATCCTTCTTCTCTAGTTCTTGATCTAGTCTGAATTCTTCTCATGAATCTACCAAGCCTAGGCTACTAAAACTAGTGGACTCTACCTCTTTTGGAGTCACCATATGTGCAATTTCAAAGCTCCTTACAAGCTGAAAACTTACAACAAGTGCACATCAATCTTGCTGTAATAAATATGGAGACATCTTGGTCCCACCGGGTGTGCTAAAACTATTGATGCAAAATCACAGCACCCTTAAATGTCTACAACTCGATGGGTTGAGACTCTCCATGTGATTGCATAACATGGAGCATCTCTCAAAGCGTGGGAATTTGAAATCAGAGAGCTCTCTGGATGAAGGTTGGTTCCTATTCCTCTTTTTAGGTTCACACATTCATATTGCAGAGGATCTACTCTAAAAAACCTACTCTAAATTGTCCAAGGATACATTAAGAAGATGCGAGAAAATAAACCTAAGCTAACAAGGTGATGCACTAAAGGAATGTTGAACACCTACTTGCAAATAGACACAAACCATAAAAATGCATACAATCACCATGCACAAATAACTGGAATACTAATGAGATATCATAAAGGAGACAATGAACACAAGAGAGGGTTAAAAATATCCACAGACATGCATTATCACTCCAAAAGTTGATACAGTGCATTACAATGGCCAAGAGGCACAAACTTGCATTACAATTTGAATGGGAGGCTTAGACTCCACAAATCCACTTACAAGCAAGAGAAGAAGGGAGGTGTAGAGAAAAAAATGTCCAACCCTTTACAATGAGCCAAGCTCTTACCTTTATAGATGAAGCGAAGAGAGGAGAAGAAAAGGAGGTGGGAAATCTGATTTGAAGCTCAACCACCAGCCATCAATGCCCCTACAAATCCACCTATAATATGTCAAGTTTGGCTCTCCATGTCTGTTTGGCGTGTTGAAGAAGGAAGAATGGTGGATCAAATCAAATCTGGGTAGTTGAAGCAATTAGATCATACATTAATGGCATGAAAGACATTTTCCTATTTTTCACCCACCTAACCTTGCCAAAATTAAAATTTCAGGCTTCCATGGTGTATAAGGATGTCGAGGCCTTTCCAAAACTCTTCTCTTTCTCAAATCCAAGCTTCTAGTCAAAAGATATGGCCATCTGAAGATTCTGCATCGAGACTGTGCAAAAATGGCAAAAATGTAATCTTTACAAAGCAGATCCGCGGGCCTGAAAATACAAACTGCACTTTTTGTGAAAAGACGCAAAAATCACAAAACATCCCGCAGCTCCACAGTAGGCTCAAAAATCACCTTGGCGAAAAAAACCCTCCGGCTCAAAAATCATTTTTACCCCAAAACCTCTCACGGGCCCAAAATTGTGAACTTTGCATTTGGTAAAAAAAAATTCCTCGGGCTCATGGGCCCGCACTTGAAAACAACACCATTTGTGAAAGTTACAAAGAATCCAAATTTCCCCCGATGGCCCACTTCCCCACAACTAACAAAGGCCTGACATGTGGCTTCTCTGGGCATCGGCAAAGGTGCGGCTTACTTTTATACTTTTACACTTTTCAAAACAAAAGACAAAATTCCAAAGTTCCTCCGATGACCCGCCTTCTCACTTTGACCTAAAACATGGCCACGTGTCCCCTTCCGGGCCTTAGGCATTTTTTCTTCATTCGGTGCAAAGATCCTCCACAAGCCCATAATTGTAAATTACACTTTTTGAAAAAAGCACAAAGTGCCAAGATATCTCCCCAACCCACCGGTCCGCAATCTTCCCCTTGGCAAAAAGTCTTCCTCAGGCCCGCCGCCCGCTTTTCATCGGCCCGTAACTTGCAAAATATGAGGAGTTAGAAGGACTTATTTATATTTCTGAAAGGGGAAGAAATTTCCTATCTGATGGAAATGCTTTTAGGGGGCCTTAAGTGCTTAAAATATATAAAAATTTAGATTGAAGCACAAAAATGGAAAAAATGGTGTTAGTTGACCAAAAATAAGTGTGAACTTGTTTTGGTCAATAATACCCGTTTTAAATTCTTGCAGATTTACTCTAGTATTCTCCAAAAGGTTGCAAAAGGTTGATTAGAAATAGTTGGAGAAATACCCATTTGCCTAAAATGTGCCCACACTATTGTAGCACTGTTGACTGAAACTATTTACTTCATGTTGAAGAGGTTTTTTTCTTTTTCTCCTCTCAGCTAGTCCCACCAAAAATTGATTTTCATGATTCCATTGTGTAGATAAGGTCAAAATATTTCTAAAAAGTCCAAGATCTCAAAAACGGAGCATTTGGTCAAAATTTATGGCCCATTACTGTTTTCCTTTGTAAAGTGGTGAATTGGAACTGCTTTACTTATTTTAGGTAAAAGCAGTAAAGTAAAGTGAAATCACCACTTAACAAAGGAAATAGAAAATAGAGTAAAGTGGTGAATTGGAACTGCTTTACTTATTTTAAGTAAAAGTAGTAAAGTAATGTGAAATCACCGCATAACAAAGGAATGGAAAAGCAGTGTTAAGTGGTGAATTAGAATTGTTTTACTTATTTTAGGTAAAAGTAGTAAAGTAAAGTGAAATCACCACTTAACAAAGGAAATAGAAAATAGAGTAAAGTGGTGAATTGGAATTGCTTTACTTATTTTAGGTAAAAGCAATAAAGTAAAGTGAAATCACCACTTAACAAAGGAAATAGAAAATAGAGTAAAGTGGTGAATTGGAATTGCTTTACTTATTTTTAAGTAAAAGCAATAAAGCACATTAAAATCACCACAATGAATAGGAAAAGTTATAGAAATTCAAACGGCCATAACTTTCCACTTGGAGCTCTATTTCACGTGTTCTTAAACTTTTCATAAAGTTATCAGAGCTCTCTATGCACCAAAAACATAATATTTTAAAATTGAAAGTATAAGGGGTTCAAAATTTCATTAATGTTGTTGCATGCCTAGGTACAGTTACAGCCAACCACTAAAATTTAATGCAGTATGTGCAGATTACTTCTTCGATAAAAGGGGGAAAAGTAAGAGTAAGGTTATCTCACTAGAATAGTTTCTTCTTCTTCTTATTTTCTTCTTCCTCTTATTTCTCATTGAAAGAATGTAATGAAGTAATTGCGTTTATTTGTAAAATTTAAGTAATTAAATTAAAAGTCATTACTTCATTTTTTTAAAAATTCAATTACTTATAAACATGTGGCACATCAGAACATTTTAATTTCATGCATGCCATGCAATGAGGATTTCAAGGAGGAAATTACTCAACTCCCACATTTTAGTAGTTAGGTACTTATTGAAATATAATGGATGTTTTCTATCTTGTAACTGCCTTATAAATAGAAAGGAAAGCCTGTGGGCCAGAGGATGGAACTTTTTGGTAGCCATTTATTGGAATTTTATGCAAGAATTTAAAAGATCTCATAATTTTTGTTAAGACTCTTGAATGTTCTTTGTATAATTTGGCTAGAATTGAATAAGAATAAGGCATATTTCTGGAGAGATTTGTGTCTAAGAAGTTTCACTGTGCATTCTGTGAGGAATTTTATGGTAAACTTTGTGTTACTTAAAATCTGAATTGGAATTAATTTCTTATCCATTTGCTAAAATTGTTTCATTTATCAAGTATTTATTTATTCTCAGTACGGCTGCAATAAAATCTCTCAGATCTACTTATTACAAAGTACATCCTCTCTTTTCTCATCATTGTTATACATCTTATTCTTTTCCACACAAATTCCTGAAACATATCTTCTTACTTGCTGCAGAATTGCTAAGTTATGGTTCATGAGCTTTGTAATCAAAGTAATACCCCGAAAAATAACTAGAATAAATAAATACCTTGCTCGGGAGCCTCATTGTTAAATGAAGGGGATGTATCCCATGACTGTCTAGGTTTATGTATCTAATTGTACATAAAATATAGCTACCAGAGCGTGTCTGATGAGGAAAGAATAAGCACCGTGGGCACGCATCTAATTCCACCTTACGACATAGCCCTTGTGCGTGGTGTTCAAGTTCCAGAAGTAACTATTGGTAAACAGTGAGTGTGGGTAATCTAGTAGTTTTAGGTAGATATCATTTCCCTTTGAGTATAAAAGTACATTAGGAAACACATATTTATACCATCATAGAAGACATCATTTTTGTTGTTTGGAGGGCCAATTAGAGGAATACTTTCTAGCATGTCTTCAGGATAGAGTGTGGGCGCACATAACCTTGGAAACACATCTGGAAGTACTACAACTTCACAGACCGTAGGAGTTCAGTTTAGTACTATAGTTGGGATGTAAGGAATTACATCCACTGGTATGACACCCACTAATGAAGGATCGGTGAGGTTGTGTAGGAGGATCAGGAGGATCGGGATCAAGTGGATTAGGTGGTTCTAATGGTGGAGGAAATATTGGTGGGGGTTCTAGTTCTTGATCTAGTGGACAAGCTCTGTACCCTCATCATCCATAGAAAATATTTTATGAGATGTCTCTTCACTTGCTAGAATATAGAGGTATTGAGGATGTTGTAGAGCATGTACACAAGTGTGATATACTATGGCACACTAAGGGAATCATAGATCTTGAATGTAAGGCAAGTCATTTTGTTACTAATTTGCAAGGGTGTGTGCATAGTTGGTATAGGAAGTATGACCCGAATTAAACTATTGTAGATTACAATGCATTGCATGATGTTTTCTTGGTTGACTTCCATATACTTGATTTTGAGAAGAAAAGCATCAACGTGCTTAAGGAAATTAAGCAGGGCATAGATGAGAGTGTAAGAGAGTATGAATCATGTTTTAAAACCTTGTTATCAAAGTTGTCTTATGATATTCATCCTAGCTAACATGCACAATGGTTCATCGGTGGATTGATAACACTGTTTAGAAGGGGTGTTCTCTCATAATACTTTTACAGATCTGCGCGAGGCTTTAGAAATAGGTCTGCATGCTAAGGCAGCTGGAATTGTGGACACCACAGTTAGCCTATTCTTAGAGGTGTAGATAAAATCTATGTCGAAGTAGTTAGAGAAACTTTTGTCCAATTCAGCTCATGAGACGCACAATAGAATATGGTGTACAGATTTTGAGGTTAAAGGACACACTAAGGATAGGTTCTCTCGTAAATTAGTTTGCACCATGTTGTTGGACTATGATATTCATCCTAGATAACATGCACAATGTGATAACACTATTTAGAAGGGGTGTTCTCTTATAATAATTTTACGGATCCGCGTGAGGCTTTAGAAAATGGTCTCGTATGTTGAGGCACTATGGAATTGTGGACACCATAGTTAGCCTATTCTTAGAGGTGTAGATAAAATCTATGTCAAGTAGTTAGAGAAACTTTTGTCCAATTCAGCTCATGAGACGCATAGTAGAATACGGTGTCTGATTTTGAGGTTAAAGGACACACTAAGGATAGGTTCTCTATGTTGTTGTTTACTATGATAGTCATCCTAGATAACATGCACAATGGTTGATCGGTGGATTGATAACACTATTTAGAAGGGGTGTTCTCTCATAATACTTTTCTGATCCGCGTGAGGCTTTAGAAAATAACAGGTAGCTAGAATTGTGGACACCATAGTTAGCCTATTCTTAGAGGTGTAGATAAAATCTATGTCAAGTATTAGAGAAAAAATTGTCCATTCAGCTCATGAGACGCATAGTAGAATACGGTGATTTTGAGGTTAAAGGACACACTAAGGATAGGTTCTCTCAAATTATTTGCACCATGTTGTTGGACTATGATATTCATCCTAGATAACATGCACAATGGTTGATCGGTGGATTGATAACACTATTTAGAAGGGGTGTTCTCTTATAATAATTTTACGAGATCCGAGAAAATGGTCTCGCATGCTTTGGCAATTTGGAATTGTGGACACCATAGTTAGCCTATTCTTAGAGGTGTAGATAAAATCTATGTCGAAGTAGTTAGAGAAACTTTTATCCAATTCAGCTCATGAGACGCATAGTAGAATACAGATTATCTGATTTTGAGGTTAAACGACACACTAAGGATAGGTTCTCTCGTAAATTAGTTTGCACCATGTTGTTTGGACTATGATATTCATCCTAGATAACATGATGGTTGATCGGTGGATTGATAACACTATTTAGAAGGGGTGTTCTCTCATAATACTTTTAGGGTGAGGCTTTAGAAAATGGTCTACATGTTGAGGCAGGAATTGTGGACACCATAGTTAGCCTATTCTTAGAGGTGTACATAAAATCTATGTCGAAGTAGTTAGAGAAACTTTTGTCCAATTCAGCTCATGAGACGCATAGTAGAATAATAGAAATATTTTTAGGTTAAAGGACACACTAAGGATAGGTTCTCTCGTAAATTATTTTTCACCATGTTGTTGGACTATGAAATCTACCAATTGGATCATTATTCGAGTAAATTCCCATTTACTGCAGCAAGCAATCTAGAAGAATGTGTCTTGATACTTTAATATCTTTAAGTCTCACACTCATGATATGAATAACTATAGATTGATTGATCATATTCATAAGGCTATTGAGATAGGTATGTGCTATACTAATGTATCTAGTGGATCTAAGAAATAAGGAGAACATCATAATGAAGGGCACACTAATGGGGATAATAGAAATAGAGGTTTTTGTGGAAGATACAGAGGTCGAGGTCATGGCCATGGTAGAGGAGATTTTCTTGGAGGAAATTTTTATACTTGTGGATCTCCTGATCATTATCAACATGAGTGCCCTCAGAATGTGGTTTTCTCATGGTGTGGAAAGTAGCATAAATTTAAAAATTCCTTGACTTATATGAGCACATGAGCAAGCACCTAAAGTAAGACAAGGATGCGGGAATGATTAAGGTATAATGCATAGTTCAAAATCAATGGATGTCGAAAGTTGGGCTAAATTTTGAATTATAACCAGTGTTAGTTACTACACGCATTGAGGCTATGCATGCCCGTGAACCTCCGAAGTATGAGTTAACTATAACAAAGCAAGAATTAATCAATGCCATGCACCCTAATGTTGAACATTATAAATACATTTACTTAGAGACTATGGACGTTATTAGGAACTTGCAGGGAGAGATTCATATTTTGAAGGAACAGGCACGTGAGTTGTAACGAAATAAGAATATTGAAATTCCATAGAAGGGTGTAGATGATCTAAAGGAGGTATCTTGAATGTTGTGCTAAGAGAAAATAATCCCTTGTTAGGAGAATAGCCGAGATAGAAAATACCGCACATAGCTAAAGAGCACGAGGCGGATACTCCATGCAAATTTGCCTCACCATAATCATGATTATGATAAAAATATTACCTTGAATGCGGTCATTGATGGGTGACTTTTGAGAAACATGTTGATATATACAGGTGCAAAATTTAATGTACTCATGTTGGACACTTGGAAATGCAGATGGGAATACCACCATTATAACCTTCTTCAAATGTGTTGTATATGACGAATAGAACTAGAGCTAATCTTGTTGGAGTATTAAAGGATGCATCTATTACAATTCAAGGAGCCAAGTTTACTGGGGGATTTGAATTCTTGGAGCTTACGGAAGCTGATAGTTTCCCACCATTACTTGGGTGCCCTTGGTGTTATGTGAATAATGCAAATTTACACTTCAACAAGGGGTACATTAGCTTTGAGAATAAAGAGGAGAACGCCATTATACCTTTGACATATGCAAAGGCTACCTCGTATGTTGATCCTTTGAGTAATGAGGATTTGAACAGGATATACATGCATATAATCAAAGACCCTAAGGTAATTGAGCCATCTAAAGGAGTGATACAATGGGATGATACTCATTTGGTTAGTGATACTACAAGTATTACCTATGATAGTTGGGTGCATGGAATGTATGAAGTAGTTGGGAAAGATTAAGAACACAATTACTCATGTGATCAGGTCATGCGTTGTTAGGCATTTGAGTTTTAACCAGGTACCTATGTATATTGGGGAAGGGAACCTTGATGTATTTTTGTGTACCATAGAGGCCCAATGGAAGAATAAATGAGATAGATAAAATATGTTGGTATATTCTCTATGCAGGATAATAGTGTGTTGGTAGATGACATATAGAGATAACCTATTGGAATGGCGAGAAGTGAGAATCACCCTTTCTACTAGGTTTTTAAGAAACAATGTACCTTCACATATATGTGAATTCAATGGGAAGGATTTTGCTTCACATCATGTTTATAAGTGTGAGAGACTCTGGATGAAGGGGTAGGAGGCCTTACCACCATTACTCAGGGTACATAAGTTCTATGCCACCCTAGGTGGCTACGTGCATGCATGGTATGTCCATGTTAAATTGATAAGAGAAATAGTTAATTGGAATGAGATGACCTCGGGTATGATCCATACTTTTGATTAATTTTCTAATAAACCTCTAGTCAATGAAGCATTACAGATTATGAGGTTCCTTACTCTGGGAGATAGCGTGAAGGCTGAGGAACTTCTTTTAGACATCTTTGGAGAGCTGGATTTAGAGGTGCACCTTGACCTAGAAGAGACTGATGAAGAAGTAATGGCCCATGCCTGGGAAGAAAAGGAAAAGGGTAAATTGGTATGCATGATAAATGATGAGGATGATGAAGACAATAACCTTAATGTTAAACACTGAAGGTACACGCGAGGTAATGGAAACATCATATGAGAAGGCATGCGTGTATCATGAACCCATGAAAATGAAGAAGGTTAACATTGGGATAGATGTAAAGCCTAAAGAGGCCATTATTGGTGATTACTGGTCAGAGCATGAGGTTACAAAGATCATTGAACTCCTGTGTGACTTTCAGGACTTATTTCTGCAAGGCTATCATGAGTTAAAAGGAGTGCACCCTTCTTTAGGTGAGATGTGAATCAAACTTAAAGAATGCGTGCACCCGATTTGGAAGAGGCCTTATAGGATGAATCGTAATCTGCATGTCAAAGTTAATGAGGAAATTGATAATATGCTTAAGTCTGTTATAATTTTACCCATTGAGGAGTTAGAATGGGTTAGTCTTATGGTCATTAGAGGATAAGGATCTATGTGGATTATAGATAGCTGAATTTTTCATGTGTTATTGATCCTTTTTCTACCCTATTCATCGAGGTGATATTAGAGGGAATTACAAGGCATGATATTTACTCCTTCACTGATGGATTATTTGGTTATCATCAGGTGCGTAATATCACTTAAGAAGATCAAGAAAAGACAACTTTTACCACTGAATGGGGAAGTGTTGTATACACAGCTATGCCCTTTAGGTCAAAGAATGTGCTGCTGCATTTTTTTCATGAATTGTTGTACAAACATTTCAGGACTTCATTCATAAGTTTTTACAGGTGTATCTAGATAATTGGATAGTGTATGGTTTGGTTAAGGATCATTATGAAAATTTGAGGCTTATGCTTGAGATGTGTAGGAAATTGAGTATCTCTTTGAATATTAATAAATGTATCTTTGCGACACCTTTTGGCACTTTGTTTGGGAACATTATTTGTAAGGAAGGTTTGTTGGTAGACCCAGACAAGATCATTGTGATCTTAGGATTGGAAAAACATAACAATCAAAGTGAAGTGCATGGATTTCTTGGTCATACGGGATATTAAATTAAATTCATTAAGGGTTATGCAAAGATTGTCACGCCTCTAGAGGATATTTTGAAGACTAAGGGAAAATTCTATTGGGGTGACGTGTAATAACAAGCATTTGAAACACTAAAGGAAAGGATGACCACTGCACTATTTTACACTTTCCTTCATGGGACAAACTATTTCATGTTTATGTGGATGCTTCTAGACTGAAATTGGCATCGTGTTAGCATAACCAAGTGAAGGAATTGTAGAGACACCCTATTTTTTTTTACAAAAAGAAATTGATACCAAATGAATGAACTATACAAACTACCGCAAGTGTGAATATTTTCCCATGATTTACGTGCTACACAAGTTCCAAAATACTTATTGGCTACACCATTTATCTTTTTCATAGATCATATGACACTTAATTATTTAGTTAACAAGCCCATGTTACAAGGGTGCATTTGCATGTGGATACTACTATTTCAGGATTTTTTTAGTTTACAATGATTGTGAAACTAGGAAAAATCAACTCAGGGCTTGATCATTTGTCGAGAATCAATTATGGTGAGGACGTGTAGAGCATTGAGGACACAATGTCATATGCACAACTCTTTAGATTGAATTTTAAACGCATCGAGTTGCAAGATATTGTTGTATTTTTGTGCACTGGGAAGGCACCTGAGGAATGAAGACATTGGAAAATAAGAAATTTACAATACATGTGGCACCTTACCAGTTTATTAGTGGATATTTTTATAAGTTAGGTCATGATGAGGTTTTACGCTGGTGTGTACTAGAACATAAGTGTGAGGCAATAATGGAGGAAGCTTGTGGTGGAATTGCATGATGTCATTATGCAGAAGAATTCATCACGCGCAAGATTCTAATGGATGGCCTTTGGTGGGAAACCTTATATAAGGATACTAAATAATATTTCAAGGCGTGTGATCATTTTCAGCACCTTGGGAAGCCTGGACCTAGTGATGAGATGCACCTGAGGCCTATTTCAAGTGTTGAACCTTTTGAGAAATGAGAAATTGACTTTGTGGGTCCTATTTCCTCACCCACGTATAGGATTGAAATGCGTTATATTATAACTTTTACATACTATCTTACGAGGTGGGAAGAAGTAGCACCTAAAAAGGATTGTATGGTATCTACAACAATGAGGTTTCTATGGGAAAACATTATCAACATGTACGGGTGTCCGTTGAGCTTGAAAATTGATAGGGGAACTTATTTTCTTAATGAGACTATTAATATCTTATTAGTTGAGTTTATGGTAGCGCACCACAAGACAATAACCTATCACTTGTAGGCCAATGGTATTTTGAAGCTTTCAACAAGATTCTAGGGACAAACATTGACAAATATATGTGATGTGTTGGAAGGAAATACTAGGATGATAAGGTCTCTAATGTAATTTGGGTGTATAGGACTACTTAAAAATATTGAATAAGGCCACACCCTTTTAATTGGTGTTTGGTGTACAGAGGTTGTGTTACCTATAGAATTCATGTTGGCATCCTGCATATTACGTGTGCATGAGGATTGGATGATGAACAAGCACTCAAGAGTGCATAGATAAACTCATGCACTTGGATGAGTTACGCATCATTGTAAGATGGAGCTAGAAGATAGAAAAAGCAAGACAAAAGCATGGCATGATAGGCATATCCGAACAAAGAATTTGGAGTGGGAAAGATGGTTCTTCTATATGATTCAAAGTTTACACACCACCCAGGGAAGTTGAAAGTTCATTGGTGAGGACCCTTTGTTGTAACAAAGATACTTGATTTAGGTGCTTGTAAATTACAGGTGTTGGATGGAATTATGTTTCCTAGTTACTTTAATGGGATTAGGTTGAATCCCTACTATAAATAAGTCTTCTCGGTGCTTGTAATAAGGCATTGTTGCCACTTAGATTAGATTTCCCTTTAACACATTTTCTTTATATGTGTTTCCTTCCATCGTTGCTATGTTTTTCAATTTCATTCATTTTTGTTTTGATGTAATAAGTTTTCTTACGTGTTGGTAGCTGATTACTATCAATTTAATTCATACCCAGGACTACGCATACTTTTAGTGTGGGGTGGATCGGAAAGAAAAAGTGATTGGTTTATTGATACAAACCGGTGTGCATTATGAAACTACATGTTCTTGGAGTAAAGTGTTGGAAGCATAATGGATGAGAGGGGGGTTAATCATTCCTTATAAAAATTCAAATCAAATTTAATAATACTTATTCAAAACACATAATCACTTATCCATCCATTAATGTGCACACACAATCAAATACCATACATGATATAAACCATGAGCAAGAGAATCAACACAAGACACAATATATAAGTGGGAAACCCTCAAGGGAAGAAAACCCACTGAAAAATTGGCTGATATTACACAAAAAATACTCAAGTGAATATTACACATCACAAGAGATTTCTTTAGTGAGGCACTAACCCCACAAAGAGCACCAACCCCTAAACCCTTGTTGATATTACACACAACAAAAGACTTGTATGAATATAAATCATCACACAATATTTTTATGAAGTATGACCACTGAAAATATTTTGATACCACAGCTGATATTGATCCAAATATTCAGCTCCAAACTCTTTCAAACCCTTGCTCAAACCCTAGGTCTTCAACTTACACAATCTAACTCTTTCTTCACTTCTCAATGCTTCAACTTCTTGCACACATGCTTTCTAATATTCCTAAGGACATATCACACACCTGATATTATATTAATTCATTCTCATACACCTTCAAAATTCACTCACCTAGGTCGCATACCATGCACACACTCAACTAGTTCCAAAAAGCACCCAAAAACATGCTTTTATATGTTTCTCCACCTTTCAAACTTAGGCACAACCTTTTCCCTCCATTTGTTTTAACCCATGAATCAAGGAAACATTTAAAATTTTAAATATAACAGTCACAAGTGACCCAATTAGGTTTTCATATCCAAAACCTCATTACATGTGCTAAAAATGGCTCAAAACCCCATAGGCACATTCTTAAAAATGCCCTAACATTAGTACCATACTTTTCATGACCCAAAACCATTTAAATATGAATAAAATATCATAAAAAATTCATACATGGTCATAATTAATATCAACCAATCAAATTATTTCATTTATTAGGCCAAGTTCCCTTTACAAATCTCAAAACAGATGTTTCCTACACCCTTCAACACCCTAGAAACTTCGTCGATCACCAATTCACTTATACTCAACCAAAACATGCCATTTGAAAACTAAAAAAAAAATTAACATCTTTTATAACACTTCTAAGCAAGTTATAAGTCATGAAACATCCTTCACTTTAAACCACAACTACTTTTTCCTTCACCAAATCAACTTGCTAAAAACTTGTTTCCAAAGGTTAGCTCATAAAATCATTTATACATATATTAAAGACATAAAAATGGATTAATTGGATTCCAAATTCATCCCTCTTCACATTATAGGTGATATAAATAGCATCACCCAATCCATCTCATGCTTCAAACAACATCAAACTTACACCAAAATAGATGTTATCTTGAACTGCCAAAAATATTCTTGCTCAAAGAATGACCTAGAAACCCTATCAAATGACTTCATCATGATTAAATCCATATATAACTGGAAATATATCTGAATATAATTTCCAAAACAACTTTAATCATCTCAAAACTCCACCTATATCTCAAGTTATGCTCATTTTACTAGACCCTGCTATTTGAGACCCCAAACGCCCTTTCTCACCACCAACTGTTTGGACCTCAAAACACCATGAAGCTATAAAAAATTTATTTTAAACCTCAATTTAAATCAATAGAAAACAAAACAACAACAGAACACAAGAATACCATCGACTATGATAAGACGAATGATGACAAATCTGAAATATCAAAGTGAATTATAATATTAACATGAAATTTTTACAATCTCACCCATGAGGTACTTCAACAAGGCTATGGGAGAAACTTTACAATTACACCTCTTGATGGCTTCTTCAAAGCACACCTTTAATTGATGGCTTCCTTCGCACACTTCCTACAATATTTCTCACTACTTATTTCTATGCTAAATGAGGGGGTGGCCTCTCTATTTATAGAACTTACAGGCTTATCCATCTTATCTCTAAGATAGGATAAGAAATCCACTCTGACGAATCATATTCCATACCTTAACTCTTATCTGTACATGTAAGCTTATCTCTTAAGATAAGATAAACCTTATCATTTTACATGGGTTCCACATTTTTAGACTTTTTACAAATAAAATACACAAAATATTTATGACCTCACTCCTTGTCCTTATTACTAATATAATATTTCTAATTCCTAATCATGTAGACCCTACTTCTCTAATTACCCAAACTTTGAAATTTTAACATTACCGGACCACTTACGACAAATATTTACTTTTTACAACATTCCTATTGTACTTTGACTGTTACCGTACTCCACATTATTTGCGGCGTCAGATCTTGTGACGCCGTTATCTTCTATCTGGACGCTACTACTAATTACACTTAACAACATTCTATTCCTAATACATACATTAATGAAATAGAAATTATGGAGGAAAATTTTAGTGTCGACATCTTCCCCTTCCTAGCTTCTACTCCATCCTCGAGTAGACTCTTCTTCAGTGCGTGGAAAATCTTCAACTTGTCGTGGTTGACCCATTTCATAATGGGAGTGCCATCCAATTCCTCCAGTTAGTACGTACCATTTTCATGCACAAATTTATTTTGTAGGGCCCCATCCATTTTGGAAGAAATTTTTCTATCTTCTTTTTTTGTATCTCGGAATCATATACTAGAACCAAGTCATTCACTGAAATGGAGACCAAAGGATCTTTTGATCAAAGTACTCCTTCTCGCTTCATTTTCTTCTTATGGCTTATATCCTTTGCTATTTCCCTCATTTCCTCTAACAAATGAAGATGTACCAACCTTTCTTTTCTCAATCACTTTCATCCATCCTTTCATTTTTCATAACTCTTACAAAGTGGGAATATCAAACTCAACAGAAGAATCGGATCAATGCCATAGGCCAATCCGAAATGGAGAGTATCATGTTGCTTGACTTTGATGTTGCCCTATATGCCCACAATGCTGCATGAATCCTCTTATCCCATTTATGTACCTGCAACGCTGCATCTTTTGCTAGAATTTGACACAACACAAAATTTGTTCGTTCCACCTGTCCATTTGTGCTTGGTTTGTATGTTGTTTCCTTCCTATGCTTAATAGAAAACTTATTGACTAGGGCTTCTACCACCTCATTAATGAAGTGGCTTCCTTGATCTCACATTACAATTTCTAATGGACAACCAAATCGGTGACAATGCATTCATATATGAACCTTGCCACTTCATCCATGGAATTTGTTTTCAATGGCCTAGCTTCAACCCACTTGGTTAAATAATGTGGCAACTACAATATACTTATTTTGGTGTGAGGTAGTTGAAGTGGACCTACAATGTCTATTCCCCACTTTTCAAAGGGACCAAGTGGAAGAATAGGGCATAATGGAGCTGATGAAGTCTTACTTCTGCTTACCATGTGTTTGAAAAATATCACATGTCTTACAATAATTATAACAATCTTTAAAAAGAGTGGGCCGTGATAACTCGCATCCAAGATCCTTCTTGCTGTAAATTTTCCAGAGAAGTGCCCTCCACATGTACCATTGTGGAATTCTTCTAACATTTTCTTCCCTTGATCACGTCCAACTGCCCTCTTGTACTTTCCATCAGGTCCTATTCAAAATAATACTCCATGCAGAATAGAATATGGACGACTGGCTTGAGTAATCTTCCTCTTAGTCTTTGCATTGGCACCATCAGGAAACTTGAATTCATTCAGATAATTCCAAATATCTATGTATTCACTAGGGATTGTGTCAAGGGATAACAATGCTGCATCGGGAAATCATCATCATCACAAGATGATCCTAAACCATCATAGGCTCGAGAGAGTGCATCTGCATTGACATGCTTCTTTCCTGGCCTATCTATAATATCAAATTCAAATTCTTGTAGCAAAATTATCCATCTTGCTATCCTCCCTGATGGGTTAGGCTTATTTACAATATATTTTAGAGCCTGATGATCTGATTACGACTAAAAATTTTTGCCCTAAAGCAAGTAATTTCTGAACTTCTTTATAGAAAAATGATAGCCAAAGCCTCTTTTTCGATTCTGATATAATTTACCTCAAAGACTTTGCTCATTTGTCTCGCTCCTAAAGTAAATTGGATGTTCATTCCCATTTTCATCCTTTTGGCTCAAAGTACTTCCTAGTCTGCATCTCGAGGCATCGTGTACACAATGAATGGCTTGCTCCATTCTCGATTCTTCAAAACAGTGCGAAGACACCAGGGCTTCCTTCGAGCTTGTTCAAAAGCTTCATGCGCCTTATTTCCCGGTTCATAAGTAACATCCTTCTTTAAGAACTCAAGTTAGTGGTCAGGCAATCTTTGAGAAATTCTTGATGAACCTTCTATAGTAACCCACATGGCCTAAAAATGATCTCAACTTACTTCTATTCATAGAAATGGTAAATCTTTGATTTTTGAAACTTTATCGGATCGCACTCAATACCATCTCTGGATACAACATGCCCTAACAAAACACCTTTAGAACATCCAAAGACACACTTTGTAGGGTTTAGTGAGGCTTGTGCTTCATCTAACCTTTGAAATGTCAGTCTCCATTTGGTGCAGTGGTCCAACTTGCTCCCATAGATGCAAAATCATCCAGAATACTCGATGAAGGTCCCAATGTAGGGTTCGAACACCCTATTCATCAAACGCTCGGAATGTTGCTTCGGAGCATTACACAACCCAAAAGGCATAACTCTATACGCAAACGCTCCCCAAGGAGTGGTGAACGTGGTCTTCACTGATCTTTCTCTCGCTATACGAACTTGGTCAGAGCCGCGTATCCATTAGCAAAACTATAGCACTCTTGCCACTACTTCAAGTCCAAGATCCGATCCAAAATGGAAGAGGGTAATGATCCTTCTTTGTTGCCTTATTGAGCTTCCCGTAATCAACACAAATGCGTAGCTTCCCATTCTTTTTTATTGAGATCACAATGGGAGAAACCCATTCTAAATTCTCCATAGCAAATATGAATCCTGCATCAAGCAACTTATCTATTTCTTCTTTTACAGTCTTGAAAAAATTAAGATTCATTCTATATGGCATTTGCTTTATGGGCTTAGCACCATCTACCACTCAATACAATGTTTTACCCAACTTACTTGACGGAGTTCCTTGTAATCAAAAGTGAATAGGTGTATGTACCTTCGAAAGAGCCGGAGGTAGGATTCCTTCTCACTATCCATCACAAAGATCACCAATCTTTATTTGTTGGAGACGATCATCAACTTATTCTTCGTATAATTTTATGGGGTCATGAGTTGGTGTGACCGCAGGGATATCCATGACTCCAAACATCCACCTCACTTTCTTCATCTTCATGTCCACTTCACTTTGGTACTAGAGTAATCGTAGGATGTCCAATCATCAGCTTCATCACTTGAATCCATAGGTTCTGCTTTATGATGTCGAGGGATCACATTTATCTTCACCCTCTCTACCACGTCTAAGTGTCATGAAACCTTCATTCCAAAGAGTTTCTTGCATGAACTCTCCTTAGCCATGTTCTTCCCGGCAGCATTGGGTACGCAATGTACCATTTTTCATCACCCGAAAGTCTACCACACATACAACACCCATAATGATATCATTGCCACATTTGAAACTACACCTTCGGTTTAGTTTTCCCTTATTTAATGACCTTAACATAAGTGTTGAAGGGAGATCAATTTTTAAACCCAACATATTCATTACTGAGACTCGATCATTACATTAATTACATCACCTCCATCAACTAAGACATCATGAATTGAAATACCATTACATAATACCTCACCAGGGGGCATAGGGATCCGCCTCTTGCCTCCAAAACAGGGGACCTCAACCTCCTTCCTTCTTCGAGAATTGAGTCCACCTCGCAACTCCCGCCTTTTCTCGAAGACATAGCCAAGAGTTGACCATATGTAATATTTGCAGCCTTTTGGACAGATATTCCAAGATGGAGTATGGTCCTTGCTCCCGTGAAATCAGAAAATCCCGCACACCCAACTTTCTTCTCCTATGTTTCTTACTAGTTTCTCCTTTCATCTTCTTAGGATCAGTTCCATCTTGATTATCTTTTTTATTTCTTTCTTTTTGTTACAAACACATCTACTTCATTATTTCTACTATTATCTACTACCTCAAGAGAATTCACAGGTGCTTTTCCTTTATCATTATCTCTTGTACTGATGTAGAAGCTCTATATGGACAATTATACTTATAATGACCCTTTTATAACAACCATAACAAACAACTTCAGAAATATTTCTTTTGGACCTCTATCTCTCCCCGAGAACTAACTTCCTTTCGTTGAAGAAGATTAATAGTTAATCGACCCATCTTTTTGAGCAAATCTTCATACTCAGTAGATGTACTAGGAGAAATATTTGTGCTCACCGGGAGTGGTTTTGGATTCTGACCAAAGGTGCTTTGGTGTAGGCTCTACTTTAGCAACAATTTCTTTGGGCTCCTCTTCCATGCTTTCTTCTTGCCTTCTTGCTCTCCTTTGCTTCTTCTTGAATGGTAGCGGGCGGTCATACTTCACTCGTTGTCTGATCTCTAGCTTCATCCCAAGAATGAAGTGCTTACAGAGGAGATTATCCACGCCATTCATCAACCCATCCGCTAGTCCTTCCTTCCGGATCTGGGCATCGAGCTTCCTCCTTAGCTCTAGAACACGAGCATGATAATCCCTTATCTTCTCCTTCTCTCCTTGGGTCAGCTTTGTGATATCGATCATGAGATCTCGCATATCTCTGTTGTTCACCAAATTCTTCAAGAAAACTTTCGCTTAATAAATCCCATGAATTTTTCACATTATCACCTAGTGTTTCAAACCACCTAAGTGTTGAACCATCCAAAAAGGTAGGAAAAAATTCAGTCCATTGTTCCCTTCTTATGAGGCCATTACAAATACAAGATCGTTTAAACTCTTGAATGAAAGAGGAAGCATCTTCATTAGATTGGGCTGAAAAACAGAATCTTTCCCATTTTCAAAAGTAACCACCGTGAAATACCAACCCACAAGTACAATCAACAAGACTTATGTGCACAAATAATTGGAATCACTGTAATAGAAAGTGACTTTACACCTTTCTACAGTAAAATAGAAATGACCACGGTAACTATGGTAAAACTTGACTTATCACGATAAAAAAACTGCTTTCTTGTGGTAAACACTATTCACGGTAAAAGTGAAATTATCACGCGGTAAATACTATTCACTAAAAAAGTGAAGTTACTACAAGAAATATTATTCACGGTAAAAAGTGACTTTACTGTGATAAATACTATTCCAGCAAAAATGACTTTGTCATGGTAACTACTATTCACGGTAAAATGAGTTTACCATGGTAACTACTATGCACAGTAAAAACAAGGTTACCCTCCAATTGATTTTTGACTAAGTGGGAATATTTCTCCAGAAAATCCACCAACGAGGAATGGTCCCGGCAACGGAACCAAAATGTCAACACCAATCCGACTATGATAATTCTTCACCGGGAACTCCTCGTCTTATGATTATTTATTAATGCACGACCTTTAGTTTGGTGGATGTAACTGAAACAAAACAACAACAGAACACAAGAATACCATCGACTATGATAAGACAATGATGAAAATCTAAAATATCAAAGTGAATTATAATATTAACATGAAATTGTTACAATCTCACCCATGAGGTACTTCAACAAGGCTATGGGAGAAACTTTACAATTACACTCTTGATGGCTTCTTCAAAGACACCTTTAACTCGATGGCTTCCTTCGCACACTTCCTACAATATTTCTCACTACTTCTTTCTATGCTAAATGAGGGGGTGGCCTCTCTATTTATATAACTTATAGGCTTATCCATCTTATCTCTAAGATAGGATAAGAAATCCACTGACGAATCATATTCCATACCTTAACTCTTATCTCGTACATGTAAGCTTATCTCTTAAGATAAGATAAACCTTATCATTTTACATGGGTTCCACATTTTTAGACTTTTTACAAATAAAATACACAAAATATTTATGACCTCACTCCTTGTCCTTATTACTAATATAATATTTCTAATTCCTAATCATGTAGACCCTACTTCTCTAATTACCCAAACTTTGACATTTTAACATTACTGGACCACTTACGACAAATATTTACTTTTACAACATTCCTATTGTACTTTGATCATTACTGTACTCCACATTATTTGCGGCGTCGTACTGGCAGCGCCGTTATTTTCTATCGGACGCTACTACTAATTACACTTAACAACATTCTATTCCTAATACATACATTAATGAAATAGAAATTATGGAGGAAAATTTTAGTGTCGACAGCCCACATATCACCATGACCTCAACCATAAATTTCTGGAAATCCTAAGGAGTCCTATACAACATCCAATCATAAATTTTGATTAATCAATCAAAACTAGGTCACAACACTTCACTTTCTATCAACTGCTCCTAGCTAGGGTTTAACTAGGGTTTTAGACCTCTTTACCTTCTTAACATTCGTTCATAAAAAAGTGACAATCAACTGACCTCATTATTTTTTAAAACCTTATAAAATCACCTTAGAATCATATCTAAAATCCACAAGGTCACATACAAATCACACTATTCACAACAAGCATTAGAAGTTCAAATTCAAGTTTGATTTTCACTTGTTCTTGACCTGTCTCACATAATCAATCATATTTGGCAAAATACACATCTTCGGAACTTGAAATGTTTTTGAAAGCATCATCACTCATCCCTAACATATCCAATCATCATAATGTAAATTCCATGGCTCAATCTCTACAGTCATGAATACTTACCTATTCTTGCATGTTAGATCATCATAGTAACAACTAGGGCCAACTGAAATAATGCAATAACTCAACATGAAACCTCGAAATGACCCAAACATACCTCATATGCCATTATACACTTGATATCATGCATCCATGAGCTCAAATGGCTCCAATACACTCTGTCACACATCTGAATTGTCATACATTTGTAGACACAAATATTGCACATTAGACAAATATTTAACCCAACCTTATACTACTATTTAGAAGGTTCTCAAGTGTATAAAGTACTAATTAATCCCACCTTTAATCCATATTCTTCTTATATTTTATTTCATCTTTCCCACATCGTTTCCAATTCTTATCACCCCATTTTCTAACATCCCCGAGTTTCTATCCCTAAATTAGGTCGCTCCGAGGTGCCTGGTCCCACCTAGGGTGCCTCGGTCTCTCGCACAATCTCCTTTGCTCCTTTTTGGGCCACTTCTAGTTGTTGGTCATCCTTATATTCTTCTCATTCGGCCTTTTTGGGATTAATTACAAAATTAAGCTTGAGATCCCTATAAATATAAAGTTATAAGACCATAATGAGGGTCCTAGGTCATTGCATCCTATCACTACTATCACTCCATCTAGATTTACATCCATTGCACCACTTGCATCCATATAGTGTCATGCATTCAAGCTAGGAGATATACATCACACACACTTCATAGGGGGATGGATTCAATTCTATGCACACATGCTACTTACATTTCTATAGCTAGTATTGCTCGCTATTTCACAAAGTGCGACTGACACGAGAGAAACTACGGCACAACACGCACACACACACTAGAAATACATCAAGGTCTATAATGTAGTGTAGTGCTCAGTTATAAGTCCACTAGCTTGGCATAGCTAAGGTCAATCCGACCCATTCATATGCATCTTTCATTTTTCTAGGGTTTACTACTTCTACTTGCATTACGGGTCATTCTCCAGTTCATCTAAAGAATCCAACACGACAGACAAGAAGTATTTAATGACATCTAGTGACCACATTAGATTGAGGTTATGAGCATATACTATGTCCAAAGTACCCAAATTACAAACCACGATGCCCCAGTACCCTCCCAAGCATTTGTGTCATCTCAGAAAAACCAGATCCACCCTTCGCAGGGTCCCTGAGTGTTCGTCTGCACTTCGAGTTCCACTTCCAGATCTGCAACACTATGCGACAATCTCCTATTATCAGCTAAGTCACTTCTTCTATCTCCTCTTGCATATTAGGTTTTACTTTACTTAGAATAGTTTTTTTGTGTTCATTCCATATTTCTCTAGTCTTCTATTTACGTTTTTTTAGTCCTCCTATTTAGATTAACAATAATACCCTAGATAGCTAGGTAAGATTATTTTTTTAATCATTTTGGTGAACTTGACTATTCTTTCCACCACCTTCTAGGGTTTTTTCCTCACCCCCTTTTCTCCTACCATGTCCTCCCCTTATCAGGTCATGGCCCAATCTTCATACCCCACATATACCCCTACCAAGGTCACCAATATAACTACTACCGTAGTTGACTTCATGCGTGTCTACACTTAACATCCACCTTGTTTTCTCACACCCCTGTCAGACACATCCATCAGCGTAGACACTACTCGTCACACTCATATCACTCCACCGATTGTTCCACCTATTTTCCCTACCACCACCAGTCGCATCCACCACTCCACCAACTTCTCCTAAAGGCTATGATATTATCGACCAACTTAAAATACACCAGCTAAGATATCCCTTTACGATTTATTACGTAATGTACCAAAATACTAGACTACACTTGAGGCTACTCTTCGCGCCATTCATGTTAAATGTTATCACTCAACCAAAGCCTTTGCCCATCTCATTTTGAGATCCCCATAAGTAGTATCATGACCACCCTTCACTTGTACTTTATATATAAATCATACATTTTGGGAACACATTCCTCTTGATCTCACTAGTTATGATACTATCTATACATGTGATTACTTACCCAGGTTCGCATGACGCTTAATGACATATTGCCACCTCTCCATTCACCCCATCTTTATTATGGTTATTTCCATATTATAGTAGCTTATGGGTTACGGGTTTTTCACTTAACAATATTTTTTACATGCACTCCCATGGGTTGCCATTTATGCTTGGATGATCTTGGTTTGATTATTTGTGGTACACTCGACCCACTTCATTCCTCACTTTCCTTCCCTATTCCTTTCGGTAGCATATCCATTACTAACGATTATTTTCCTACATATGTATCTAACATTTCACATTGGTGTGCTCATAGATTCCCACAGGTTGCCTTTACGGATGAAGAATATACCATGAATGCCTATATCCTTCGTCATAATGCATATTTATATGATCTACCTCATTTTATCACTTACCAAGTTTCTAACGCCGCTCCTGCTGGTTTTGATCAAGACAATGATGATTTTCTTGATGGCATTTCATAGTCCCCATTTTCACATTATCACTTGGGGGCATAGACACTATGCATCCCCCCTAGTCCTCATCCTACCATGGCTATGTATATCACTCCTTTGATCCCTTGCATATCAACATTTTCATCATCTCTTCTATCTCCCTCATTACCTGATGATGCACCCTAGTGCTTCGGTTCACACTAGACTGTTGAGGGATTACCATTACACTAAACCCCACACACTACACTACCGGACCTATACATATACATCCTACATCATCCTATACATACCTCATCTACTAGTCATTTCTACCTCATCTATCTCATACACACTACACTAGTCATCATCATATATGAGTCTAGTTTTCTATGTCATCCACACATCCTATACATTCTACATGCTACACTAGATTTCCTTATACTTGGATCTAGTTTTATCTATCATCATTACTCATTCTAATTATACCATGCATTTATTACATTACATTTTTTGAGTTGTGGAGCTAAATTACTTCATATTAGCATGTAATGTGAAACTTGCTGGAAAATACAGTAATCGACATCGATTAGGGGGAACTGGCATCGGTCACCCAAGACCAGCATCGCTCAGGAAAGGAGGAACCGACATCAATTAGGGAAACCGACATCGGTTACCTATGCGGGAGTTTTTTAATTAACTCTCAAGAATTAGATATTTTTTAGCATTAAAGAAGATCTATTGATTGTAATTGCATGGCTAAGTGTCATAAGTTTATAAATGCTTATATAAGCATAAAAGCTAGGGTTTAGAAGTAGAGAATTAACAAGAATTAATAAGAACATGCAAAATTTTGTGAGAGAGATAATTCTTGGAGAAGAAGAAAATCTTGAGTGAAAGATAGTATTGTACATTTGAGAGGTGTGGAAGATTGTAAATCTTCAATTGTATATCTTTTCAAAGCTTTGGATAATAGAATGTCTTGTTTCTTGGTGGACGTAGCCCACACTGGGTGAACCACATTAAATCTGGTGTTGATTTATATCTATTTTTGTGTATATTTCTTTTGGTAGAATATCCACTTTTATTTGCATGTATGCTTAGATCTGATATATTGTCTATACAACAGGTGTGCTAACCCCAACAACATTCACATTCTACCTATTTTTTTATACACTTTGTTGCCTTCTACATGCTACACTCACCACCCTATGATGTACTTGTTGACTATGATCTTTACTGGATGATCCGCCGATTCATAGGAATCCTTAGGTTGGTGAGACGTGCGCCCTAAGGTGACCTCCAGGTTTTAAAGAAGTTGGCTCTTCTCTATTTTTAGGAGTAGGTTTAGAAAAAGCATGTAAATGACTGAAATAAATGGGCGATGCACCAAATTTAAAAGAGAAATGATAGAATATCTGAGATCTTTATCAAGAATATTTGAAGGGATAAAAACATGATATACCACTCTGATAACGTAAAAATATGAGGAACTGAAACAAATAATAATAAATGAAACAAAGAAATTCTAAGGGCATCAAGCACGATGAATTTCTGACTCATTTAGCACTATCTTTCATAAAATAAACAAAAGTTCAGAATATATGAAAATCCAATTTGCATAGAATAAGAACTCTTTATTCATAGAAAGAAAGAGTACATAAGGCCCATAAAAGCACAGATTACACTTCTCTTCTATGACAGAGGCTTGTTAAGGCTAGATAAAACATACAGAACTCCTTTCCTTTTTCTCTTTTTTTTTGGCTCAGAATTCCCCCTCCTTTTTTATCTTGTATCTCACCTCCTTTTATAGGAAACATCTTTCCTCTGTCACTTTCAGCTACCACCCTTTTCCTTCAATTTTGATAAGGCCTTGCACTTATCCTTCTGGCTCCTGCCCCTAGTATTTTAAATGCAACGCCACCACTATCTTCCCTATTAATTCATATTTTTGAATTTCATGGTTTTGGAATAAATATTTCATCCCTTTATATAAATCCACACACCTAATCTCTTCTCGGTATTGCCACTGCATCCCTGTTTGATTAGATTCCTCATTTGGGCCACGTGGAGGGCTCGCGCTTGCTTTGGGTACTCCTTCCTTTTGGGCTATATCAAATATGTGTCAGAAAGACACATGGAGTGTCTGTGTGAGTTTGATAATCCACTTGAATGTTAGAAGTTGGGGATGCGCCTATGAGACACGTGGAGACCGCTGCGAGCATTTCATACTTAATCGTTACAAGATTTTGATCAACTGAGGGCATCTAGAGTCTGGGAACAAAATACTTAACAAAGAGTCACAACAAAATAATATAATCATTTTGGTGACTCACCAAGGGGCTCCATTCCTATCATGGAAGAATTCGATATCTCATACCTTCCCAAAATTTCAAAAATTGTGGCTAATCGTAGGTCATTTAAAGCATTCACAAAGAAGCCTATATCTGAGCCATTCTTCTTCCATCTAGTAAGTTCTTCACTACAAGGCTTGAAAATCTCGATCCAACTCAATTATTTCCCTGTGAGAGAAACCTTGAAGGCTCTGCATGACCACATGCAATGAAACTCTAGTTATATGATAGGATTGATGATGGCCTCGACTTCGGCGACATTGAGTCTTCCTTCAAAGACTGGAAGATCATCTTGTCTTGGCGCTTAGCAATCAGAAGCTATTGAATTTGGTCTTTGGATAAGACCATAGACTCATCTGGGAAGGGAGAGGGGAAACCAAGCTATACTAATTCATTGATATTCTATTTTCTTTCCCTCATACCCTAGTGAATATGTGCTAAGAGGTTATGAAATTTGACAAAAGCTTTATCACAACTTAGAATCTCATTGATCTTTGCCATTATCAACCACCTATCGATGATTCCTACATTCTGAAGAGAAAGATCTGAGGCATCGTAGAGTTTATGAATTAGGAGTTTTGACTCCTGGACCTTGGCAGATAGGGTGTTGTTGATGGTAGAGACTACACTTTCCACCCTAGAGCACAATTCATGTGCATTGGATATAAATCCGAAGCATCGAGGCTAGATTTTCTATAGTGGTGGCAATCATGTCACAACATGAGGCATATAGACCTTGTACTAATGATACAATTCCATATTTTTGAGATTCTTGACCCAATTTTTTGGTCAATTCCTTGACCATTTTATCAGAAGATTTTAACTTGGCCTGAAGGCTATCTTTTTCCTATGAAAGTGAATTAACCAGGGCCTCGGCGGTGGTGAGCTTAGCTGCCAGAGCTTTCACCTCTACTTGAGAAGCTGTGAGGGATTGCTTGGTTGATGTGTCCCTTAACTCCCTCTTGAGATGATCTACCTCCTTGTCCTTGGTCTTAAGCTCAGCCATATGGCCTATTGTTGTAGCTTCTACCTTTTGGAGGATGGCCCGTGCCTTTTTCAGCTAATTGTTGAGCTTTAAATAGTCAATAGTGACTACTATCGTCATCGTCATTTCATTCATCAACTCACTTTTTCTTAAGGCTGGAATTCAGTGAGGTCCACTTCCATTGCGCTAATGGAATATTCATCATGGCACATTTTCTCCGTGGGCTTAGATACTTGAGGGACAAGGTGAGCAATGGTTAAGGAGCCATGTTGATGATCATATAGAGATCAAACCTACTTGGTTGATTGAGCCACCATCTCCTTCTTTCTCTAATTTGATATCCTTTGATCTCGGGCTACCTTGAGGCCTTTACTTGATTCCAAAACTCAGAAGGAGAAGAGACCGTCCCTCCCGCGAATGGGAAACCAGGTGGCAGGCCATATAGAATGGTCACTGGTGATTGAGATACTAAAAATACCAGTGTTGAAGAAGGGGGCATGATGATGCAAGGAGAGAAGCTAGGGATTGTAGTAGGGTATCGTGGAAGTAGAGGAATGCCACACTAAGGAAGGAAGGCTAGCATGTAGTGAAATATTGAAGGATTCCTTCTGAATGGGAAGGTGAAGGTGGAACCATTACAAAGAGTTGAAACTCAAGTGGTGGGTTTACAGATTCGTGATTGATTTTAACTTCTTGTGAGTTGGGCCAGAGAGATACTCTTCCTCTGTTGTAGCTTTTGAGAGCTCGGGGGATGGAAAATTTGAGGAGTTTGGAAAGGAGAAGATGAGGAAGGTACCTCAGGAATCCATTCTTGCAGCTTGGAGGACCCCATGGTTGACTTGAGAGGTTTCTCAGAAGTGAGGACAAGTATATCCTCACTTGTCTGAATCGGATTCATGCTCCGCGTCCCACTTTTCCTCCCATGGCTCGTCAATGGGAACTTCCTCGAAGTTTAGTGTAGTTTGGTTAATTTCCTACCTGTATTTCCAAAATCCCTCGATCTTCTTGGAATCCCAGTCCTTTCTTCTTAAGGTTGCTTTCAGCCCTTTCCTAATCATTAGAGTAGGGTCAAATACATTTTTCACCGGAGATGAAATGACTCCCAGTTTGGAGTGGGGATATCCTGGAGTTTGATGAAGACCTCAGGTGCTTCAGCCTTGGGGCTTCATCATGAATCGAAAAATGGTCTTGATTCATGTTTGCAGGGGACTTTGATTTTATTTGTAGATAGGGTTTCAGCTATTTTCCTATCTAGATCAAACTCCCATGCATCCTAGATCAAGGAGAAGCCATAGGAGGCCAACTTCTGAAACAAACAATGGTCCACCTACCTCTCTCTTGATTACAATAATCCCTCCCCTACTAAAAGGGAGTTCATAGATTACTTTCTTCTTTTTGGTCAAGCCAACCTCCAGGTCTAGCATGACGAGCTTCCGGGTGACTTCGAGACCTACTAACCGAGGTGTGAGGATCCTCGAGAGCATGAAAGATTCACCTTTGAATCCATGAACTCGAATCATAGAATGAACTTTGGAAAAGAAGTAGTCAATGGGATGCAATGGGTCTAAGAAGATAGACCATGCATAGTCATTCATTTTGTTATCGATCCCTTCAGGATCGAGCTCTAGCAAAAGAGGCTCCACAAAAGCATTGAAAAACTTGTAGACATCTAAAGAACGAGACAATACATGGGTCCACGCAGATGCCGAATAATATTTGTGGAATTCACCTCCACATCCCACAGGGTCAGGGGCATGAATTGACTAAAATACTGAGAATTTTGGTACAAAATGAGGTGAAAAAGGAAAGATGAATACCTGAAGGTGGATGTCATTGAGAAATGCTTGAGTTGTTCACAAATTGACCTGTTATGACTTCCATGAAGTCAAATTTATATCTTTTCTTTGTGTTGACGGTCCTCATCTAGAATATAGCACCATCTTCCAGTCCTCAACATCTTTTTTGAGGGGTAAAAAAATAAAAGCCAACATAGAGTAGACATCCTGAGTGTCAGCCTTGAGGGACTTTAAGGGGATGGGGAAACCGGGAACCCCGATGCATTGGAGTCTAACTGTCTCAGTTCCTTAGCATCACGGTTTTTCATTTGACATTGGACCCATATGTTTTGGAGCTTGGCTATATCATAGAAACTCGTTGACTTGATCATAGTTCAGGGATAACATGTCCTTGATGGCCTATGGTGTGATTGTAACAACTAAATTCCAGCCCTTGATGGTATGGTTTCCTGAGTTGAAACTTTCCGTGCATGTTTGTATGAGTTCTGGGCATGGGTTTGTGAGGGGAACCATGTATTGGGAAAGAGTAGTGCTCCACATTCTAGCACTGAATGACTCTGAGTCTCCCAAAAGGTTGAACCTGGCGCATGTTGCATCTCTCAAAGCTTTCAGCCTTTTGTTGAGATTGGGATCAAATATATCATCAGTGGGGTTGATGACCAACGAAGGATCATTTTACCGAGACAATGAGTCTGGGTATTTTAACTTTGGATGGTGTTGTCGAGGAGGAATGGGTTGTCTGCGTAGGATTTGTTACTTGAGCAAGCTGGAGGTGGTGCCGCCCTTTGTGATCTGAATTTCTTTGAATGATTCTGGATCTTTTGGAAACTTTGATATTCGTTGATAAAATTAAAATGCTTCAGAATGATCCTTCCGAATAGAGCTCAAAGGGCCTTTAATAGCCATTGTGATCCCAGGAGTAAAGGCTCATACATACCCGGGTCACTTCTCATAATGCTTCTTTTAAGTGAGAGACCCGAGGCACCAAACTTGGTGCCTTTGATAGATCTTACATTGATTGTGTATATTTTATTTAGGAAATAAATATTTACCTTTGATGATGAATTTAATGTGAGAAGACGGTAGGGGCACTTTTCCAGATATATCAAAAGTGACGTGGTCAGGGGTGGTGAAACATGTGGCAAAACATCCAACAAAAGTGGAGGCTCAAAAACCAAACTAAAACTACAAAACATGAAACAATATATACATATGATACAATTTTAGAAGATACTTAAATGTAGGGCTTCAGATGGATCCCATTTACTGGAATCACCAAAGGATCTCCTACCATGGTTTTAAGCTCGAATGAGTTATGTTGCTTGTATGCACTGATTATGAATGGTCCAATCCATAAGGGGTCAAAATTTCCATGGTTCCCGGGTTTAGCTGCTCTAACATCCCACTTTAAAATGACAGTTCCGATTTGGAAGTTTGGCTCTGATGTCTTTTGATCAAACCATGTCTTAACTATTTGTTAGCAATTAATCATGGCCTCGTGGGTGAGTTCATGATTTTCCTGGAGTTCTACCAACTCGGTGAGCCTTACTGACATTGCTCCATTTTTCTATCTCAAATCCTTTCAATAGTTGTAATGCGGGAATCTCCAAAGAGATTGGCATTACAACACTTTTCCCATAGACCATTTCATATGGCGAAGCTTTTAGAATTTTCTTTGGAGTAATCTAATAGGCCCATAAGGCCATTTTAACATGCTCATGCCACAACCTTTTATGCTCATGTCCCATCCTTTTAATGAGTCTTATCATATTCTTATTTGTAGACTCTTCCAGGTCGTTCCCTTAAGGGTAATAGTTAGAGGATGTCTTTAAATATATCTCATGTTTGACCGTAAAATCAGACACCTTATCCCAGGAAAGCTTTATAATTTTAAGATATAATGGTGTGGGGAGAACCAAAATGAGTAGTGATATCCCACAAGAGTCCTAGGATCACATCTTCAGTAGACTCCTTAAGTGGGACTACCTCCATCCACTAGGTGAAATAATCAGTTGCCATGAGAATCCACCGGTGTCTGGTACTTGAAGTTGGATTAACCATTTTAATGAAATCAAGACCCCATTGTGTGAAAGGTTCCTCAATTAAAATGGGGTTGAGGGGCAAATGCTGGGTTTCTTCAGAAACTGTGTAAACTTGACAAACCTTACATTTGTTTGTTTCCACCTGACTATCGGTGAACAAGCTAGGCTAGAAGTATCCTACCTATAAAATATTTATAGCAGTAGTTTGGGCTGAAAAATGACCACCCGAGTCTCCATGATGTAACTCTCTTAAGACTCTTTAAGCCTCTCCATCTTCAAGGCATCTCAACATCAACCCATTAAAATTCCTCCTAAAAAGGAAATCATTAATTATAGTGAAATGAGTCCCTTGTTTCCTGTAATACCTTCTCTTTTTCAAGGGGAGGTGGCTAGGATACTCTCCAGTTTGAATAAAATGAATTCTGTCATAGAGACCCACCCTCGGGCCTATCCTCCTGCAAGTACATTATCTTTTCTGACTCGTCAATTGTTTCGGGGACCGGTTCCTGTGTCAAATATTGACATAGTCCCTTGCCTCTTACAAGCTTCATGGGTTTTATCTCTATGTCGTATTCCAAAATTTTGGTTATCCAATTTTCCCTTTTTTTAGTTATCTCACCCTCCATTATATACTCTTTAATGTTGGGGTGAGCTACCATGATCAAAATTTTGTTGTGTGTGACCAAGTGTCTGAATTTCTTCAAACCTTTGACTATGGCATAGGCATGCCTTTCCATAAAATTGTACCTTGTTTCATAGTCATGAAGCTTTTTTAAAATAAGGAAATGGGGTGTTCCTCCCCCATCACTCTCCCTTTTGGTTAACACGAGATGTTATGCTAGTTTTCCCCC
The DNA here is from genome assembly GCA_018340775.1 of Taxus wallichiana var. yunnanensis. Classification (NCBI taxonomy): domain Eukaryota; kingdom Viridiplantae; phylum Streptophyta; class Pinopsida; order Cupressales; family Taxaceae; genus Taxus; species Taxus wallichiana. Next base: position 850,662,896 of record CM031243.1, read on the forward strand.
CGTATACATACATGATGAAATATTTTGAGAAGTCGAGGTTGTGAATTGTGGGACCGATGCAATAGCCTCTTTGATCAATTCAAAATACTCACAACTCCCTCGATCCATTTGAAAACTATATATTTCTTTAGCATGAGAGTAATGGGGTGGACGGTCCCCACAAAATATGATATAAACCTGCCGATGAAGTTGATCTTTCCTAAGAAGGATTGAACAACCTTCTTGTTGACCAACAGGGGCAGCTCCAAGATGGCCCTGACTCTCTCAGGATCAATGGAAACTCCTTCCTTTGACACCACATGCCCCAGGAGTTTTCCTTGGGGAATGCCAAAAATACATTTCTTGGGATTCAGAGAGATCCCAAATTCTTGACATTTTTAAACACGGCTTCTAAAGCATCAAAATGCTCCTCTATCATTCTGGTAAACACAGTGAGATCATCAAGGTATATGAGGATTACCTTGTTTATCAATGCCCCAAATGTGTTCATGGCTCTTTAAAAATTAGCCCTCACATTTTTGAGCCCAAAAGGCATCTTTGCATAGGAAAAAGTTCCCCATTTAGTCGTGAAAGTAGTTTTATGTTGATCCCCTTCTGCAAGCCATATTTGGTTATAACCCAAGAAGCCATCCAATAGGGAAAACATCTTGGATCCTGCAACCGTCTGTAAAATCTATTCCATAGAGGGCAGGGGATAATGGTCTTTTAGGGAGGCTCTATTTAGATCCCTGAAATCTACGCAGAGTCAGATTTCACCATTTTTCTTTCTTACTGGAACCAGGTTGGAGACCCACATTGTGTGCTTGATTGGAAAAATGATGCGAGCTTCCAACAATTTTCTCAACTCTTTGGCCATGAGGGCCTCCACCTTAGGATTCACAGGTCTCTATTTCTATCACATAGGCTTAGCCCCTTCCTCCAGATCAATGGTGTGCTAGATAATATCTTTATCATAGCCATGAAGATCGTCATATGTCTAGGCCATCACCTTGTCATACCTATGACACAAAGCCACAGTCGGTCTTTATCCTTTTGGGTTACCGACTTGCCAACTTTCAGTCACTTATCCCTGGTTTCCAGCTCTACATAATCCTCTTTTACCGCTTCAAACCTCCTTCGATCTGGGCTAGCATCATCTGAGTCAAAAAGGTTTTCAAGCATAATTAGTCCTCTTGGGAGCTTGTTCATTTTTAATCTGTATTACCTGTCTCCATATGCTTCTTCAACCTTGGACTGGAGTTGATTCACAAACTGATCAGACTACTGGAGAGGAAATGTATGACATGTCGGTCATTATCAAACACCTGCCAATGATGGAGGTTTTCAGGGATCGAGGGGTGAATGATTACCTTTATGGAGTCTTTATTTTCTAGAAGGTCCTAGGTTGGGTCAAACTGAGACCCAATGGTAGCCATTCTGTTTGCCTCTACATTCTACTCACGGGAACTACCTTAATGTTGAAAGCTTCAAAATCATCTATTAGATCCTAGACCCGATGTTGGTAGGATCTCATCCTTGGGTTCTTGGTGGCGGTGGTATTCCTTACTTGTGTGACCACTAGTTATGAGTCACCGAATACCCTTAGCTACTCCGATACCTTCCTTTCGGGTGGTGCATAAACCATGCACCAAGGCCTCGTATTCTACTTCGTTACTAGTACATGAGAACTAGAAGCGTACTGACTGGAGAATCTTCCTACCAGTTCGGAGAGGTGAGGAAAACTCGCTCTTGGTCCATTCTTACTTCTAGCCCCATCAAAATATAAGCTCCATATTGGAGGGTCGCCAGAGATTCTATCCCTGGTGCATCACCCTCACTTTTTACCTTTGGGATTGTGGGGTTTTCATAAAAAATGACGTAAGTTCCTAGGTCGATTGAATCAAATTTTCCAAATGGATCTCTAGGGGAAAATTAGATAGATGGTCACCCTCATGGGGTTCTCCGCCCTCTATATATAGCTCTTCTTCTCTTGTGATCATAACATGGGAGGCCTCAAAACTAGAAGGTACTTGGTATATTATATGTTCCTTGGAGAGTGGTTTGGACAAGACCTTCATCTTGGATCCATACTTGGTGCGTAAGATTAAGTGGGACCAATCCAAAGACATGTACCCACCGATTTTAGCTATGAAGTCTCGGGAGAGGCAAAGCCCGAAGATCAGTGGGACATTAACTACCACGATATCTTGGCGAATAGTTATATTTGGATAGGAATAGATTTGCAATGGAATTCCCTTGATAATTCCTATGGTTGGCACAGACATCCCATCCAGCTTTGCATAACCCCTTTCTTCAATGGCTCATACTAGACTCCTAAAGCATTTGTTATTGCCTGAGGCATGACAGTAGTGCTTGCACCAGAATCTATCATGGAATTATGTAGTAACTTCCTTCATATAATAATAGTAAAAAGAATGGGTTGGGCCTTGGTTTACTCACTTCTTCTTTTGATTTAGCAATATGGCCTCTAAAGGCACACATGCATCTTTGACTCATCCTTTCATGGGACCCTCCATGGTTGCATCCTCCTCCAATCTCAACGCCTCTTGAGTAGCTCCTTCTGCTCGAGAATGCTTAAGAGATCCCACAAGGATGTATTGGTTGGTGCCTTTTTCAGCTATTGGACTATTTTGATGGGTCCAACTAGCAATAGTTTAAGAGGTAGCTGATGCTTCATCTTCTCCTTTTCAAGGTGATGGACCTCTTTCTCCTCGTATAGTTGGTTAGGAAACTTCTTTCGTCTTTGAAATGGCAAGCTTATAATACTCGAAGGCTCTTTATACACCTTATCAACCAAACTAGAAGCTCGTGTTTCTTTCAATGATCCTTTTCTTGAAGCAAGTATTGTAGTTAAACTACACAATTTTTGAATGAATGCCTAATTTATAAAAATGAACTCCCCCTCTACCCAAGAGAAAAGGGCATGCTCTAGCACAATCTCACCTCTTGTTCTAAATACATTCCTTGCATTTGGGCGGTGTAAGTAGCATTTTGGGCTCCCTCAAATTGATGAGGTCCAACTACACATGCGTCATAACCCTCTCTTAATCGTTGCTTGGCTATCCTTAGCTGTAAGTTCCCTTGGGGATAGTCTTTTGTATATGAGGATTATTGCAAGGGAAGCACCAGGCATTAGGTTCCTCGGCTAGATGATTTTGTCTAGGGATGAGCTCTCTCTTTGTGTTATTTAGAGGGTGGTTCAAGCGGCATGGGTATAAGGACTATTTGATTTGATGGCTGAGTGGTTGGTGGCCTCTGAGCATTCTGGTATGTAGACGGGTAAGTGGGTCAGCTACTTTGGACATTCTGATAATTTTTCTTTGGATAAGTGGCTTGATTTCTCTTAAGGTTTACTATCTCATTTGAGAGACTTCTCAGGATGTTTCTCATCTCATCCATCTCAAGGAACGAAGATGAGGTGGTAATGGTAGGAGTGGGGGCCACAACTGTTGGGGGATAATTGTATAGGGAAACATGGCTTGAGGTTGGACACTGGGTTTGCACTTGTAGAAGGGGGCTATGTCAGGATTTATGGGTAAACGAGTTCTGGGAGGAAGCTTCCCTACATCTATTAGATTGTTCTCAGCTTGGACCGCAAGGCTATAGGCTTGCGGAAAATAATCCCCTCATAATGACTGAATCATTACTGAAATATCTAAATTTAAGGCTTTTAAGTAGAAAATAATAGCCATACTTGTAGGTGGTCTAGCCAAGACTAGAATTCTTTGCCAAGTTTTATGGAAACGGGTGTTGAAATCTATCATCAACTCTACCGACTCTTTTTAATACCAATTAATTGTTGGAGTGATGATCGGTCTCCTTTCTCGTTGAACCTTGCTACAAATGGTGTTCCCAACTGGTCCCAAGTACTAATAGTGTTAGGGGTCAAGGCTCAGAGTGGGAGGCCCTTCCTTGAAAGAGGCAACTAGTAGTCGTAAGCAACATCCTGCTCCCTTATATAATGTACCGCACATATCTCCGCTACATCTTGGAGATGTTCCTCAGGGGTTTTGAAGTGTTCACCACTAAACTTGGGCAATGCTTGCAACGCATTAGTTGGAATATGATTCCATACCACCGGGGTGTAGGAAAATGAGTTGGCTTCCCCAGATCCCATGAAACAAATGGTCTCGGAAATAGAGGTTGGGTGTAACACCACGAACTGTTGTTACTTCCTCCCGAGCATACAAGTGTTGATATGTGATTTCTTTGTAAAAAGGACGTGTTCCTTGATTGAGAAATCATGCTTGATATGTATTGTATCTTCTTTGCAGATTTCGGATCCTTGACTCCCATATGATTGGACTCTTTTATTTCTTTCATTTTGTATCTCGAGTTTAATCTGATCTCTAATGAATTATAGAGTTATCCACCTATAATACCTAGCCTTGGATCGGTGGAATTGATCCAAGTATTGCTATAAGTTTGTTCGTGATGAATTAAAATTACACTTTGAACAGTCATGCAAGGTCTAGATGCATCAATAAGCTAGTTCGGAGTATAACACGGGTTGATCATGTTAAAAGGATTGGTTCCCGATATCAAGTATATCTAGAAGGTCTCGTTAGTGGACCGTAATAATTCAACATATAATTCTGAGCCTAAGGCGTAATGGAGCTAACCCTGTTCAAGAATGCATGTTGTAGGTCTTTTTCTGAGCATACGGAATGTAGACCTAACTGGAATTATTAATGTTAGTAACCTAAAACTAAACTTAACCTAGGGGTTAGATTAGTGTTAATCTAACCTAGACCTAGGCTAAGAGCTAATGTTCTAAGTTAGTATCTATGTTCTATGAAGTTAGACTAGGTGTTATCCTAAATTCTAACCTAAGTTACTAACCTAACTATTGAGCAAGGATTATGGGGACCTATGGAGGGGTGCGAACCATGGGCAGCTTTTTCTATGTCATTAAATGCAAAGGATAAGCATGAGGGACAGTAATGGCGAGAGTTTTAGAAACGGATAACTTGAGCCGATGTGGCAGGTCGCCAAAACTGAAAATGGTCTTGAAATTTTATTTGTCTCACCGCCACTTTGGCGGTCGGTGGCATGGAGTTTGAGTGGGAAATTGGGAGTAATGCAATCAATGAGCTCAGTCGAGCTCGAATTCGCCATGCAAATTGGAAAGTTGTTGTTTTGTTTGGCTTATCACGACCGGTTTTCCTCTCTCATGGTTCTTCGCACTGATCTTCTTGGTGTCAGATGGCGAGTATGAGCGTATCTAGCTCTTTTCTTTGGCAAGGAAAATATATAAGTCATGGAAATAGCAAAATTTTGTTGGTGGCTCTAACTTGAAAAGGAAAAGGAAGTCCGAGCTCTTTCAAAGGGTCTCTTTGGAATTTTGAGCAAATATCCGTGCATGTTAGGCCCTAACCTTTAAAAATCTTGTTGTCTTTCAAGTGATTTCATTAGAACAACTCTGTTCAAATGATTTATGGAAATAGATGATTTTCTATGTTTGTCTTGTGTGATTTTGGCACTGTATCTTCATGCTGGAATGATTTTTCATTTAATCCTTGATGGGTGTTTATTATATTCGAACTGTGGCTATATTTCTTGTGTTTTGCATATTCGGCTTTAAGTTTGCGAAATAAATGAAAGGAATGCATGCTAGGCCTGTCCTGTGAGAATCCATGAATTGTTATCGTGATGGGTACAGGCTACTATGATGACTGTTGATTTATATTTGTCGTCGATGCTTGTTATGAGTATTTGTCGTCGATGCTTGTTGTGAATACTCGTCGGAAGGGAGTCTGCTGGACATTTGTTTGATTGTTCAGTTTTAATGAACCTTGTAAGCTCTGTCGTGGTTAATGATGGGGTGGTTATTGATACTCGTTGGGTTTCGTTTTGTCATTTAAAGTTGTTTGTGAATAAATAACTTGCGGTGTAACTGTATCTCATTACGACCCTGTTGCAGTTGTTTTTCCTTTTTGTTGTGGTAATGGGATTCAACCCACGACGATGCAATATGGATATATGTATTTATTGTATTTGAACGACTCTGTAGAGTCCATTGAGTGATTCGTATAATTTGGGCCACGGTGGAAGCTATATATATATATAGAATGTTGGAAATTGATTTGTCTGAGTCTTGTAGGAGTAACAGGTAAGGTGACTTCTGTTATGTGGTAATGAATACTTTCGTCTTACAAGGAATTAGTGGTTCGACTACTTGGGCTTTTAAATATGTATTCCACTTTATGTAAGCTTGAGCAAATATTCCTATACGGGCTCATTGATTCCCTTGTTACAAAATCATTATTTAGCTTTTGATAAGCTGATTTTAAATGCTTGCCATTGTTGACACGGATGGAATCATTATCTTCTAATTATTTTGTTTACCGTTGTTTAGACTCGCTTGAATTCTTGATAAATAACAGTGGTAATTGCCTCAATTTAAGCCTGTTTGGTTTACTATTGTTTTTCATGTTGTTGGGTTCCTTGAGTATGGGAAGATATCTTGTTTATCGGCTTCGTAAAAGCTATACTGTGAATACATGCTCACGGATTTAGTTTTAAATCCTCAGTGGTAATCTATGTCACTGTTTCTGTATAAGCCTGAGTATGAACATGTAATGTTTTGGCCCTGTTGGATTTCTTTAATAGTTTGACATCTTGTATTATGGCTTTTATAAAGTAAGTCGTGAATACCATACTTTCAGCTCTGATTGCGTTCAGAAGTGACTTCGATATTCCATGTTATGTTTTCATTCGATTACATTCCCGCTTGATGTGACCGTACATGATGCGTGGATTTCGCTTAAAATTCTCTCGCTTAGTCATAGGGAAATGTCATTGCTTAAATGATTTCGAGTCTCTTGTTGATCAGCAACAAGGAGATCCTTTGAATTCGGCCTTGGGTCTAAAAGCCTTACAGTGTAGAAAGGGCTTGAATGGGCTGTAGGTTGTTATTGGGATTGTTGACGTGTTACATCTTCTTTGCATTGATATCCATTCTTGAGCATGATTGAATTTTGGAGTTGTTGACTCACCAAACAGTAACGGCGGTGTTTATCTTCTTGTCACGCTTCTCGTGGGTCATACACTTCTCCATCCTTGGTAGATAGACACCGTTGTTTGAAGAGGGCTACTCTTTGTATTGTAGGCTTTATTGTAAGTTTTAACAAAACAGGTGGTCTGTTGATGGACTCGACCGATTTATTTGCATGTGTATTAAGTGAATGCCTTGCTTTTTGAAAGACGGTCTCCATGAGCTAGTTCGGGGGAAACATGTACAATATGTTTATTTCTCTTCATTGTAAATTATAAGTTGATATAATTGTTTAACTAACATCCGTAATTGTTTTTACACAATGACGGTGATCGATTGATTGATATGGTATTCTCTTTTTAAGTTGAATATAATGATTTGTCCGATGTTTGTTCATCTTGGGATTTACAATGAATAATTGCTTAGAATACTTTTGTTCTTCTTGATCCCTAATATTTTGATGAAATATTTGAGAAGTATATAGGACTACTCAGTAACAAAAATTATTATTACACGTTATAGACATGATATATTCCTAACGCATGAGTCCTAAATCATGTTTACTTGTTTGGTGATTTTATATCATTTAAACAGGTAGTTTAATGAAACAATTGATTTGCGCAATTGTTTTAAGAGTTAGTGTTATCATGCTCTGTCATTGAATCACCCATGTTGATAATTTTTGCAGATGGATGCCGTAAGTGGTAAAAGCAATGCAGATCTGACAGATGATCGATTGTTTAATTTGATTTATAATGAATTACAGCTTGATTTTCTAAATGTACTATATGTGGAAAGATGTTCCTTTTCCGTGAGTATCAGTATCAAGTATGTTGAATGCATAAAAAGTATTTGTATAGTTCAAAGGAATAGAAATAAGTATTTGCTACTTATGTGTTGTATTCTTATTTTGATAGTTGACCTTCTTTGGTTTATATACCGGAGGGGCATTATTATCCTTGTATAATTTAGAGGCCTTTGTGGTTGTCATGAAAGCTTACAAGAATATGTGATTGAATTATTATGAGTGTTTAGTAGTTCTAATTTGTTCTATCAAAAGCAAAATTGAAATTTAAATCATTGTCTTTCTAAAAGATAGGGTTAAAATAAACCTAAGCAGAATGCTAAACAAGCTTAATTAAATTAATAATCCCTAGTCTTGATTATGACAGGACAACATTTAATTGGATTCTTAATCATTTATATCTTGATACTAATAGGTATGATATAAATTCAGTTAGGAGAACTGATATAAACCTAATGGGGTTCAGATGGCAATCTCATGTGAAGTTTATGAGTTATTGTCAAATTCCGTTGTCTTAGAATCATGTATATTCTAAGAACTCCATGATGAGACCTTGGCCTTAATATCTCCACCGTGTAATGGGTTTTATTGAGGAAGGTCATTCTAAGATGAAGAATCCAGGGATCGGGAAAGGCTAACCCTAGGGGAACGTCTTTAATGTAATTTAAACTCAACGTGCATGTAACGCATATTAATGAGTAGATATTTTCAAGGCGGATTTAAAGGTTGACAAAGACAAGTCAATCTGAGGTTTGTACCTCCAGAAGATTAGGATCTTCTCGAAGTTACAACAATGCAGTGACTTATGACGACACCTTTGTGATTTGCATTGATCGCTAAGATTTACACTTTGATCTCGAATGAGTTACTCAGTGGACCGATTAGGAATGTGGTCACATTATAAGGCTGCTAGGAGATTTGGGTATCTTGACACACTTTGGTTTAACTAGGGTTGAACCAAAGATGTCATCGTATCCCTAATCCTCGTGAGCATCCATATAACGCTATCAACTTGTTAATCCGTTTCCTTAGTGAATAAGTTGAGATAGGAGGGACCGATAGAAGTCGCAAGATATGACATTCTACATAACATAAGAATGGGGGTGGGCGTATTCCAGATTGACGAGTATGTCGTTAAGGAATACGAGACATAAAACAAGATGTTTCAAATCTTTGGCCAAAGTATCACAAGTTTTGATTCCTAATTCACCTAGTCTAAGGGATGAGATACCGATGAATAATGGTAACAATTATTCAGCTTAGGCTCCTGACAGAGCATTCTCAATCCTGAATAGGGAAGAGAACCGCAAGAGTGAAGTGTTAAATAAAAACGCCAACTCTTATTACGCATGAATAGATCGGTAGATTACCGAGTCATGGAATGAATAGATCGGAGGTACTCCGGTCATTACAATGCATATGGTTGTCTCATAAGAATGGTTATTTGATTTGTGAGTTCTAAATTATGTATTTAGAACCAGGGATGCAATTATCAAAAAAAAAATTACTTGTTCTAAGGTATAAAATGAGGATGTTACGGTAAGGTGCACCATAGTGATAGGTCTAAGGGTCCTTGTTGACTGAGTGAAGGGCCTACCTAGTGGAGGGGTTGAGAGAGTCTGGTCCGAGGGGACGGAGACCTTTGAACCTATCTTCCTCTTCTATGTCATGGAGGGGATAGCTGCAAATAGTCGATGAGACCTTCTTCCCTCACTTTTGATCTTGTTCACATTTGTTGATAAATCTTGGGTGTTGCTTTAACCTATAGGAAAGATTAATGTCCCACCGGCATGCCAAGAAAATGTTGATGATGATCTTTATAGATGAGTCATCAGAGTCATAGGAAACCTTAGGTTGGTGAGACATGCACCCTAAGGTGACCTCCGGTTTTAAAGAAGTTGGCTCTTCTCTAGTTTTTAGGAGTAGGTTTAGAAAAATCATGTAAATGACTAAAATAAATGGGCGATGCACCAAATTTAAAAGAGAAATGAAAAAATATCTGAGATCTTTATCAAGAATAGTTGAAGGGCTAAATAACACGATCTACCACTCTGATAATGCAAAAATCTGAGGAACTGAAACAAATAATAATAAACGAAACAAAGAAATTCTAAGGGCGTCAAGCACGATGAATTTCTTGACTCATTTAGCACTATCTTTCATAAAAGAAATGAAAGTTCAGAATATATGAAAATCCAATTTGCACAAAATAAGAACTCTTTATTCATATAAAGAAAGAGTACATAAGGCCCATAAAAGCACATATTACACTTCTCTTCTATGAAAGAGGCTTGCTAAGGCTAGATAAAACATACATAACTCCTTTCCTTTTCCTCTTTTATTTTTGGCTCAAAATTCCTCCTTTTTTTTATCTTGTATCTCACCTCCTTTTATAGGAAACGTCTTTCCTCTGTCACTTTCAGCTACCACCCTTTGCCTTCAATTCTGATAAGGCTTTGCATTTATCCTTCTGGCTCATGCCCCTAGTATTTTAAATGCAACGCATGAATGTCTTCCTTATTAATTCATATTTTTGACCTTCATGGTTTTGGAATAAATATTTCATCCCTTTATAGAAATCTTCACCTACTCTCTTCTCGGTATTGCCATTGCGTCCCTGTCTGATTAGATTCCTCATTTGGGCCACGTGGAGGGCTTGCACTTGCTTTGAGTACTCCTTCATTTTGGGCTATATAAAATATGCGTCGGAAAGACACGTGGAGTGTCTACATGAGTTTAAGAACCCACTTGAATGTTCAAAGTTGGGGATGTGCCTATGAGACACATGGAGACCACCACGAGCATTTCATACTTAGTCGTTACTAGCTTTTGATCAACCGAGGGCATCTAGAGTCTGGGAACAAAATACTTAACAAAGAGTCACAACAAAATAATATAATCAGTACTCTAGTTCCTCGGTCCATACTTGACTTCCGAGGGTTTACCAATCAAATAGACCTTACTTATATGCGACATGTCATCATACCAAATTCATCAGACTAGTGACCAATGTCCTAGGCTATATCATCACCCACACCTATCATCACATAGTGGTATACACCTTAGGTTAAATCACCACTCCTTCCATCAATTATACATCATTTTATTACATTTTATCATCTCCTCTCATATCATCCTATAATTTTCTCAATTCCAAAATTATTTGGTTACACTACCATACCTTCAATCATCACATAGTGGTATACACCTTAGGTTAAATCACCACTCCTTCCATCAATTATACATCATTTTATTACATTTTATCATCTCCTATCATATCATCCTATAATTTTCTCAATTCCAAAAATATTTGGTACACACTACCATTCCTTCAATCATCACATAGTGGTATACACCTTAGGTTAAATCACCACTCCTTTTATACATTCTACATTATCCTCTTACACCCTATCATCACATATGTTATTATCCTATTCTACATCATTCTATTACCTCATCAATTATCCTACTCCTCACTTAGTCGTATATGCTTTAAGATAAATCACCACCCTCACCTTATTCATCACATAGTGGTCTACGCTTAGTGCTAAATCACCACTATCTGCTATCCACCGCATCCTCGTATCCACCCTCATCTCCCATCTCGTAGTGATATACGCTATAGGCTAGATCATCACCTTCTTCTTCCATTATGTAGTGATATACACTTAGGGATAAATCATCACTCCTCCAATCAACAAGTCGTGGTATACGCTTAGGTTATAGGGTCCACGCAGCTATTTCCATACATCTCATCCTCATCCATTCATTATATAGTGATATATGCTTAGGGATAAATCATCACTCACACATTCTATGAGTCATGGTATATGTTTAGGCTATAGGGTCCATGCACACCTTTCTATACGATGCATTTCATTCCATTCATCTTATAGTGATATACGCTTAGGGCTAAATCATCACTCTTATATTCACAAAATTTGTGGTATATGCTTACGTTATAAGGTCCATGCACATCTTCTCCACATGTTGCATTTCATCGCCATTACATATACAAACTCATCATAACGTGTTGGACAACCAACACTACTCGACCATTTCCTAATGATGCACTCTCGTTTATGGTTCATTCTTGACTATTAAGGTGGAAAAAAAATGAACCTCACTACATACACTTCCATACACTCGGGGCACGTTGCTCATATCATTCCATTCTACATTCCATTCCATCCATCCATAATATACTACATTGTCTTGGTAGCATTTATTTTTACTTACTAGTGTTTTGTGTGATCATTCTATTACACATGTTAGCTTGATTTCTCATATGTCATTATCATACACACATGTGTGTTCACCTCTTTGTTTAGTGTGATCGTAGATATGGGATATTTACACGTGGCATGGATGCTCACCTTCTATCCTTACTATATTGGTCACTGGGGGCATCCACATTCGTCTCATACAGGTGTTATTGTTTCATTTTGTATTTAGTATCTTTTACTACTTTCTTATACACACTTTAACATATTGGTTTTCACTCTAACATGCTAATAGGTGTTCCATGTGCAACACTTGTTTTCCAAGACTACATATTTCCATGACTACATGTTTGTTTTTACTTGTTTGTGTTGTTTTCTATTGTTTGTGGGCATTGCCCTTTGCTTGTGTGCACACTTGACTATTGATTGTGGTCATGACGGTCTTACATTTCATGTGACATTGTGAGTGATGTCCCATGTCTAAAACCTTCTTTGTGTAGTCTCCTTGTTTTCTTATGTTTACACTACTATGCTTGGTATTTTTTCTACATTTTCTACGTCTTTTACACTTATTTTCATGCATGTGTTCAGACTAACACTTTTATATGCTATTTATCCCCTTTTTGTGTGCTTTTATATCTACCAAGCACTTTCCCTTCCCCCCTATGGGGCTAAGTTGGTTATAAGGTCAGAGTGTGGTCTGGTCCTCTTTAGGAGCCACATTCTCCTTCTAGGGTCATCGCATGCACCCCCAAAGAGGGGGGCATCATTGAGGGTTTCTATTAACACATTCGTATCTACACCGGTTCACACATAGTGAGTGAGTTCAGACTAGTCCAACAAACTCCATACATAACAGCCATAATAGGACATGGTGTCCTTCTAATTAGGGGGTCATTTTCAAGGACAAAGTTTTCCAAAATATCCCTAAACCATCATAGTGCGGAAGATCATTTAGAGATATTTCCTTGGACTATTTGTTTACATGAAATGGACTCCATTGGAACAAGATATCATCCGTATAAGGTTGTAGTTGAATAGGGTCACAATACCAGTCAACTAGCTAATTGGGCAGTGACACATGAAAAATGAATATTGATCATTTATGTGAATATTTTTCGAGAAGTCAATCTTTAACGATCGAATAAAAATTTGGTGGGCCCCACTATTTGCTGGCTAGGGACCCTCAGCCAATTTGACATAATTTTTTCCCAGAGGGGTGCCTTGGCCGCTATGTGTTTGATTATTGCATTATCACAAGCTTATTGGCATTGCATTTTATTATTGCTCACCGAGACAACTCGGTTACTATCAACTCGGCGAACGAGCTCATACGGCGAGCTCACTATTAGCATTGGTGAGTGCACATTTGCATTGGACCGAAATCCTTATCAACTTAGAGAGCTAAAACTCTATTCACTGATTCATTTGGTAATGTGGGAATATATGGTATTACTTCCATTAAATGTTATGTTGGTAGGCCGAGCCAACTCTGACTGAGAGCTTATACATAGCTTGGTATTCACATTACACACAATTTGGGACTTATACATTCCACCGTCACTACGTGACCAACTTCAATCAACGAATCCACTCAGCAACCACATCATGGAAATTCAAATCATGACACATTTCACCTCCCAGCCCATTACTCAGGCCTTATACATATTAAATGGTGGGCTAAAAAACATTAATGTTTGGCTATACCACATTTTCATACAAAGTGGCACCAAGCCTTTAAAAGGCTTAAATATTCCCCTCACCCACGTATGTGGGATAGTTAATCCACATTTGTTTGAAGGCCCATGTGGAGTTAGTGGGTAGCTCTAAAATCTATGCCCACCACTTATAATTAAAAGGAGACCCCATCTATGGAGCCACGTGGAACTGTGGAGTAAATGCAACCATTCCAATCAAAAGGTAAGCCTAAATATGGAGATTGAAAGTGGTAACCACCGACCTCCAAACCTACATGCCCAACCAATTCACCATGTTACTCGATGATTTAATATTTGATCTCGCTTCTATTTAAAGAAGTGTTAGTGCAAACTATGGATGAACCAAAGAAGAAGGCATTTTTGACTTACTTGTACAAATCTTCATTTTGGAGGCCTTAAACTCAAAACCAGGTGTTAGTGTAAATCAAGAAATGTTTAAAATTCAAATATGCTTCTAGTGGTGAAGACCATTTTCAGTTTTGGAGATTTTGTGACATTATTTTATGCAGTGAAAGTCACTTGTTGTTGAATTTCCAAAGGATTTGTCATAATCCAGTCTCTTAAAGCCGTTAGAGGCTGAACCAACCTTCAAGAAGAACTGGAAAGTTTCTCATAATTTTAAGATGATCAGTTTGGTATATTTATTTTACCTTTAATAATTTTTAATTTTTCCATTTTAGGAGTTTTTCTAACTCATTTTCACGGAGTATGCTCGTGGGAAAACTTGCAGAGTCACAGATGGATTTGGGGTTCATGTTCTGAATCTTGTCAGTATTTGTTCAATATCAACTCTTATTGTAGGTCATTGTGATCTATTATTCAATATGGAAGGGTGATTGTACTTCTAAGTGATTTTATAATAGATCGATTCATGATTGTGGATCTGGAGACATAGGCTTGCATGTCGAACTCCGTTATCAAATTATTGTGTCGTTGTTATTACTGATCTGATTCTTATTTTGCTTATTTTATTTTTACACTTAATAAGTAACTGGTAATTAGAATTTACACATTAAAAATCAGTTTACGACACTTTATTATTCATCTGGGTAAACATTTGGTTAGTGGAATCATTATTTCTACTAAGTTTACGAGATCACCTTCAGCAATTCTACGGAGCAGTTACAGGCTCGAGGATTATAGTGGGTGGCCTCTCTACACTTCTCCATCTAGTGGCATAAGATCTCCCAAAAACCCAGTGCAATATAAAGATTTCTTTAACAAATTGCAATAGAAGTGGTTAGAGTTAGAGGATATAGAGTATTTCATCCCTACACTTCTTCACCCAGGGTGGCGTGAGATCACCCGAAAAACTCACAATAGTATAGGATATCCTTCTACACCCACTTTCTCGACATGGATCAGGTGCACATGTTTCTTTTTTCCATTTACATTTTCTATTCTAGTGTAATTTACATTTGCATATTTTACACATTGTTTTTACATACATACATATTTGACTACTTGATCATTTTCTCCTTACAGGTCCACTGTAAAGAGAAACAAGAAGTCAAATTGGGGGCAACAACAACAAACACTGATAATGACAATGACAGTGACAACAAAAAACACACTATGATAGTACTTTTCATACTAACCATGCAATTACACCACACACATGCAACAACTACACATGCGTGTTCTCGCCCTAGGTTCACTCTCATCACTTTTTCACATTTTTCATCTTTAGAATCCACGCTCCTCCACATTTTTCTTTTAGTAATTCCACGCTTGAGTCTAGTCCATTGGCACATCTTTCTCTACACTCTACATGGTTATTAGGTACGCTTCTCTATCTACTTTATGTTACCGAGATTTTCACTCACCAACATAAAGTGGGGTAAAATATAGAAACAAATATTGCACATTAGAAAATATTTAGCCCAATCTTATACTACTATTTAGAAGGTTCTCAAGTATACAAAGTACTAATTAATCCCACCTTTTGGTCATCTTCTTCTTATATTTTACTTCTTCTTTCCCACGTCATTTCTAATACTTATCACCCCATTTTCTAACATCCCCAAGTTTCTAGCCCTAAATCACGGTGCCCTAGGTTGTACTGGGGTGCCCCGAGGTGCCTTGGTCCCACCCAGGGCACCTCGGTCTATACACAATCTCCTTCACTCCTTTTTGTGTCACTTCTAGTTGTTGGTCATCCTTATCTTCTTCTCATTCGGCCTTGTCAGGATTAATTATGAAATTAAGATTGAGAGCCCTATAAATATAAAGTAATAAGACCATAATGAGGGTCATAGGTCATTGCATCTTATCACTACTATCACTTAAATCTATGGTTGCATCCATTGCATCACTTGCATCCATATAGTGTCATGCATTCAAGCTAAGTCTGCATCATGCACACTTCATAAAGGGAGGGATTCCATGCATAGATGTTATTACATTTATTTAGATAATATTGCTCATCACGCACAGAGCACCTAGCACAACACAGACACTACACACACACACACACACACACTAGAACTACAGAAGGGTTCATAATGTAGTGCAACACTCAGTTATAAGTCCATTAGCTTGGAGGTTGAGGTCAGTCTAACCCATTCATATGCATCTTTCATTTTTCTAGGGTTTACTACTTCTACTTACATCATGGGTCATTCTCTAGTTCATCCGAGGAATCCAAATGATGACAGACAAGAAGTATTCAAAGGTATCTAGTGACCATATCATATTGAGGTTCTAAGCATCTATAGTGTCCAGAGTGCCCATATTATAGACTAGGGCACCCCAATACCCTCCCAGATGCATGTGTCATCTCATACAAACCAAATCCACCCTTCGCAGGGTCCTTGAGTGTTCGTGTCTACATGGTCGAGTTCCACTTCCAGATCGCAACACTATGTGATAGTCTCTTATTATCAGCTAAGTCACTTCTTCTCTCTCCTTTTGTATATTAGGTTTTAATTTACTTAGAATGGTTTGTTTGTGTTCATTCCATATTGTTTCAATATTCTATTTACAATATTTTTAATCCTCCTATTTAGATTAACATTAATACCCTAGATAACTAGGTAAGATTATATTTTTATTAATCACTTGCTCCTAATGAGCACATGTAACATCATGGATCACTTGTACCTACACTATGCCACTTTTGTTTTGAGTGCTCAATCTCCCTCAAAACCTTCTATACACCATTTCAACATGCTTCCCAAGTAACCAAGAAGCTCACACTACCAAGAAACACCTCCTAGGCACCTATATGGGCTTGCTAAAGCAAGCATACCTCACTGAATCCCATTATAGCAATTGATAGAGATCTAAACGATTATGTTAGCATCATATACATCATCATGACATCATTCTAAAGATGAGAAAGTGCAAAAAGTGATGAGATGTTGACCCTAGGGTGGAAACGCATGTTATATATGTTACTTGTCCAATGTTCCCATTGTTGATGTCAAAAAGTGTGAGATGTTGACCCTAGTGCTTGATGTTGTTTTGATGTTGACTACCACTTCCCATACGGATGGACTTGTAAAAGAGAAGAACGAACAAGTAGTTAAATATGCATGTATATGTGTAAAAATCATGTAATGAAGTATGTAAAGAAAAAAATTGAAAAAGGAACATGTGCACCTGATCCGTGATGAGGAAAAGAGTGTAGAAAGGATCTTAAAGATGTTGTAGAAGATCAAGTTTTTGGGAAATCTCACTCTAGTTGTGTCAGCTATGATTTTTTACGGTGATCTCATGCCAATGATATGGAAGAAGTGTAGGGAGGAAAGTGTGGTGTCATCCTCCATCCTTTAACTACTTCCCACAATGTAGAAAACCATTGCAGATGGTGTGTAAAAATTTGATCTGGTTTGACTAATTTTGATCCAATGTTAAATGTCGTATGTATGGTGGGTTAAGTATTGTCTACACCCTATAAAATCCACTATGTTGAGTTTTGTAGACTATATTTTACTAAATAATTATATGTAAATACCCCCTAGTCACAGGTGTTTAGGAAGGGTCAAGGGCACCTAGGTGTTACATCTGGTCTCGAACACCGGTGTCTATGTTGAAGTAAGGACCCAAGTCAGGATCTGAGCCCTATCCAATGTTGATGATTGTGTTGTGGTATGGTATTGTGGTGTGTTGTGTGATGATTGTAAACTACTGTATGGGGTGACTTATTAACCCAAATGATGCCCCCTTATTTGGGGTACATGCGAGGTCATTGAGGAGTATGCGGCCCAAAGGAGGACTAAACGTTGTGCTAAAATTGTGCCCTACATGGGGAGGGAGTGTGTTTGGTGGAAACCAAGGCACACACAAACAAAGTGGCTAAGAGACAAGTGTTAGTATAAGTAAAGACAAACATGCATGTAAAATGTAAGCTAACATGTAAGTAGACAGTGTGTAATCTAAGACATAAGAAGACAATAAATAAGAAGACAATGTAGACCACGAGAAGTGGGTTTCAAACATGGACACCACTCATGATGTCACAAGAAAATTAAGAGTGACTAGGCCAAAAGCATATAAGTGTGCACATAAGACAAAGGGCATAAGCCCGCAAATAATGACAACAAGAACAAGCAATGTAATGATACAACCATGGAAGCAAATATATCTACAAGACAAATGTTACACATGAAGTACCCATTAGCATGTTAGAGAGATAAAAAAGTATGTCAAAGTGTGTATAATCTGATATAGTAATGTGCTATGAAACAAAATGAAACAATAACACCTGTAATGTATGAATGTGGATGCCCACATGAGCCAATGTGGGACTAGTAATAGGTATTGCGCCAAGAATCTGTGCTACATGTATCTATCTGTAGAATCTTGTTGGTTGGATATTTTTTCATGCCAAAATATGAGGTTCAACCACAGTGTATGGGATTAAATCCCTCCTCAAAGACAGGTGAGGCTACTTGTTTATTACTAATCTAAAACACAGCAGAAATAATATGTATAGTATTCACACTAATCTAACCATTGGGGTTGGGATAGAATCCCAAAATCCATATCCACACTAGGTGAAGATGTTGTTTTTCCAAAATGGAATGGATCAGAAAGGAAAACACAATGGAAAGGAAATGACGGAAATGTATTTTCTTTCGAGAAAACACAGATCACGAAATAATCATACGAGTTCTAGATAACAAATGTAATGTAATGTTTGAAACAATTAAAATGATCGAGAATTCTAAACAAAGAATAGCTTAAGATCCTAAACGTAAGAACAATATCTTAAGAGAGATGAATCTCACAACACAAAGTTTGTAAAAATAGCATCAATTTCTATTCCTCAAATGATTAAAAGAAAACACAAAGTTTTTCTTCTTCACAATAGTTCTCAATATTCCAAAAATCTCAACCCTTTGGAATGCATAAGCATCCCTTATTTATAATAAAAGGAGTTGAGAGAAAATAGGATAAATCCTAGAAAATAGTCTTTTTAATGAGATTCCTATTTTGCTTGACTCTCACGTAGGAGACCAAGTCAAAATTTTCTTCCTATGTGACGAAACAAAAATGAAAAAGACATGTCAATTTCAGGATTGAAATGACATGTAACATTGTGCTTATTCTGTATCTTCATCTTTGTCTTCCTCCAAAAAATCCTGCTTGTCCCGAAATTCTTGAAATTTTAGGATTATACCTTGCATTTCATTTTCATCATGCGCAGTGGAATGATCACTCAGAACTTCACATGTTTCCTGAGTATCGCTAGCGTTGCTAGGAAGCTTTTTCAGTCTCTTGTTGAGTTTCCTCAGGGTCTCCAAAGAATGTTCAATTTTCACAAACCTATTAATGATTTCCATGCCAAATCCATAAGTTGGTTCATGCTGAATTGATTCTTGGATCTGTTTGTAAAGATCATCAATAGGCAGGATACCCGAGCTTTCACTCAACACCTTAGCATAGATCTTGACTAGCTCTTCTTCTAAGTCATTCTTTCCATCAACCAATTGATCTCTTGATTCCCTCAATTTTCTGCAAGCTTCATTGAGAATATTTATTCTAAATCTGATGGATTTGGTTAGCTGAAAATGTTTATCCCCATGTGGAATGATGCCTTCTTTGACCAAGATGCGGGATGGAACCTATTTCAGCATTTGGAGAGCTTCGAAAGTCAACTCTAGGTTCCCGATTTCTACTGAAAACTCATCATCCATTTTCTCTCCATCCTTCTTTATATCCTCTAAGGATTTGTAGACTTCCATGGTGTCCTCGATGACTTCTTTTCCTTATAGGAGAAACCTTTGATCCATTCATCGACCATTCTCCCCTTCTCATTAATCTTCTCGATCATGGGTACCGATGAGAAATCAAACCCGATAGGAGTAGAGGATGATGGTGTTGACTCAGGAGGCTTTGAGAGCTTGAGTAGCACTTCATTAGCTATTGTACTTTCTCTTTTAACTCATCTCTGTTTTCCTTAGTTTCCTTTAGCTTCTGGCACAACACATTCATGGCATCTTGTGTGTCCTATTGTGCTCCCTCTGTTGTTACTTTCCCTAGAGCCACCCTTGTGATTTGATAATCTGTGACCATTATATCATCCTTAGTTTTATCAACCATGGGAGTAGCAATCTCTACAAATTTATGCCCTAAGGCATCCACTAAAATCCTTGAGATTGTTTTGGGTTTCTTGGCCGACTTGGTAGGAGTGACCTTGAGGGAACTGAAATCAAAGGTTGGTAATGGAACAACCACCTTCCTCTTCCTCAGTTATGATCTACTAACCATTGAGGCATATTGGAAGAAGTTTCTCCCATTGCAGGTGTTATGGTCACATCTTCGGGTGGAGGAAGGTTAGCTTGTGGAGTGGTAACCACTGTAAGTGTAGCGTCCGTGGTAATGGATTTAAGGAATGAAGGTGCAGTAGGAGGAGGCATATCCATGGTTAACTGGGGTCCAGTGGGGAGAGGTGAGAGACCAAAGAAGATACTAGCCATGGCTGAAGAACTTGGTGAAGAAATCTGAGGCAAGGAAGGTTGAATGGGAGGAGGCAAGGATTCCAAAATTAGAGCTTGAGAGGTGGGAGGAAGACTTACCTCTAATGAACTGTCTACCAAAGGAGGAATGGAAGGTTGAATAATCTCTTCTCTTGAAGGAAGATTTCCTTGTTCTGGTTGTGGAGGTGAATCAGAACCTCAACTGTTTATGGGAGAGTGGCCACTAGTGTAGTTGCTTGATCTTCTCCCTTTCTTACAAACTTAACCTTCATTGGCCTTTTGGAAGGGTTCTTATCCTTTTCCTTTTTCCCCTTTGAGGGTCCCACTTCCAAAGTATCTAGCTTTGTAAAACTCCCTTCCTTATAACTCATTCCCCAAGAAATGAGCCACGCCTTAGTACGGGCAAGAATTTGAGTAGCTCTTCCCGTGATAGAAGCTTTCTCAGCAATGGACCAATCAATGGCCAGGAATACATATTGATCTTCATTTAACCCATCATACGAGGTGTCAAGGACACTCTCGTTGTCCTTAGTGCCTTTTGGGATGTCAGATAAATCCAGCATCTAGATTTCTTCAATTTTCAACCTATTATTGTCCTTTCTTCGATGGCAACCTCATCCCGAAGATCAACCCAAATATCTTCTAAGTTGGGAACATGTAGATATAAAGTCCCGTATGATTTAAGGACTCCTCGAAATCAAATCCATCTTTGTGCTTCATGTGCTTCTTCAACTTGTCTTGAAGCTCATGCACCATGTTCTTAGCTTTGACCACCATCGAGCACATGTACCTTTCGATGGAAATAGGGAAGGATACGGCAGCCTTGTGTTTTCTTTGTTGGAATTTGTGGAAATCCAACAATTTTCTTACCAACTCCATTAGGATCAACTTATCACCTGGGAATCTAGGAAATCGGAAAGGATCACCTGGGTACATGACCACCCAAAGGTATGTGAACTTCTTGAACTACAAGAAGATACAACCCCATTTTGATACTTTGGCCCATGCTTCGTCAAAGACTCTTCTTTTCCTTAGATCAGGGTTCATCCTGCAGATATTTTCATAAAAGAAAGCATCGTTCACTCTTCTAAACTGATCTTGGAACCTTTCATTGTCAGCTGAGGGAAATACCGATATATGTGTTCTATTACCCTATCTCCTTTTGCATCCAACCTGGATAATTTCTCATGCCAACTGCTACATAGGTGACATACAATGACATATAGAATTTTCCGTAGTCAAGACTGTCTTCATCTGGGAATCAATCTCATCACTTATGAGACTGCTCCAATCGATCCCTTGTTTGTTCTTCTTCATAATAACCATGAATTGATACATCCATCCTTGGAAGTCCTTGACTTAGGGAGTCCAAATACTCGACTTAGCAAGGTGATGATGTCACTGATTTCAAGGATGAAATCACTCCTAGGGACAAACTTGGGAAACCTTGAGATGGCTGGCTTGGCCTTGATCAAGAACTTTTTATTCACATGCCTGATGTAGTCTTCTTGATCTTTTTCCAAGATTTATGTGCTAACTTAAGATCTACGTTGACATATTCCTAAAATTTGGGTAATCTTAAGAGGTCATCAAAGTAACCCCCATCCAACTTCACTATGACTTCTCCTACTTGATTTTTCACTGAGCGAGAGTCCGAGTCATAATTGGAAGCACAGGCCAAAATGAACTCAGGGCATTGGCGACATTGGGAATCCTACTGCAAGAGGGAGGCCACTATTGGTTATTGACTTCATCCAGGGACTCTGAGAAGAATCCTTGGTTCTGTTCCAAAATCCTCCATGTCAATGTTACCAAGCTCCATATCTCGGATGTCGTAATTATAATCTATGTAGGAGGGGGATTCCATTTTCCGGTACTTATATTTCATCTTCCCTGACCTATCTAACTTATCTTTAGATGATCTAGGATCCGACATGAGAAATCTTGAAGAAAGAATGCCTAGACAACTCCTATCTAAACAATCAGACTTGGAAGCTTGTTGAGCAACCCCACAGACCCGCCACACTATCCAGATTTTAGGACTTGTAAAGCACCTGATGAAACCCAACACACTGGAATGTATGTTGGAAATAAAGTCTTGTTCCGAGAATTTGTAAAACCCGATACACTGCAAAGTGTATGTTGGAGATTGATAGATGTCTGACACTTGATAAAACCCGATACACTGCAAAGTGTATGTTAGAGATTGATAGATGTCTGACACTTGATAAAACCTGATACACTATAAAGTGTATGTCAGAGATTGATAGATGTCTGACACTTGATAAAACCCGATACACTGGTGGAACTTGGAGATTTTGAGCACTTGATGAAGCCCAATAAATGACGAAACAAGGAGATGTTGAACACCCTACAAAACCTAAAAATAAAGGAATCGGGTTTTTGAGGTGTTAAGACATGCAAAATTCCCACCATTTCACTAGTTAGGAATTTTAGATTTTTTCAATAATCAATAGGGTATATTCCATGGGATAAAATAAAGAAACTCCCTAGGGGTGAATTCCAAACAAGAAATTTCAATGGAATTCAACACAAAATGAAGAAAACAACCTAAAACCCTAAACCTAGAGGAAAAATAGGAAAGGATGGAGAACATCAAAAGAATATTTCAAATAAGAATCCAAAAGACCTCAAATTGGCAAGAAAAGTAAAATACCTTCAGTAATCTCAAAATAATAAAAACGGAGCACGCAATCGATCAAGAAGCTCGATCGGGTTTGGAGGTTGCAGGCACAAGAGTGAAAAATCCACACAAAAAATTACATCCGTAAAAATGACATGTAAAATTGGGATATTTATAAAACCCTAGCATTTATGACACTTCACCTGACACATGTGCCAACTACCCAACAACTCAGATTTAATGCCATGTCATCATGCTTGGAGTGCCCGAAAACCCGATACAAAGGATTAGCTATCAATTCGGGTTTCGGGTTTCGGGAAATAGATGACATGAAACATGAGATGTTTGGATGTTCCAAGGTTCTAAAACTACACACAAAGGAACATATCGGGTTTCGGGTTTCAGAAGTCAAGCAACATGTAGCATGCTTTTTGCAAGTCATGTTCCGATGTTCATGAGTTCTGAAAACCCAAATACTACTTGTTTCATTTCGGGTTTGGGTTTCAGAAACAATTTGCATATAGCATGTAAAAAACATGTTTTCATGTTGTTGAAACCCGAAAACCTGAAAATCTCCTCAAAAGGGCATTTTAGGAGATTTTTCCAAAAAAAATCTACAGTTATCTTAATTTTAGCTAGAATCACTAAAATGAGATAACAAATTTGTAATCACAACTAGAAAGAAAGTGAGCATGCATTTTTATTTGGAAAAATATAATGACATACAAGATATTTATCTAGCATGTGTAATAAAATATGCATGTAATAAGTAAATGTAAGCAAGATCCAAATGTGACCAAGATTATAATATGTTGTGAAGTGAGACAGTATGGAATGCATAGTAAATGATAGGATCGGCGTGCCCCCAAGTCGATGTGTATGTATGAGATTAGGTTCATTTATTCATGCCCCATTAACATCAAATAAATCATAGAAAAATAATGTGTCATCGGAAATGGTTTGAATGTGTACGCTATAAAGATGTGATCGATAAAGTGTAGAATGTAACGAGTACGTGAATGAATGAGTCATTAAATGATTATGTGAATGAATTCATGAGTGTGGTGAGGTCCATTTGAGATGTATACCCTCAGCATTCAAGTATGGACCATGAAACTAGAGTGCATCATAGGGAAATTTCCATAGTATGTAAAAGTAGATGCCAAAAAGATATGTCCTAAATGCGTAGAGTGTGCAGTGTGTATAATGCACAATAGATGCTCCGAGAAAGAGATGTGTGCGTGATATGTGAAGTACGTAGTATGTTATGTGTAGTTAGTGTGTTACGTGTGATGTGTAGTGTGTGTAGTGTGTAGTGTGTGAGGTTCATGTGTATAGGATGCCCTCAACATTCAAGTGTGAATCATAGCACGAGAGTGCATCATCGGGTAATGATGATACAAGAGTGTATTAAATGGTTTGAAAGTGTTAAGAAAGATGAATTATGAATTGCATAGCATTAAGTGTGATAGGACATGCTAAAAATAATTGATATGCTAGAAGGGGGTAAAATAAGTGTGATGCCCCCAAGTGTGAAAATGATGGAGATCTATGCGATGACGTGAGAGGTGCCATGCCATCATGGGAGAGCATCATTTGTGTCATGATAAGAGAGAGGTCCAACACATGGTAGGTAGAAGCAACAATATGACCATGTGATGGTGGTGAAATTTGAAATATTTCCTGGCCATCAGTAGAAGTAGTTTCTTTAATGAAAACAATTGGTTGTTGAAGTGGTGGATTAGTGTGTAACGTTGTAGAAGACTCATTAGGAGGAGGTATTGAACTAATTTTTAATGAATGTTGCTTAGGTGGATTTAATAGTGTCATAGATGACTTGAGAGGAGGCAGAGTGAGATTAATTTTGAGAGGCGGTTTCTTAACTTGAGTGGATTGCATAGGTGGCGATTGAGTGACGGAAGAAACATTAGAAGTGATAACACGATGCTCATTAGACATAGACGAATCAGATTTAGGAACTCATTGAGATGTAATAATTGGAGAGGACCATGTAACATGATGTTGTGCAGTGAATGAAATAAAACCTTGACACTCAAGATGTTTGATTATTCATTGTAAAGTATAGTAATCATTTTCATTATTTTTGTTGATTTGATGATAATTACAATATGGAAGACCTTGATATTGTACAAGCCACTAAGGAGGATAGCAATGAGTAGATGACAAGCTCACCAATTTATGAGATATGATCCACGGAATAATATTTTACTTGCTTAGCATTGAGATCAAACTTGAGAGGCATGGGGAACAACAATATTTGAGGTTCATTGACATGACATGAATACATGTAGAGGACATAGGATGAGGATGAGAAGAAGAACTAACATGAGCCTAAGAATCGTATTTAATATATTATTGAGTTATGAAGCTTAATTGCTTCACATAAGCATGGTTTATTAAACTTTTTGGAATACACAAGAAACCGGGCGTCGGTCGATTGAATGGTGTCGGTCACTGGGGACCAATATCGGTCAGGAAAGGAAGAACCGACATCGGTTAGGGTAATTAGCATCAGTTTCTTATGCGTGATTATTTTTATTTAAGTTAGTGGAATTAGATATAACCTTTGATATAAATTTGATCTAATGATTTTAATTACATAGCTAAAGTGCCCTAAGATTGTATAAGCTTATATAAGCTAGGAAATTAGGGTTAGAAGTGAGATTGATCATAATTGTAAGAAGGAATTCTTGTAGAAATCTGAGAGAATCTTATGAGAGAAAAAGTATTATACATCATGTAAGGTGTGGAAGATTACAGATCTTCAATTGTATATCATCTAGAATAATATATTGGCCATTTCTTGGTGGACGTAGCCCACACTGGGTGAACCACATTATATCTGGTGTTATCTATCTCTTGTTATTTTATCTTCTGGTTAAATTTTGTGTTTATTGCTTGTATGCTTTAATTGATTATAGATTTGTACAACATTGGTATATGGTTTAACCCAAACAACTGGTATCATAGATTTTTTGAGGGTTTTGTGTGTTGACAGGATTTACTCACAGAGGGTTTTCTGATTGAGTGGGAGCTACAACAATGGCAAAAGATAACAAATATAAAGTGGAGAAGTTTGACAGCTATAATTATCAGCTATGGAAGATGCACGTGGAAGATTAATTGTATCAGAGAGACTTATATTTACCATTGGATGAGAAATCAAGGCCTACGAAGATGACTGATGAAGAATGGAAAATTCTTGACATAAAGGCTCTGGATCTATAAGATTGAGCTTGGCAACATCTATAGCTTCTAATATAATAGAAGCAACAACCACGGTAGATTTGATGAAATCTTTATCTAATTTATATGAAAAACCAAGTGCATCGAATAAAGTTTATTTGATGAATAAATTATTTAATTCTAAAATTCAAGAAGGTAGATCTGTATCAAATCATTTGAATGATTTTTGCTCTATTGTTAATCAATTAAAATCGGTTAATATTCCATTTGTTGATGAAGTGAAAGCATGTTTTTTCTTATGTTCTTTGTTGGATAGTGTAGACACTGAAATCATGTCGTAATCACCTTGGTCCCCTAGCGCAGCCCTATAATCACTTCCTCATCCTCAACACCTTATCACCTACCTCCTGCACCCCACACATTTTAATTTAATTACTTTAATTAAATTAATGTCATTTATCTCCATACATATTAATTTAATTATTTTAATTAAGTTAATGACCTTTTTCCACACACACATTAATTTAATTATTTACATTAAATTAATTCACTACCCTCACACACCTATTTAATATAATTGCCTTTATTAAATGCACCTCACCTAACCACCCCCATCATTTGACCCATTAACCTAAACCCTAAACCAATGTCCTAAATAAAACCTAACATTAGACCCATCCCCTCACCTCACATTTAAAAGCCTCCTAAAGTTGATTTTCACCTAGAGAAAAAGAGGAGACCCTTATCAAATAGCGGAGCAACTTCCTAAGCAATTTTGAACAACCCGAGATATCTCACCTAAACCGATGTCGGTTCACCCTAAACCGACGCCGGTTATACCGAATGGACCAAATGGCCTATTTAGACCCATCTACAACTTTGTAATACGGGTTGGAAAACTTCTAATCTCGAGTTTGATCTCTTTAGATGCGATGACAGAAGAAATGAAGATTGATTTTTAATAAATAAAGGCAACCAAATACACTGCGGCACAACAATGAAACTTTCTCCCCAGCATTCTCCAAAGCAACAACTTATTCATTATTCTTCGACTGCATACCTCACGAAAAATTAAGTATCCTCCTTCCATTTTTTTCATTTTCTTATCATCAGCTGTAGTCTTTATGGTAAAGGAACCTAGTCTTTTACCCTCTGTCCATTCCCTCTCTCTAGTTACAGCCACCTTCCATACCTAATCATCTTAATACTTGGCCAAATTTCCTATTTGACCTCCTCAGTAGTCTCAGACCTTCACAACATACCTACACCCCCTCTGTGATCAATCCCCATCTTTTGTCCACTCCACTTTTTCCCCAAAACTCCAAAAACTCAGACTGTGTGATTCCACCAACCCCCGACTTAACCATCATCGGTTCTCTCTAACCATCGTTGGTTATAATAAAACCATCATCGGTTTTATAAAACCATGGTCGGTCTCTGTGTCACCTAATCTCTACCAGAATAACAACCTGTTTGTGACCCACATCTAACTTAACCTCATTTTTCCTGAAATATACCTACTTGAACACCTATTTGACCTTCATATCTGTATCTAACCTAGCCTGTTAGCTCAGATTTACCTATAACCAACCTACTTGACCTTTGGATCTCCTTCTAGCCTAGCCTGTTAGATTAGATCTAGCCTATTGCATTTTGTATGAGATGCCTAAATCATATTAAACTACAGTAGGACAATATTTACTTTATTTCAGCATTGAATTGTTTTAAATAGTGGATTGACAACCATCTAGGAAGTATCACACTTCCAGGATCTAGCATATGCTAGGCAATCCACTACATATATTATTTAACTCTCTTTGGTGGTCTTTTTTTTATTCTTATACAAGTAGTTCCTCCTAGCCAAAAGGAAGGTCTCACAATCACTTTGATTTAGAATTTAGATACGCGTGCATATAACCTTCAACCATCCTAAAATAGGTATTCCTCTTACCACCTTTACCTTATCTATTTCATCAAGTACTTCTCAAAAACTAAGAAATCAGGTGAAACATTTTGGCACGCCTGCAGTGGGACCCATTCGGGGTTCCTTGCATCTTTCTTCATTCCTAGGTGAAAAATTGTGTGTGTTTGTTTCCCTTCTAAGTAGCATTCACATTAAAACTTTCTCCTTGGTAACATTCTCTTCTTTCTACTTGCTCCGAAAGACACATTTATTTTGGTGTATTTAAAAAGAACCTTCTTACTCTTGTTTTCTACATTTTAGTGAAAGAGCATCCCTCTTCCTGTTCATCTATTTTTGTCATCGAATATCATACTTTCGATTTGGGTTTAAAACAAGTGCACTGCATTTTGATTTAGCTCATTAGCTCACATTAATTGAGGGAAACCTATACGTTGGAAGTCATGGCTGATGGTTGAAAAAGAACCGTAGAAAGCACATATCTCTTCTTCTGAGTCATATCCAAACTACACAAAGAATCAAATTTACACACATTTCTGAAACATATTCTTTCCTCGGAAAGCCTGACAATGATCGCACTGATCTTGAGGATTGTCGTGTACTCCCAACTCGCTTCTTTGTCGAGTCATACTTGAGTGAAGCCTCCCCCACCATAACATTCCTGAAACCTCACCCTTTAGAATTCTTTCTTCGTAGGAAGCCTTCCTCACCAAGAAATTCTATTGTTACATTAATAAATGATCCCACACAAATAGCATAAGTTGAACAAATGTAATAGAATAGGCACTCTAGGAACGTTCTTTCTTAGTGTTCTACTTGATTTGCGTTTTGAGGTGAGAGCTTTCGATCATTATTTTTGTCTTTCCTTGCACACTCCCAATCATAGTCGGTGTATTCTGACTTCATCTGAGTGTGCCTGGACCACATCTACATCATTCTCAGACTTCTAGGTTTGATTCAACACTAGATTTTTAAATCACAACCATTTTTCTTATTCTTTATTTTAATTTCACAATAACCAGCTATGGTTATCTTTAACCATCACCGGTTACATTCCAACCAGCATTGGTTTAACCCAACCGGCGTCGGTCTGAAGTATTTTTGGATACCTATCCAAAAGACACCTATTTCACTTTCTGAGCTGTAAAAGGCTCCTATCACCTTTCATATTGTCGTTATTTCAATCACAATCACCTTACATCTCATCCTGTGTGAAAATTGTCAGTCTGGACCATCATTTAATAGATTGTTGGTTTTTCACAATAACCGGCACTGGTTAAGCCTAACCGGCATTGGTTTACTTGAATCGCATCGATCACCTTGTGTTGTTTTATAGCTCACCAGCCAACCTAATTCACTCACCGTTGACTATTTTCCTAGTTCTATTTTGTTATGTGTGCATTCGTAACATAATACGAGCTCTCCAAATCAGTTCTTACCCACATGGTGCTGACCCATAGTCAAGAAAGTGC
Organism: Taxus wallichiana var. yunnanensis; assembly: GCA_018340775.1. Taxonomy (NCBI): domain Eukaryota; kingdom Viridiplantae; phylum Streptophyta; class Pinopsida; order Cupressales; family Taxaceae; genus Taxus; species Taxus wallichiana. Next base: position 850,692,809 of record CM031243.1, read on the forward strand.
CCTCATATTTCACGCTAGTCGACTACCACTCCCACCTATCCCTTCACCACCTAGTCCTTCACCACCTTCCATCTCATCATCCATGGATCCCAATCAACCTATCACCATTCCTACAGTGACACGGAGTTTGCACAACTCCTGGATCAGAATCCCATTGCTTTGAACCACTACCTCACCCATGCCTCCACTCAAGATGCCTCAGGGTCAATTGATCTATGGCATGCCCGTATCCTTATCTCCATCCCTAATGATTGCTTCCGCCTCGGCTCCACCTCCTACCATAGTGACCTCACCCATTTTATCCCCAGTTGTGTCAACTAGGTCCCACTAGCTTTGACCACCGCATCTACCACCTCTATTGCACCCGCAGTCTCCACCATACCTTCATCCACCACCCAAAACATAGCATCATCCACACCTATTTGTCTCATATATACCAGTCGCAATGCTACCACCCTTGGTGTCGGTAACCTCTACCCCATTTCAAAACATTGTCCTTTCTATTCCCCAATCTCTACCTCCCATCTCTACTAGGGTCACTACGAGTGTCCCACCCTCACATACCTACTACCAGCCGCCTCCTGTTTCATCGGTCATTCAATCCGGTATATACCCCTATGTCCGTGTCTCTCTCAATTCCCACCTCCTTATTTGATACCCACCATACTCTATAATGTCATATTCTTCATATGTCCAACAACAACCTCCTTTCACTCCGGGGATACCCAATCTTCACAACCTAACAATGACTTTATCAAGTTAATGATGGACAAGATGCAGACATTAGAAGCATCTGTTTCCGCTCCCACAATTCTCTCACCTATGACAAGATTTGTAATGAGCCTATTCACCCATCCATTTCCATTCATCCATATATCCCGTACACTGGGAGATGCCTAATTTTAACCGCTTTAACAGTAAGGAAGACCCACATCAGCATTTGTGATCTTTCAAACATGGGTGTTACTTAATTTCCCATGATGATGCTTTGCTTTTACGAACCTTTCCCATGTCCCTAACTGGTCCAGCATTGGACTGGTATAGTGGATTACCTAGACATTCCATCTTCTCATTCAACCAAATAGCCCAACCCTTCTTGGATCATTTTTCATTAACGCCATCAAGAAGGTTACCATGACCGATCTTTATTCCATGCATCAATATGACGATGAATCTATCGTATATTTTGTCGCTCGTTGGCGTAGCCTAATCAACCAACTCACTTTTCAATTACTACAAACTAAACTCATAGAGCTCTTCACACAAGCCTGTGCTAGACATATCTCACCTACCTTATAGGTGTCAAACCTTTTGAACATTCGATGAGGCTTTCACCATGGCACGTAAGCTCAAATTTGTGCCATCAAAGAGAAGAAGATACAATTACAAAACAAGAACTCCTCGTTTAAATCACACGATACTTCCTCTTCCTCGAAACCTCAAATGAGTTATTCCAAAGCCAAAGGAACTACCAACACAGTGGTACTTAAGGCTGGCCTTGCCCATCCATCCAATCATGCTAAACCTTCATCCAATCTATCGCCAGTCCAAACCTTCCAATTCAAACGAGAATAAAAGAAATACACAGCAATGGGGGAACCATATTCATCTGTTTTAGAAAATCTTATTAAAGCTAATGCCATCAACCTTCCTCCTATCAAACCACATATTGGTTTTGACCCCTCTCGCCCCATACCAAGTTGGTATAAGGAAAATGACTACTGTAACTATCTCCGTGTAAATGGTCACAGTGACAACAATTGTATCACCTTTAAAAACATTGTTCAAGGAATGCTCGAGAGCGGCGAGTTAGTCCTGGATAACCCTAATGCACCTGCCAATCAAAACCTTCATATATTCAAGAAACCATTCCCTAACCATTCCCCATCTAATGATCAAACTGGTGATGCCTCACACAACAAAAGTAATACACATGAGGTACATGTTATCTTTACCAACTTACCACTTGTTTCCCAAATATCTCCTATCCCCTCCATCAAGGAAATCCTAGCCCAAAATCCTCTACCCACACAGAACCTACTTTATCCATTCCTCTACCCATAGAGGAAATCCCTTCACCTCCCCGTACACATGCGGAGGAGTCTCTTGTTAGCATCGATATCATTTCCCCTTCAGCTTCCCTACCTAGTGAGCCACTACCAATTGTACCTCCTCCACCCACAGAGGAGTACCCATCATCTTCTCCACCTATTCAAGATCTAATAGATTTTCATGTTACCACTCGGTGACCATTCTCCATCAGCTACCCAAGATCTGCGGACCTACTTTCGACTCTCTTACCTACAAGCCCAAAGCCAGTGAATTCCCTGTTTCTCAAACACATTTTACAGGAATCACCACTCGCTCCACATCTACCTCATCTACCACAATGTCGTTCTCATGTTTGGCCGACCGTTGGACTATGTTGATAGGTCTTCACTTTAGGGGTCATCTCTTACTCCCGGTCTCGACCCAAATGTAATCATCTTCCACTGCCACTTCTACCATTTATCCGAAGATGTTTCAACAACCAAAACCGCACATGAACATAACTCTCAATACATCTTCTACTTTGCATCATCCTCATCTATACCCGCCTCTCTACTTACTAACCGACGTGTTCCAACATCATCTCTTATATCTAAACCCACTAGTGTTCTAGGGGTCACACCCACATCAAACCTTGCACATCCCCCTATTAGGATACACTTGACCACATCTTCCCATATACCTATTGAACTAATCCCTCAACCTAAACAAAAACCCAACCTTCTAATCCACACGCACCGAACTCACCAACTACACCTTTATCACCTTCACCCCTACCATCCATCTTGGGACCTCACCCCTCTACCTTAACAAAATCTACTCTCTCTAGGGGTAAACCTAAAATTCCCTTGACCCCTTCACCATAGCCTGCAGCTCTACCTAGGTGAACCTTGCATCCTTCATCACCATCTATAACTTCTTTACCTCCTATACCACCATTACCTTTTATACCTCCTTCACTACCTATGACATTTTCTTCCACCTCACCTGTACCTCCCTCTCGACCTCGACCAACACCTACCATTGCACCTCAGTTGTCCCCTTGGGTCACTCGTCCCCTCCCACCATCTGCCTTGCCATCTACATCATGTGCTCCCCTACACCTCTACCTAAGAAAAAGCACCAAAATTGAAAAAACATTAATTTCCAAAGAGGTGGTTAAACTTACCCCTCTTTCTGTTGTTGCACCTACACCAAAGAAAGTACAACCCAAATCCAAGACTACATCACCTCAACTACCACCACAACTACCCAATCTTCCAACCAAACCTACTTTCACTTCGCATTGTGATCCACTGGTGGGATCATACGCCACCATCTTGGCTAACCTCCTGGAAAGCTCTGCTATCACCCTCCCTCCTCTTAGACCTTACGACCCTCTTAAACCTAAACTGGAAGGGTTTGATGATACTAAAATTTATGCTTACCATCATGTGCCAAGACATGATGTTGAGAACTGTAAGGGTCTAAAGGTTTCCCTCATTCAATTATGTCCTTCTGACCCCAATTTTGATGACGATGACCTCCTGGATGATGAACCTATTTCACCCTCGCCACCTTCTTCACATCTTCCTCCTACACCTATACCACAACCTCCATCTTCACCACCATGACCTTTCTTTCCATCTCTGAAATTCAAAATCAACATGGTCCGCATCCGAGAGATTGCTCAACCTTCTCCTAAATGCCGGTGTTGGACACTCATCACAGAAGGCTCTTATCCACCTCTTGGTAAATTCCCTCCTGCCGGTATACCTTTCATGGTAACCCCACCCCATCCACCTCTCTGCCTCAAATTAATATGGTTCACATCATTACCCAAGGTCAGCGAGACAAAGGGAAAGACAAAATAGCCGATCCATCACCCAACCACGTACCCAACATACCAATTGCACCCATGCCTAAAATCACTATCTCGTGGTCCTACATATCCTATTTCTGATGGGGTTACACACCGCGTGATGCTCAAACAATTACACCAATCTTCTCTCAAAATGTCCTTATATGATCTCATCCAAACCTCGAGTCACATTATCAAGCCCTCATGGAGGTCCTTTAATCTATTGAGATTTTACCTAATGACCCCACACCTGTAGCATCTATTATCACACCTCATCATGTTGCCTCACTCACCAAATTTCCATCTACCTCATCACCTCCACCTGTTCACCAAGTTGCTATCCTTAGTTTCTCGGATGACAAAATTGTCCCCCACCAAACCGATGACCTAGATCCTACACTTTTCATCTCCATCCATATCGATAATATACGCATCCAACATGTTATGATCGATGGGGGTGCTAGCATTAACATCATCTCCTCTCACGCATTCGAACAAATGCACATACCCAACAACTACATGCATAAACATCCAGTCATGTTGCGTTCATTCAATGATGCTATCACCTCTACACTCAACACTATCATCCTCCACATTCGTGTGGGTCCCCGTATCTGTTCTCAAGTTGTTCTACATTTTGGAAGGGGATTTTCAATACAATTTATTGCTCGGCAGACCTGGATTCATGTCATGGGTTGTGTTCCTTCTACTTTACACCGATGTGTAAAGTTCGAACATGAAGGATGTTCCTATACCATTCCAGCTGACCCATCACCTTTCAAAACCTGTAACATGCTTTACCGGCCCAATGATGTCCTTGTACCTGTTAAGGCATCTACCTCCCTACCTACATCTTCTTCACACATGACCCCATCCACCAGTGCCATTGCAACCTCACCTTCACCCAAATCTTCTATTCCCACCACTGTTGTCACTTCTACCAGTCACACATCATCTTCCCAACTAACCGACACCTCCACCGATCTAACTTATAATGCTTCCTCCATTCCATCCACCAATATATCAACCACTGATCCCTTGGAAGGTGTTTTTCAACACCTCACTATGGGGAGTATCACTGTCAATGTCAATACATTCCTTACTCCACAAGAGTATGAAACCTTCACCAGATCCTCACTATGATCACCACATAGTCGTGTGTCTCCTTTATGGTCCTCCCCACCTCCTTACCCATCTTACCTATGGGGGACTTGATATTTCAACACACACCTGAACCACCAACACAAACCTGACCTTTTCAGCTGACCTTCAGTCGCTTACCAACCACCACTTTGCTCACACTTTCCTACACCACTATGCATGGAAGGGTTTCAGCTTTTGCCTTTATGAGCAAGGTCATCACACCATTATTTCATGTACCACGCGTAAACACAATGATCATAGTGGAATCGGTTTTACCAAACTACCTACCAAAAAGCCCTGTATTGAACTCATTGAAGACATTGACCCCTCTCCACCTTCTTCACCTACCCCACCTTCACCACCTTCACCAACGGAGTCGATGGATCCTGAATCTATCCCTCCTACCTTTTTTTTCATAAATACCATTTCCTTGGGACCTCTAACCTATCACCGCGATGGCGAGGCTCCTTCCTCTCTTCCTTTCTTGTATCCTGACATGATAGGGGATGATACTCCTTCTATTAATGTCATTCAATGTCAGGATGATGAGTCCATACTCACCTACCTTGGTGCTTTGAAGACTCTTATATTCACTGGTCATTACCTTAAGATGTAAACAATGTTGAATGAATCGACTATCAAAGTCAACATCCACACTCAGGATGACCCCCACATTCTCAAGATTGGCCAATCTCTGATGCTATTGAATAGGAAACCCTCACTTATTTTCTTAAAAATCATATCCATGATTTCACTTGTCTATCTTTGACATGCTTGGCATTGATCCCACTATCATGGTCCACAATATTGTAACCATTCCCGATTCCAAACTCGTAAAACAAAAGTTGAGGAAAATGCACCCTCGCATTGCTCTTCTTGTCAAAGAAGAACTTCAATGCCTTCTCTCAGTTTCCTTCATCTTACCCATCGATTACCCCTAATGGATTTCTAACATCGTCCCTATCACTAAGGTGATAGGGGACTTTTCATTTACACCGATTTCCGTGATCTCAACCTTGCCTACCCAAAAGATGATTTTCCTCTGCTTGGTATTGACCAGTTGGTTGACCTTACCACTGGCCATGAGATGCTATCACTTATGGATGGTTTCTTAGGTTATAACCAAATCTTGCTCACTCCAGAGGATCAACACAAAACCACATTCATTACCCCTTGGGGGACCTTCTACTATCAAGTCATGCCTTTCGGCCTTAAAAATGTTGGTGCCACCTATCAGCGGGCTATGACCTACATTTTCCATGACATTATGCACCATATATTAGAAGATTATGTAGACGATCTTCTCGCCAAATCCAAACATCGGGCAAACATCTTACTATCTTGAAAACCATCTTTGATCACCTTATCAAGTATTGTGTTCACCTTCAACCCAAGAAATGTGTCTTTGCGGTTCTCTCAGGAAATCTCCTGGGATTTATCATTTCCTTACATGGTATAGAGGTTGACCCTACTAAAGTCAAGGCCATTCTCGATATGCCTCCACCCACTAACCTTCGCCAGCTTTGTAGTTTGCAGGAAAGTTGCAATCTATTCATTGATTTATTTCCCAACTCTCTGACCGTTGTCAACCATTTCATCACCTTCTCAAAAAGGATGTCTCTTTCAAATGGGATGACGACTGCCACAAAGCTTTTGAGGCCTTAAAAAAATACCTTCTCCAACCACCCATACTTGTTCCACCTAAAGATGACCAACCCTTCTATTTATACATCTCAGCTACTGATCACTCTCTAGGGGCCATGCTCACTCATCATGATGATCAACATAGGGAGCAGGTGGTTTATTACATAAGCCATACCCTTCGGACTATGAAACCCGATACACTCACCCTAAAAAATCTTTTCTTAGCCTTAGTTTTTGTTGCCACCAAACTTCACCATTACCTACTCAACCACAAAACCTATGTTGTGACCAACACTGACCCCTTACACTTCATGTATGCTAAACCTTACCAAAATCAATGTGTCACACATGTTGGCTCATGCTTCTTGCTGACCTAGACCTCAAATTTGTCCACAAAAAATCTATCAAGGGCCAGGTCATTGCTGACCAACTCGCTGATGTGCCTCTTTCTAGGAATCAATCTTCAAACTTTGATTTCCCTGACAAATCCATTGCTAACCTCTCTTTGGATGATGACCCTTACCAAATGACCTTATTCTTCAATGGTTCCAAATTTCAGTGTGGGGGTGGTGCAGGCATTATCCTCATTCCTCTTGATGGTGAACCCATGCCCTTATCATACAAACTTGACTTTGAATGCACCAACAATATCACTAAATGCAAGTGCTCGTATTGGGTCTCATGACTACCTATGCCTTAGATGTCAGATCCATTAATATCTTTGGTGATTCTAAACTAGTAGTAAACCAATTCAATGGTGTTTATCAGTGTGTCATAATGAAATACTTCAAGAGTAAAAATGTTACGTCGATATCATGTTGACTACCTTTGACCGCTATCAAATTCAAACTGTTCACGATCCACCAATAAATTTGTGGATACCATGGCCTACCTCGCTTCCCAAATACCCGCTTCACCTGATGATTCAGACATCTTTGTTACCATAAAATGCATACCGAGACCTTCTTATAAATCTTGTTGTGTTAACCTCATCCAAACTTCCTCACTAAACACACAAGACCTTTGGTATAAGCAGCTTTTGGACTACCTTTCCCTTTCTATATTGCCTCCTGATCTCACACGTAATGGAAAATGCGCCTTTCTCAAAAATTCCTCTCGTTATGTCATCATGGGTGGCCTCCTCTATAAACGTGGCTTTGATGGTATTCTCTTACGATGCCTCACCGCTCTGTGAAATCCCCTATACCATTAAAGAAGTTCACGATGGCATATGCGGAGGTCACTTGATGGCCTTGGTTGTTGCTTAAACGCATTCTTTGCCTAGGTTATTACTGGCCAACCCTCAATCATGATTTTTGCGACTATGTTAAGCGTTGTGTAAAATTCCAACAACATGCCAATCTTCATCACACACCTAGTCATGCCTTATAAGTCGCTCGTGACCTTTGACCCTTCTCTCAGTGGGGTTTGGATCTTGTCGGAGAGATCAATCCTCACTCTTCCCTATGACATCAATGGATCATCACCACTACCGAATACTATACTAAATGGGTTGAAGCCATACCCCTCATCTCCACTAAAGCTAAGAAAATATGTGAGTTCATCAATCATCACATTATTTGTCGCTTCGGTGTTCCACATCACCTTATCACTGATAATGGAAAACAATTCAAAAACAAAACTCTACAAAAACTTTGACGACACCTTCGACATCCAACTAAGCTTCTCCTCACCATATTATCCACAAACCAATGGCCGGCCTAATCCACCAACAAAACCCTGAACAAAATTCTCATGAAAGTGGTTAATGATACTAGGAAGGATTGGCATACGCACATTCCTTTCACCCTCTGGGCATACCATACTAGTATTCACACCTCCACCGCTGCCACTCCCTTTTCTCTGGTCTACGGTACCAAGGTTGTTTTACCTCTCAAGTCTAGATCCCATCTCTCTATATCTCTCTTCAAGATATGCTTACTAATGATGACTTTCACCAAGACCATTTAGCACAACTTGAGTTATTAGACGAATGTCGTCTTCATGCTCTCGACCATCTCCAAGTCTACCAAAAACACATCAAGCGTGCCTATGAAAAACATGTCCATGAATGCACCTTCAAGGTCGGTGATCTTGTCCTCAAGGAAAATCAACACGTAACCAAAGCGAAAAAAAAACGGGAAAATTTTCTCCTAATTGGCTTGGACCATACATCGTGACCCATGACTATGGATCAGGTGCTTATCGCTTGTCTTCACTTGATGGTAAGCCCAAACCTAAGCCCCTCAATGCCTTACATCTTCGACCATTCTACTATTGACTTCTAGTCCTACATCACTATTTATCTAGTTCATGCTCATCCCTTGAGCACCATTCACCTTTCTCTTTTCCGCACCTCATCTCCAACAACTAAACAAGAATCATGTGATTACCCATCACCCTTTTGTCTTCTCTTAAATATGTGCACCATGGCTCTGCACATGGCATGATTCTCATGGATACTTTTCATCTTCTTTTAGATGAGATCCCATGGTCATTCACCCTTGCCTTCTCAACAAGAACCAAATGCTTTGTTATAGTCTAGTCCATGACTTAAAAGCCAAAAAATTATTTCCAAAATAAGGGATTAACTCCTTGAGTCAAACTTCCAATATAAAATATGAATCCCTCAAAAGGACATCTTCCACCTTCAATTGTCACTATAAGTAGATTGCTCCCTCGAAGGAAAGCTATAAAAAGCTCACAACTCTCTACATAGTCTTTCCAAAAAAAGGGACTATTTTCTCAAAAATCAAAATTCAGAAGCTTCCAGCATCGATCAGCTTCATGAAGACCTCAAGGAGACATATATTCATCCCATATAGACTTCCCACATTGATTAGTCTATCTAAAAAGTCAAAAAGAAAAAAAAAGAAAAGTAAACTTTTTTCATCATGGACTTGTCTATTGTGATCTTGGATTCCTTGCCCAAGGCATTTTGCTTCATAACATATGACCTATTACCTTCACCTCCTTACCCATTGTCTTTTCACTTCATACCTCAAGGGACCTTTTGCTTGAACCAATGACATTTGGTGATCATGTGACTATTTGTCACTCTTAGAATTATCAATCATGCAATGTCTTTGGGGTCTTACATTCACTAGCCTATCTACAGATGTGGTTCACCTGTTTTGATCCTTGTCAATCAAGTGGCTCTCTCACCTCCTCTTCACTTTTTACTTCTTCATTACCTTTTGATTATCCTATAGGACTAGAGCCTCGACACCTATCTTTTGGGATTTTCTTCTCCCACCTCAATCAACCTAAAATCACCTTTACCTATCTACCTATATCTCAACCCCAATACCATCAATGACCTCAACCTAATTATACCTACCTATGTCATGACCTAGAATCATTCACTACCTATCACCTAAAATCACCCACTACCTATCTACCTATCATGGCCTCACTCCACCCAATACCTAATTGACCTTGACCATAATCTATACATATTACACCATGTGGGACCTCGGTTGTTACGAATCAAAATGAACACCATCAGCCTAAACAACTAACTCCAATGTCCCTATCCGATTCGCCTCTCCTAAATCTTGATCCACCATGCCTAAACCAACTCTCTTCATCAATCCATGCCTATGGGTCCATGGTCATGTGTTGCTTATACCATGTAGACCACCATATACCTAACTCAACCATCTGCCCACCCACTGTGTGATAACCTGCTCCAACTCAATCTACCTAAAACCACACTGCTCGATCCGTTGACCCACATCTACTCATGCCTACACTCCTCTACCATCCACATCACCACAATTTCCCACATAATCATCATGAACCTATATTTCCTCCATCCTATCTCATTATACTCCTCAAAATACCAAATCACTCCTTACACCCCTATCCATATCCCTTTATTAACCTCTTGACTCTAAACCTTACCCTTCATTCCCTTTTCCCTCTCTTTTCTCCCGTTTTCCAATTGAAATTCCCCCTAAACCCCCCATTTTTCATACTTTCTCATTTTTTTTAAGTCATCAAATCCATGCATCACCACTCAAACAATGACTGCCTCTCATGGGTCATCATCCAACCTTGGAACCTACCACATCCCATTTTGTCGTCATGGAGGCGGTGGAACCTTCTCCACCTCATGACCTACCACTCCTCCCAATTCTATGATTCCTCTCCCATCCTGCCATCCTCGAATGTCCTCTCCCTCTCCCAACCATCGCCTCAAATCGATGTCCAATCCAATTCTCCTGTGACCCCACCTCTGAAGTCCCAATCAATCTTACCTATGTGGCCTACACAATCCTCTCATCTCTCATCTCTGACAACTCAAACTACTGCTCTTTCTACCCCTTTTCTTTAGATCTCTTTTGTCTCTCTTCCATCTCTCTCTTCTTTTCCTTTTCATCAATGCATGTAAATGAATTTTAAAAATGTGGGTTTTCACTTTTTATAACCTACTCCGATGAGCTCGTCATCACTCCATAGCGTTGGTTGAACCTCTTCCCAAAAATGACCTGATGCTCGAAATGTGGAATAACCCAGCCCTTTTACCTCACTAGACCATACCCACCACCGGTTCTTGGTCCCCCTATCTGGCCTCTATGAGGGACAACCATCGACCATCATCGGTTCATGCTTCCTATCCATCCTTCCCCCTTACCCTATTACTTTACCCATGCATACTCATTGCCCTCACATTGACCTCATTTTCCCTACCTTAAACCTCCTCTTTCTTTTCCTCCCCTACACCTACCTGACCACTTTACCTTCCCCTCTCGCCCTCCACCTTCTTCACCTTCCCTCATTAGCCATTGATGCCTCCTTATTTTACTCCTACCCTACCCTTACCCATGTCACGACCTAGCTCTTTGGACTGGACCATCGCTAGTGAACCTTTGACCTCATGTGTTTTCCTCTATACCTTTTCGCAAGTGATAACCCACCGATTATCTTACCCCTGTGTTGATTGACCTAATGACCTTACCTAGCCTATTGTCGTGACCATTTATCTTGACCCTACCTTTGGTGTACACATCTAAACATACCTAAATGTTCCTGCACCTAACTTTTTTCCCGTACGTCCCCAGTGTTTCCTAACCATATCCTATACCTTGAATACCAGATTCACTTCAACCTTGTTTGGATAAACCTATCGACCTTAGACGATGTAGAGTTTGCAAGCTCTTCAACTTGGTACCGTGTCAGTTTATATACGTGTGCATGCGTTCAACTGCCCCTACCTTTGACCTTGGCCCATTTACCTATATGCTCGATTTTCCCTTTACCCCATTCCCCATTTTTCCCCATTCTTCTTCACATCTAATTTTATCAAACCACTCGTCGATTCACCCTATCCTAGTCACCTCATCAGTTCCTGGTGTGAGGGGGATCACCTTCACCTTCACATGGGGCAACCACATCTTATTTTTTTCAACGTCACTTACCAGTACAAGCTACACAATAAAAAGGGGCAAAATGTAGACACCGAAATCATGTCATAATCACCTTGGTCCCTAAGGGGGATCAACACCCTATAATCACTTCCTCATCCTCAACACCTTATCACCTACCTCCTGCACCCCACACATTTTAATTTAATTACTTTAATTAAATTAATGCCATTTATCTCCATACATATTAATTTAATTATTTTAATTAAGTTAATGACCTTTTTCCCACACACACATTAATTTAATTATTTACATTAAATTAATTCACTACCCTCACACACCTATTTAATATAATTGCCTTTATTAAATGCACCTCACCTAACCACCCCCATCATTTGACCCATTAACCTAAACCCTAAACCAATGTCCTAAATAAAACCTAACATTAGACCCATCCCCTCACCTCACATTTAAAAGCCTCCTAAGGTCGATTTTCACCTAGGAGAAAAGAGGAGACCCTTATCAAATAGCGAGCAACTTCCCAGGCAATTTTTGAACAACCCGAGATATCTCACCTAAACCAATGTCGGTTCACCCTAAACCGATGCTTGGTTATACCGGAATGGACCAAATGGCCTATTTAGACCCATCTATAGCTTTGTAATACGGGTTGGAAAACTTCTGATCTCGAGTTTGATCTCTTTAGATGTGACAACAAAACGAAGATTGATTTGTGATCAATAAAGGCAACCAAATACACTGGCACAACAGTGAAACTTTCTTCCCAGCATCCTCCAACACAAACTTCTTCATTATTCTTCAGAACTGTACCTCACAGAAAATTAAGTATCCTCCTTCCATCTATTTCATTTTCTTATCATCATCTGTAGTATTTGTGGTAAAGGAACCTAGTCTTTTACCCTCTGTCCATTCCCTCTCTCTAGTTGTAGCCACCTTCCATACCTAATCATCTTAATACTTGGCCCAATTTCCTATTTGACCTCCTCAGTAGTCTCAGACCTTCGCAACATACCTACACCCCCTCTGTGATCAATCCCCATCTTCTATCCACTCCACTTTTTCCCCAAAACTCCAAAAACCCAGACTGTGTGATTCCACCAACCCCGACTTAACTATCATCGATTCTCTCTAACCATCACTGGTTACAGTAAAACCGTCATCAATTTTATAAAACCGTGGTTAATCTCTTTGTCACCTGATCTCTGCTAGAATAACAACCTGTTTGTGACCCACATCTAACTTAACCTCATTTTTCCGACATATACCTACTTGAACACCTATTTGACCTTCAAATCTATATCTAACCTAGCTTGTTAGCTCAAATTCACCTATAACCAACCTACTTGACCTCTAGATCTCCTTCTAGCCTAGCTTGTTAGATTAGATCTAGCCTATTGCATTTTTTATGAGATGCCTAAATCATATTAAACTACAGTAGGACAATATTTACTTTATTTCAGCATTGAATTGTTTTAAATAGTGGATTGATAGCCATCTAGGAAGTATCGCACTTCCAGGATCTAGCATATGTTAGGCAGTCCACTGCATATATTGTTTAACTCTCTTTGGTGGTCTTGTTTTGGTTCTTATACAGGTAGTTCCTCCTAGCCAAAAGGAAGGTCTCACAATCACTTTGATTCAGAATTTAGATACACACGCATATAACCTTCAACCATCCCAAAATAAGTATTCCTCTTACCACCTTTACCTTATCTGTTTCATCAAGTACTTCTCAGAAAACTAATAAATCAGGTGACACAGATAGTTGGGATACTTTGATAATGGTTGTTAGTAATACAACATCTACTTCTAATATTTTAAAGTTTGATGATGTGGTTAGTATAATCCTCAATGAATAAATACACAACAAAAGTACAAGAGAATCATCATCTGGAAATGCTTTGAATGTGGAAAGCAAGGTAAGGTCAAAGGAGAGATCCAATAGTAAGAAGAATGGGAAATCAAAGTCAAGGAGTGGAAGATCTAGATCCAGAGTCAAAGATATAATATGCTGGAATTGTGGAAAGAGAGGACACATAAAGGAGTGTTGGTTTAAGGAAAACAAAGAGAATCTACCAAATAAAGGTAAAGAAAAAGGTAAAGAGGCAAACGTTGCATGTGAGGTAATACAAGATGCCCTTATTCTCTCCTTAGATAAAAAAATTAAAATCATAGGTTTTAGATTCTGAAGCTTCTTTCCATGCTACCCCTAATAAGGGTTATTTCAAAAATTATGTTCAGTAATTTTGGACATGTTTATTTAGGAGATGATGAACCATGCAATATAACTGGTAAAGGTGAAGTTCATCTTAAATTGTAGAATGGAAATACATGGGTATTGAAATATGTGAGGCATGTACTAAGCCTCAAGAGAAATCTAATTTCTATAGGGCAACTAGGTGAATCTAGATGCATGGTTACATTCACACCGATTCTTGGAAATTTACCAAGGGATCCCTTGTTGTGGAAAAAGGAAAGAAGGTAGGAACATTGTATTTTTCTACCTATATTACTGATTCATTTTCTGTGATATCTAATTCAGATTTAGATGCAAGCATGTGGCATAATCGACTAGGCCATATGAATGAAAAGGGAATGCAAATCTTAAAGGAAAAGGGTAAGTTATCATATTTGAAATATTTAGATCTTGATTTCTTTGATCATTTCATATTTAGAAAGTAGAAGAGTGAGATTTCTCAAGGTTGGGGCAATAAAGAAGGAGCAAAAATTGGATCTTGTACACTCAGATGTGTGGGGACCAGCCCAAGTAGCTTCTCGTGGTGGATCCCAATATTATTTGAATTTCATTGATGATGCCATAAGAAAGGTACAAGTTTATTGTATTAAACATAAATCTAATGTTTTTGAGACTTTTAAAAGATGGAAATCCCTTGTGGAAAATGAATCAAATTCAAATTTAAAATGCCTTAGATCTGATAATGGTGGTGAGTATTGTAGTAAGGTTTTCAATGATTATTTTTCAGTGAATGAAATACATAGAGAAATAATGGTTCCTAGAACACCATAGGAGAATGGTGTTGCTTGAAAGAATGAACATGAAAAACATGGATTGTGTAAGAATCATGAGGATACATGTTGGATTACCCTTGCAGTTTTGGGTAGAAGTAGTAGACATGGAGGTTTATTTAATTAATCATGGGCCTTCAAGTGCACTGGATGGTGGAATACTAGAAGAAGCTTAGAATGGAAAAGAGGTAGATCTTTCTTTTCTTAGAGTATTTGGCTTAGAATCTTTTGTGCATGTTGATAAAGAAAATAGGAAGAAATTGGATGTTAAATCCAAGAGATGTACTTTTATTGGTTATGGCTCTGGTGGTTTCAGATTCTGGCTTTGGGATTTAGAATATGCTAAGATTGTTAGGATTTGTGACATTGAATGAAATGGAAAGAGAATGTATAGGGATCAAGTTTGGTACCTAAATACGAACCGGTTAGAAATTTTGTGGAAGAAAACTCATTCTCAGATTTAGAAAAGACATCTACAGGCACTTGTGTTGGTCATCCTAAACCAGTCGGTTCGGCTAAAATAGAACCAGTATCGATTCTTAGGACTGATGCCAGCTACAGATGAGAATGACTAGTGTTGGTTAGGTGACTGGCATCGGTTACTATCATAAA
Source organism: Taxus wallichiana var. yunnanensis (assembly GCA_018340775.1). Taxonomy (NCBI): domain Eukaryota; kingdom Viridiplantae; phylum Streptophyta; class Pinopsida; order Cupressales; family Taxaceae; genus Taxus; species Taxus wallichiana. The sequence goes on from CM031243.1 coordinate 850,708,514, forward strand.
TTGATACAAATGTGCAACAGGCATAGATTGAGCCTCTAAAACCCCAGATCTTAGTGAGAAGGTCACAAAGGGTAAGTAGACCTCCAAAAATATTTACACCTTCCTTATCTTATTTATTATTGACTGATAGTGGTGAACCAAAAAATTTTAAGAAGTAATGTAGGTTAATACCCACAAGCAATGGGAGCATGGCATAGATGAGGAGATGGACTCCTTGAAACAAAACCAGACTTGGGATTTGGTCAAGTTTCCAAAGCAGGTAAGAGAACACTATAAAATAAATGGGTTTACATGATCAAGGAAGAAGAGGGTAGACAAAAAGGTACAAGGCAAGGCTTGTGGTAAAAGGATTTGCACAGAAAAGAAGGTATTGACTTTGGTGAGATTTTTTCTCCTATAGTTAAAATGACTTCCATTTGTATTGTTCTAAGTTTGGTTGCAGCAGAAAGATTTGCATTTACAATAGCTTGATGTTAAGATGTCTTTCCTTCACGGTGATTTGAAGGAAGAGATATATATGCAGCACCCATTTGGTAATGTAGTCAAGGGTAAGGAGAAACTTGTGTGCAAGTTGAAAAAGAGCTTGTATAGGCTCAAACAAGCCCCAAGGAAATGGTATATAAGGTTTGATAGTTTTATGCATGAGCATGGTTATATGAGATGTGAATCTGACCATTGTGTTTATTTCAAGAAGCTTGAAAATGGGAGCTATATTATTTTGTTATATGGATGATATGTTTATTGCAGGATATAGTATGCAAGACATTGGTGAGCTTGAAGAAAAGTTAGCTCACACATTTGTAATGAAGGATTTGGGAGATGCAAAGGAAATCCTTGGCATGAAAATTTAAAGAGATAGGAAGAACTAAAAGGAAAAATAACCAAATCGTACCAAGCCAATAACTCAAATGCTAATCAAACACCAAGATCAATAAGATGAAAGTAATTCACGGAATAACTTTACATAAAACCTTTGCAAACAAATGAGCAGAAATATCATATATTATTATGAAACTCAATGAAATACAATGAGAATGGGCCTTGCTTATATAGGTAAGGAATAACAATCTAAGAACTAGTCAAGGTCATAGATCAAGCCATAAATCAAAGAAAGAACTAGTCATCAAAGAACTAGTCAAGACCATAGATTTAGGAGAGAACTAGACATCAAGGATCTAGTCAATACCATAGATCAAGGAAAGAACTAGTCAATACCATAGATCAAGGAAAGAACTATACCTAACAACTAGATAATATCCCCCTAATATCTAAATAAATAAAAATAAATATCCACACACATAAATTGGTGAGGATAAATACAATAAAGGTAAATAAAGTACCTAGATGAACATGAGCTAAGGTAAATACCTACTCTAACACCCCCCTCTAACACCCCCTCAAGTGAAGCTAGGGGCCAAAATAGAAGTGGCATGTCCACAATATGAGACCCATCAACTAGGTCTGATGAGGTACTCATGTACAATATATCCATGAAGAAATCTCGAACCAAAAGAAGGAAATAATCTTGCTAGAAGGAAAGAAAAAGAAGAAGAAGAAGAAATGATGTTCTCATTAACACCCCCCAAGAACAACTTCTAAAACCCCAAGAATTCCATGCAACTCAAGGTAGCGAGGTGATGTAAAAGGCTTCGTAAATATGTGTGCAACCTACTGCTGAGTTGGAATGTACTCCAAGAAAGAACTTTGTCTTGAATGTGCTAAAAATGAAGTGGATGTGTATCTCAATATGATTAGTCTAATGGTGCTCAATGGGTTGCGAGAAATGTGAATTACACTTTGGTTGTCATACCAAAGTGCAGTCAGTGAATCCTGTGGGAATCCAAACTCTATCAATAACTATTGAAGCCAAAGAATTTTTTGACTCGTTGTAACCATTTCCTTGTACTCTTCCTTTGAAGATGAAATTGCAATAGCTTATTAATTTTTGCATGCCAAACAACTGGAGAAGAACCAAGAAAAAAATATATATCCAAAAGTGGAATGCTTGTCATCAATAGAACCTACCCAATCTAAATCTATATACCCAACCAACTGAGTATAACCCCTAGTGTAGTGTAGGCCAAAGTGGGAAGTGCCCTACAAATACCACAAAATCCTTTTAGAAACTTGTCAGTGACTACTATGAGGAGAATGTGCAAACCGAGATACAAGCCCTACTACAAATTAAATATCAAGGGAAGTATGGGTCAAGTGCATGAGACTCCCAACCAACTGCATATACAATGTAGGATCACAAAGTGGTATGGTACATGTGGAAGTAAGAGTAACCCCAGACTGAAAAGGAGATGGACTTGGCTTGCAATCAGCCATATCAAAGTGTTGAAGAAGATCATGGGTGTACTTTTTCTCGACTAAATGAATCCTTGAATTTGTCTAAGAAATATACAAACCAAGGAAATAATGTAATAACCCAAGATCTATCATGTCAAACTATGTAGAAAGATCCCTCTGAATACTCTGAATGTGGGAAGAAGAACTGCCAGTAAGTAACAGATCATCAACATACAAGACAAGTATCACAATATCCTCACCAACATGTTGGAGATACATTGTATGATCGGAGTGGCAATGAACAAAACTAGTAGATAGAAGAAAAGAATCCATCTTCTCATACCAAGCCCGAGGGGCATGTTTAAGACCATAGAGAGACCTTCGAGTCTAAAAACAAGAGAAGAATCCTAAACAAATCTAGTAGGCCACTCTATGTATATTTCCTCTTGTATATCTCCATGTAAGAACACACTATTCACGTCAATCTGGTATATGGGCCACCCCTGTGATGCAGCAATAACAAGTACAAGGCATACAAAATCCATCTTGGCAATAATTAAAAAAGTATCGAGTAATCAATACCTTCAACCTTTGAAAAACCCTTTGCAACAAGACAAGCCTTATACTTTTCAACGGACCCATCAATGTGTATTTGGTTTGGTATACCCACTTACACCTAACCATCTTTCTTCCTTCAGAAGAGATACCAATCCCAAGTATGATTCTTCATCAAAGAAGAATACCTAGTTTCCATCGCATCATCCCACTCATGTATCTAATGAGCCTTCAAAAATACTATGGATCCTCATAAACTACCTGACACAAAATTCTAGAACCTTTATAATGTGTGTCATGATGCTTGGTGCGTGGAAGATCATGTATGAAAGGTGTTTCCTTAGAAACTGTAATACGAGCCCACTTAGGCATAGTGACAACATCAGTGGGAATAAGATCCTCAATGACATCTATAACCTCCTCAAAGAAAGGATCCTCAAGATGAGATGAAGAAGGAGGCATGGAAGAAGATGAAGAATCATGAGGAGTGAAGCACTCATCAAACTAAACATGTGTTCAAAAAATAACATCATGAGTATCAAGATATAAAATTTGATAAGCTCTCATGTCCTCACAATACCCTACAAAGATCAAGGGTTTTCTCTTCTTATCCAAATATTTCCTTTTCTTTTTTTGGCACAAAGGCCCAAGCATGGCTCCCAAAGACTCGAAAAAATGAGACATCTAGCTTAGTGTTAGACCAAGCTTCCTCTAGAGTCAAATGCTCAAGTTCTCTATATGGTGTGCAATTCTAAATGTAGTTAGCACAATTACCTACTTCTACCCAAAGTAGATAGGTGTTGAGAAGACAAAATATGACACTAAGGAGAGGGCACACAAAATATTCACGCATGGGAGCAAGGCATATTTGAAGGCACAAAAGGATAGGGAAGGAAACGTGTGTGAAAGACAGATTGATTCGGGACTTAGCCATTTTCATGGTTACAGGATATTTTTGGAGATAGCGTACGGAGCACACAATGGGATGGAGACTTGCGTGACACACAAATGCTATTTTGGGAAGAACATCTACTAAGCATCATGCATGAGTTTGAGTTAATAATAGGAATACTACTGCTAGTTGACTATAAGAGATCTATTATTAGCACACTTGCATGTGTGCATGTTATTGTAAAGGCGTGTGACTATTTTCAGCATGCGACCTATTTTGGGAAATGCGTAAGTGGTGAAGGAAAGTCCCCACCCTTATAAATATGTATTAATCTATGTAGTTAGAGAGACACTGTGTATGAGCTATTGTGGAGTTATGTTTCCAAATCTGATGCGCGCATAAACTTATGATACTATTTATTGTAAAAATCTTATATATTTACTATGTTTAATATAATGGAGTGTATTGGGTGAATAATGGTGTTAAACATGACTATAATTGGTTCTTACATGGTTGATTTCATTATGTTTATCATTTGATTCATGATTCTTTAAGATCTAGATCTGGAATATGCTCTGTAGAATGTTTATGTTATTTATGGATCTGAATGCATTATATCTTCATCATGTTCACATTTTGCACAAGTAACTCTAATAAGGGGCATGGTACCTTTGTGTGCTTCAGGCGAGTGCTTAGCTCAGGCTAGGTGATGTGCCAACACGCCTGGGTTATTCGTGGTAAATTCTAGGTTGCATCATTGGTTCTATTATCGGGACCTCTTTTTCAGTTGTTTTCAGGATGGTTCACGATGAAGACGTATCGGTTAACCCTAGCAAGTGTTGAGGAGTGGATAAAAGATCTAGAAGAAGAGTACACACAGGTTCAACACTGGATCTAAGTTTGATGCACGCGCGTGGGTGGAAAATAATCTGTATGACTATTTATATGAGAGCTTCTTTGTTATTTTCCCAATAGAACTATATGAGTGGTTGGTTGCTTATGCATCTAAATGGAATTGGAGGTATCACACACTTGTCTGGACATAGGAAGAATTTCAAGCCTTATATGATGTTGATCTGATTTGGACATGCGTTGTGGATACTTGGTTTTGTGGTGTTTTGAACAACTATATTCTGAGTACTCAATTTCCACTTATTCTTACCCAGAGGTAGTTGAGTTCCAATTTTTACGGTATCCTAGGGAACTTACTTGCAAGGCATTCCACTGACGATCAAGATCTTGATGGTAACCTTGAACTTAGAGGAAAATTTGATGGCTAGCTAAACCCCACCACTCACGGGGGCAAGATCAGGTTTGGTTAAAGATGGCAGACCTAACAATAGAGAGGCAGAGAGAAGAAAGGTGGCTTGAGTAAAATGAGGCATGCGAGAGGGAGATAAAGAAGCAAGCATGACATTGTAGAGCGGATGGCATTGAGGAGAGAGATGGCTCATGAAGGATTTGGAGCTCACGTAGAAGGCATGGAGCCAAAGCATCAGAAACTCCCCCATTTGGGAAAGCATGATAGGGAACCCTCCTCATCCTCACACAGAGCGTGCCAAAAAGAGATGACCTGAGCCACAAGTGTGCATCTAAATCTACCTGGTAAACCTAGCCCTTGCACTTGGTTTTCCAATATCTAGTACATCCAATAGTCAACAAGCTAATTTAGGCAATATGGAAGTAGGAGTAAGTCACATATCAAGTACATCTATAACAGGGTAAACATATTCATTATTGTTTGAGGTACCTTTTCACATGCATCATCTACACAAAATTTGGGGCTCACTTCTGGGAGTAGTACCACCACGCAGACTATGGGATTTTAGTATTGTATTATTGTTGGGACATAGGAAAGTACATCTTCTGGTCCACTTCTAGCTACAGGTGGAGGATCGGGGGTATAGGTGGCTCTAGTTCTAGTGGATCTAGTGGTTCTAGAGGTAGAGGCAACACAGGAGGTTCTAGATCAGGTGGGCAGGGTCCACACCAACCACAAAATATTTACATGGAGATGTCTCTTTGTGTTTCAGAGTATAGGGGCATAGAGGATGTTGTTGAACATGTGCACATGTGTGAGATATTATGGCACACAAAAGGAATCACAACTTTTGAGTGCAAGGCAAGTCATTTGTAACTACATTTGCAGGGATGCGCACATAGTTGGTATAGGAAGTTTGACCCTAATCAAACTTGTGTAGATTATGCAGCATTCAAATATGTCTTCCTTAAAGAGTTCTATATTCCTGAGTTTGAGTAGAAGACTATATGTGCTCAAGGTTATTAAACAAGGCACTACTGAGAGTGTCCAGGAGTATGATGCCTATTTCAAAACACTTTTATCTAAGATTTCTTATGATATTCATGCAATCCAACATGCACAATGGTTTGTTGGAGGTTTGATCACACCTTTTAGAAGGGCATTGTCACATAAGACATACATTAATCCACGTGAAACACTTGAAGTAGATTTATGTGTTAAGGCAGTCGGGAGTATAGACACTGAGTCAACCCATTCTTGGAAGCACATATTGCAGCTATGGCAAAGTAGTTAGAGAAACTATCGATGAATTCGGCACATGAGAAGCACACTGGGATTTGGTGTACAAACTATGAAGTGGAAGGGCACACCAAATATAGTTTTCCCTACATAATAGTACATTCATTATTGCTTAGACTATGAGATATGTCACCTAAACCATGACATCATCCGTTGCCCATTATTACAACATGCGATAAGGAAGAATGTATCCTACTATTGTAAGATTTTCCGGTCCATGACTCACGATACAGAAGACTATAGCTGATTGGTTAGATCCATGATGTTATAGATATTGGTGTGCGATAGACAAGAGTATCAAATAACTCTAAGGGTAAAGGTGAGCACTAGGATCGGAATCATAATCAAGCGCACTATGATCAAAAATGAGGGGCACTATGAAGGAGGACATGGTAGAGGTTGAGGATACCATGGTGGATTTGGAGGTCGAGGTCGTAGTGGTGGACAAAGTGAATTCCCTCACGAACATGCTTTACATGTGGATCACCTAACCACTACAGGCACGAATGTCCTCAAAATATTACATGTTCTTTATGTGGGAAGAATCATAGCTATGAGGAATGCTCGGATCTATATGAGCATATTAGCAAGCAGCATAAACAAGAGAACAAAGGTGTAGGGATGGTTAGGATATAGCACACTGTGGAAAATCAATGGATGCCAAAGTTGGCACTGGAACCTGAGGTATTACCTGTGAAGATCACTACATGCGTTGAAGTTGTGCATGCTAGAGAGGTGTTACAACATAATCATACCATCACTAAGGAGTACATTTTACATGCAAGGTATCCAAATCCTACGCACTATAAGGAGGTTTATCAGGAGACCATGGAAGTACTCAAAGACCTTCAAGGGGAAATACAGTGTTTAAAGGAGCAATCACAGAAGATGGAATAGAAGAAGGCAGCAGAGATGGTCCAGTCAGATATTGATGACTTGAAGGAGGTATGCAAAATACCGTTAGCCAAGAGAATATCCTTCCATTACTAGGGAGTTGGCTAAAGGAAACACCCCGCATACGTGAATATTGAGAATGGGCGTCAGATCCTGCATGCAAATATTCCCCCATAGCTTAGATTACAACAAGGAGATCACTCTGAATGTTATTGTTGATGGATGGCTATTGAGTAATATATTGATTGACACAGAGCGAAGGTAAATGTGCTTACTTTAGATGCATGGGTACAAATGGGGAGACCTTCATTACAACCATCTTCTAATGTATTGTTTATGGCTAATTGAATGAAGGCCACTCCTATCGAGTTTTAAAAGATGTGTCCATTACTATACAAGGGGCCAAGTTCACTGGGGATTTTGAGGTTTTAGCACTTGCAGAAGCAGATAGTTTCCCATCTCTACTTGGGCACCCTTGGTGTTACATAAATAATGATGATCTTCGGTTCAACAAGGGATATATCAGTTTTGAGAACAATGAGGAAAGAGTTATTATCCCTTTAACATATGGGAAATATGTGCCCTATGTTGAGCCTTTGAGTGAGGAAGATCTAAATAGGATTTATGTGCACGTCATTCGGGACCCAGAAGTACTTGAGCCATCTAAGGAAGGAATCCTGCAGTGGGAAGATGCACAGTCTATTAGTGATACTACAAGTATTTCTTGTGATAATTGGGCTCATGGTACTTATGAGATGGTTGGTCACGAAGTAAGGAGCGCATTTACGTGGAAAATAAAACCTCGTTGCATCAGGAGGATAGGTACCATCTCTGTACCTCGGTACACTAGAGAAGGAGACCCTATGATATTCATGCACGCTATGGATGAACAGTGGATAGACCAATTTGAAAGAAGAAACATGTTAGCATATATCCTACACGGGATAGCAGCATGTTGGTGGGTGGTTCATAGGGGATAATCTTATAGAATGGAATGAAGTCAGGATTGCTCTAACAACTCAGATTTCCAGAGCAATGCACCTACTCAAATATGCACTTATCATGGTAATCAACCTATTCAGCACCACATTCAGCAGTGTGAGAGGCTTTGGACAGAGGGGTAGGAAGATTTATCACCTTTGCTATGGGTGCACAAACTTTATTCCACTTTACAAGGCTACGCACGCACTTGGTATGTATATGTGGAGCTATATAGAGTAACTGGAATTGGCAGGATTTGATTACAGGAATGGTCCTAAATTTTTACTACTTCTCTATTAAACCTCCAATAGAAGAGTCATTAAGGGTTATAAAGTGTTTAACTATGGGAGATAGTACAAAGGTGGAAGAAATCATTCAAGATTTATTTGATGAGAATGACTCAGGAGCACGCTTTGATGAAGAAGTAGAGACAGATGCCACGCTACTTAAGCACACTTGCTTTGAGAAAGAAAAAGGAAAGATGGTCTACATAGTGGATGATGAAGAAGTAGAAAATCTAGATATAGATCATTCAACAAGTATGCACGAGGTCTTGGATAGTGCAGATACCAATGCACGTGCCTATCATGAACCCATGAGGACAAATAAAGTGAATATTGGTACGGATGTTGAACTTAAGAGGAAATAATTGGATATTATTGGTCTGAATCTGAAGTGGAAAAGATAATTGAGTTGCTTCGTGATTTTCAAGACTTATTTCCTAGGGGCTACCATGAATTAAAAGGAGTGCATGAATCATTAGGAGAGATGAAGATCAATCTTAAGGAAGGTGCGCGCCCGGTCAAGAAGAGACCCTATAAGATGAACCTTAACCTGCACGTAAAAGTTAAAGAAGAAATTGACAAGATGTTGAAGTCTGACATCATCAAGCCCCTAGAAGAATTAGACTAGGTTAGCCCCATGGTTATCAGTATAAAGAAGGATGGTCGATTATGTTTTGTGTGGATTACAGAGAACTTAATTTTGCATGTGTGATTGATCCCTTTCCTACACCTTTCACAGAGGAGATATTAGAAGGTGTTGCAGGGTGTGAAATCTATTCTTTTACAGATGGATTCTCTGGGTATCATCAGGTCTGGATTACACAGAGGATCAAGAAAAACAAATTTCACCACTAAATGGGGAATTTTTGTATATACTATGATGCCCTTTGTTAAAAAATGTGCCTGATGTATTTTCATGAATAGTTGTTTAAGCATTCCATGATTTTATTCACATCTTCTTGCAAGTTTACTTGGATGATTGGACGATGTATGGACTAGTTAAGGATCATTATGACAATTTGTGCTTAATGTTTAAAATATGTAAACAGTTAAGCATCTCTTTGAACATCAAGAAGTGTGTGTTTGCTACACCTTTTGGCACTCTGTTAGGGCACATCATTTGCAAGTAAGGTTTGTTAGTGGATCCCGCTAAGGTTGTAGTTATTGTAGGCCTGGAAGAACCTACTAGTCAGAGTGAGGTGTGTAGATTCTTGGGTCACATTGGGTATTATAGAAAATTTATCAAAGGATATGCTAAGGTTGTCACACCCTAGAAGAGTTACTAAAAGGAAAAGGGACATTTTATTGGGGAGAACCGCAGCAGCGCACATTTGAGACATTAAAGGAGAGACTTACTACAATGTCCATTTTGTGTTTTCCGTCATGGGACCAACTGTTTCATGTCCATGTAAACACCTCTGGCACAGCCATTGGCACAATGTTAGCTCAGCCTGGAGAAGGTATTATAGATCATACTATTTGTTTTGCTAGTAGAAAGTTGAATCCTGCAGAGTAGAATTATACAACTACTAAGTGCGAAGCCTTGTCAATGATATATGCACTGCGTAAGTTTAGACAATACCTTCTAGCAACACCATTTGTATTTTACACCGATCACATGGCATTGAAATACTTGGTAAAAAACTTGTTTTACAAGGGGCGCATATGTCGATGGGTGCTCTTATTCCAAGAGTCTGATTTCACAACTGTGGTAAAACCAAGGAAAAGTAATTCTAGCCCAGACTACTTATCAAGAATTCAGTCAGGGGAGGATGCACAGACAATTGAAGATATAATGTCGGATGCACAATTGTACAGGTTACAACGTATGCCTTCGAATTGGAGGATATTGCTATCTTTTTACATACATGTATGGTGCCAGAAGGAATGAAATCCTTAGAGAAGAAATAACTTGCAATTCACGTGGCACCTTTTATGTTGATTAGTGGTGACCTATACAAGTTAGGCCAAGATGAAATATTGCATCGGTGTGTACTAGAGAACGAGTGTAAAGACATCATGGAAGAGGCTCATGGTGGTATTATAGGTGGGAACTATGCAGGTGACACCACTTCATGCAAGATTCTACTCATTAGATTATGGTGGGAGACCCTCTACAAAGATTTCAAAGCATATTGTAAAGCATGTGATCACTTTCAATGCATTGGTAAACTTGGGCAAAGAGATGAAATTTCTTTAAGACCTATTCCTAGTGTAGAGCCATTTGAGAAATGGGTTATAGACTTTGTGAGTCCTATTTCTACCTTGCATGTAGAAATGAATCATGCTACATCATCACTTGCACAATTATCTTACAAGGTGGGCAGAAGCAGCACCTACCAAGGATTATATAGTAACTACAATAGCCAGGTTCTTATGGGAAAATGTTCTTACAAGGTATGGATGCCCGTTGAGCTTGACAAGTGATAGGGGTACACACTTTCTAAATGAGATGATCAGGATATTATTGGATGAATTTATGATTGTGCACCATAAGACTACACCTATCATCCTCAAGTAAATGGGACTACTGAGGCCTTCAACAATATTTTGAGCCAGACATTGACAAAAATTTATGACGTTGGAAGGAAAGATTGGGATGATAAAAAAATTCATACTTTGGGCATATAGAACAACATATAAGAGGTTGAACAAGGCCACACCCTTTCAATTGATGTTTGGCACAGAATCAGTTATTCCTATGGAATTCATGTAACCTTCTTTGTGTATTGCGCATGCTGGAGGTCTAGCTGATGAGAAAGCCCTAGAATAAATAATTGAAAAGTTGATAAATTTTGATGAGAGACGAGAAATAACATATTGGAGTCGAAAGCGTGAAAAGGCCAGCGAAGGCATGGCATGATAGGCACATCAGGGACAAAAATCTTGAGATGGGACAGATGATACTTCTTTATGACTCTAAGTTTATGTGCCATCCAAGAAAACTTAAAGTGCATTGGTTGGGACCGTATATTATCACTCATATACTTGAATCAGGCACTTGTCAGTTAGAGACACTTGATGGAATACGGTTACCCAGGTTACTTTAACAGGAGTAGGCTGAAGCCAAACTATAAATAATTCTTCTTGGTGTTTGTAATAAGGTAGTGTTTCCATTTAGACTAGTTTTCATTTCTGTATTTCCTTAATGTATTTCCTTCTTTGTCGCTATGCTTTGTCAATTTAGTTGGTGTTTTGTGTAATAAGTGTGTTTGTGCACTGGAAGCTAATTACCATTTGAAGAATTTTTATGCATAAAGGACTGCATATACCATTGGTGTGGGGTGGATTTTTATAACTGGGTACACATAAAGGAACAAACTGCTACAGATGTTATTCAAGTTTGGAGAGGAGTTGTTAGAAAGGAGATTGCTTTAAAAAGATGACCGTAGATGGAGATAAATGAGGGAACAGTATAACACGAGGTAAGCAGCGGCCATTGAGACTACCAGGGGAAGGCACAGTAATAAGGTACTTGGGTGCATGGAAGCGTGCTGAAGAGAAGTCTGTAGCCAGAAAGGTAGGAAGGCGCGCTAGAAGGTTATAGCTGGGGCGCGAAGATGTACTGCATGGATATTGTGAAAATGGTCAATTAATGAGAGGATTGTTAGTTAGTGAAGGAGCAATAAATGCAATAAATTTTTGAAAATCTATATAAGGACGTGATGCGGGTTCATTTTTACCTTTACAATCACAATTATTTGAGCGAGCTAAGTGCGATCGAGCCGAGCAAGTCATATTGAGGTGCGAGAGTGTGAAACTAGACGTGGAGAGTGGATTATTGTGTGGAAGAGGCTTGCATCCCCATTGGTGAAGGGTTTGAGAAAAGAAGAGGCATTGAAAAGAAGCTAGGGCACACAGTTTCAAGATAGGGCATGTAGATTTGAGCTAGGGTTTGAGTTTTCTCATTACAGATAGCAAAAAAAGGTGGGATTTTTATGATGGCACCAAAGAAAGCACTGAAGCATGCACGAAAGGAAAGAAGAAGGTAGAAGATGAAGTTGAAATGGCTCCCGAGAGTAATTTTTCAGAGATGCAGTACCTAGAAGGTGTGATAGTCAAACAAGAGTGGGATTCCCACATCCACAGGTGTAAAATAAGTGACTACAACCACCGTACATCTGACAAAAAGAAAGAGTTGGATGCATTGTTGAATATAAAGACCAACAAGCACATAGTGGAGGATATGTCAATATATGATGATGTTGGGAGAAATTGTTGAAGTAGGTAGGAGTCTATTAGTTGTATGAGCTCCCGTATTTTGGCAAGTATGAACCATTATACCAATGGCTGATGAGCAGAGTCCATGAGGAATTATTCTATTTTTCCAGATGAAGGGTTAGAATCAAAACAACCCTGATTTTGACACTGATAGGATTGAAGGGCATAGGGGTAGACCTTCTTTAGTGATCTGACCGATAAAGCAACAATCATAGAGACAAGAAAGAGTTGGGGTATACTAAGGGTCCACGCGGAATGGACATTGATAAATTGAAGAAGTACCCAGTGGTGCAAGTAGTCACACATCTGGTAACCAAGTTGAATGATCAAGAGAGATGGTCACAGGTGAATACCATGTGGCTGCATGTTGCAAAGAAAATGTCTCAGGGAGTAGTCTACAACCTAGCAGCTACATTACAGACACCATTGTTGAGGAAGCGTGCACATGAGAGAAGATAATTTTTGGTGTTATCCTCCTTTCCCTTGTGTTTGTAGAAATTGGAGTGCCCGATGGGCCAAAGAACAAGATTTGGGAGTATCCCATGGAAAAGAAGTCCCTCACGGAGAGGTTTGACAAATATTTATGTGAAGGATCAATGAGTGGGTTGTTTAAGTAGAGGGCGGAGATGTGGTATGACTAACTTCACGTGGCATTTGAGGAAGAGTGGCGCATTCCCAAGGAGCTACCTTCGGTGGTGGGAAAGGTGGTACAATTTTTGGTGTACCAACACTTCTACATCATGTGATTTGTTATGAGGGATGGGGCATGGAGCCCATGGTGCAAACTATCGTATGCCTTCATAACGTGCGCTACTTCTAGGCATCAGTCCACCGATTTACTGATGCGTGTTACCTGAACTTTAATATAGACAAGGTATACTGTGACTACCACACTCTGAGGAAGGCATATGTGTATCCTGTCTGACTTTCTACATTGAGAGGCTCATCTCAGATGTCATAAGTATGAAGCCAATAAGATTAGATATTGGGGACAATGGAGCCATGCTCGTATACCTTTAGCTTAAGCCTAAGTTGGAGAATAACAAGTATGTAGAAAATGAGTTTACGCTCCTAGGGCTGCCTAAAGGCAAACATATAGTGGAGAATGTGCCACCCCATAGCCTATAGAAACTATAGCAGTAGATGAGGAGGATGAAGAACATGAAGATAGTGGTGGCTTAGATCATAGAGGTCGAAGGTAGCCCATAGACAGAGTAGAGACTGAGCATGTGGGTACTCCACCTCAGGTACAAGAAGAAGATGAAGACTTGGATGTGGAAGCATTCCATGGAGAGCATTGTTTTAAAAGGGTATTCAAAAGAACAAGGGCCCAAGGTGTGGGACCTTCACATCCTATAAGAAGGTCACCACAAATCTCTCCTCAGAAAGAGACAACTGAGAGGAAGAGGAGAAAACTAAAGTTGAATGAGGAGGTGGAGGAGTCTACAAAGAGCGCACTGAACCCCCTGTATAGCCAGAAGATGTGGAAGAACCCAGGGATGAGGATATGAAGGATGAAGAGGAAGGTGTGAAGGAGGTAGAAGACGGAAAACATGATATTGCTCAAAACATCAAAGATCCAACTCCAAACCTTGGCACTCAAGTTCCTAAGGGGCCAAGAATGAGGAAAACTAGTGGGGAGTATCTTGGGCCAAGTATGGGCTATGTTGAGGACACAAGTAAATTGTCCGCGCCCATTTCCAGAGCACAATGGGCCTTAAGGGTTTGTATGGATGGGAGTTGATGGACACTAGACATGGCCACTACCCATGTGAGGAAACAACTATCCTAGTCCATGCAAACTCACATGGACAAGAGTAGGATTTTGATGTATGTGAGGAGTCATGTGTGTCAAGAAGAATGAAGAAAGCACCTTAGAGTAGGCACATAACTATAAAGCCCACTCTCATGTCTGATGAGCAGGTGAGAAATTCCTTAGTTAAGGTATCTACAGAGGTTTTGTAGAGGAACATAGATAAGGATGCCACTATTAGAGTGCTACGAGAAGATAACAAGGAAAAAGTTGCAGAAATAACACGTCTAAAAGGAGAGAAGGACTTAGAATAGAAAAAGAACAAAGCCTTCATCAACATGGCAGAAGAAATTGGTGATTATGTCCTGAAAGCAAGACTACACTTAGAGTCTAAGGTACCTAAAAATTTTCCTTTGGCTATGCATTATGTGCGTACATTAGTTGATTTGGTGCTTAAGGATGGACCAATTCACATGCCAATGCCAAAGGACCCTGAACAAGAAGCAGAGAGAGAAAGGGCCTCCGTGGTTAGAAATATTTCATCGTATGAGGCATTGCTCCAAAATTTACAAGATGAGATAAAGAAAGCAAACCAAGCTTTGAACATATGCACAACTCCAAAAGCAATGATCAAGATCGAACTATATTAGAAGATAATGAAGTCCTGAAGGCAATGAAGGATGAGACTTTAGGGCACGCAGAGAGATTGGAATTAGTAAAGTAAAAGTGTGAAGCCCTTGCAGCAGCACAACATCCATATAAGGAGATGTTGGATGAGCTTGGAAATCTCATAGCATAAAAGATGGATCTTTTGGAGGGAAGGATGATTGCTATGGTGAACGTTGTCCTAGTATTGTAGAATGAAAAGGGAGAGATGACCCAGGACGAGTTGGAATCCATCGCCACAGATGTTCCAGAGAAGACTAGAAACACGTTGGATGATTGGCAAGCCTTGGAGGCTGAGATTAAAGAAAAATATCCAGAGTTGATCCTCCCAATAAAAGTAGAGGGTGATGCAGAATAGAAATACATTCTTTGTAAATTAATTCTTTACATTCTTTCCATTCTTATTCTTTATTCTTTGGGAACATCAGGAGGAACCCCATTGCTAGGATGACAATGTAGTTTAGTGTGGGGTAATGTTGAGTAGATAGAATATGACACTAAGGAGAGGGCACACAGAAGATTCGTGTGGGAGCAAGGCACATTTGAAGGCACGAAAGGATAGGGAAGGAAACACACACGAAAGACAAATTGATTCGGGACTTAGCCATTTTCATGGTTACGGGCTATTTTTGGAGATAGGTATGAGCACACAATGGGATGGATACTTGCACGACACACAAATGCTATTTTGGGAAGAGCATCTACTAAGTGCCATGCATGAGTTTGAGTTAATAATAGGAATATTACTGCCAATTAACTAAGAGATCTATTATTAGTGCACTTTCATGTGTGCATGTTATTGTAAAGGTGCATGACTATTTCCAGCATGTGACCTATTTTGGGAAGTGCATAAGTAGTGAAGGGAAAGTCCCCACCCTTATAAATATGTATTAATCATGTAGTTAGAGAGACACTGTGTATGAGCTATTGTGGAGTTATGTTGTCAGATCTAATGCGCGCATAAACTTATGATACTATTTATTGTAAGAAGCTTATGTATTTATTGTGTTTAACATAATGGAGTGTATTGGGTGAATAATGGTATTAAACATGACTATAAATCATTCTTACATGGTTGATTTCATTATGTTTATCATTTGATTCATGATTCTTTAAGATCTAGATTTGGAATATGCTCTGGAATGTTTATGTTATTTATGGATCTGAATGCATTATATATTCATCATGTTCACATCTTGCACAAACAAATCTAAGGAGGGGCAGTACCTTTGTGCACTTTGGGTGAGTGTTCAGCTCAGGCTGGGTGATGTGCCAGCGTGCCAGGGTTATTCATGATAAATTCTAGGTTGCATCAATAGGAAGTAAATCTCTAGAATGCATCATACATTTATCCATTTCCTTCAAAGTTCTATTCTTCCATTTTGCTAAGCCATTTTTTTGTGGAGTATGACAAATAGAATGTTGGTGAATAATGCCTTGAGTTGCCAAAAAAATCAGAAAACTTGTTGTTGAAGTACTCCCCCATTATCAGTATGAAGGTTCTTTATGCAACTAGAATATTGTTTCTCGACCAAAGCCTTGAAGAATTTAAAGTGTGAAAAAACATCACTTTTGTACTTGATAAAATAAACCCAAGTATGCCTCGAGAAATTATCAATAAAGGTAAGTGCATACTTAGCTCCATTGAAAGAGGGGGTAGGAAAAACCATCAAGTCACTATGCACAAGCTCAAGTGGTGAAGAAGCTCTCTTTGAAAAATTCTTAGGAAATTGATCTTGGTGTTGTTTCCCTAATGCGCAGCCATGACATACTCCCTCAAAACAAGAAACTCTAGGAAGACCATCAACCATACCACGAGTGCTCAACTAATCCATAGGGATCCAAAATGAATCTACTTCATCATATCAATCGACACAAAGAAGGAAAAATAATACACGAGAGTTATGTCTTTGTAGTAACATTACCACCACTTTGTGTAGAGTGATGGTTATAGAACCACCACCCAACTAGGTGGTGGTCCTAAGACTATCGGTCTACATTGGGTCACGGTCCCTGCTCTTTCAAAAAGAAAAACAAAAATATGAAACAAACAGCCCCAAAATTTGAAAGGTTTTCTATGTCTCTTATCCTCCATGACCTTTCCCATTCTCCAATGCACGGGAGGACATGAGAAAGGCTATAAATACATGTTCGTAGAAGAGAATAAGATCATCGAAGCATGAAAGCAACTGAGCAAGAAGTTATTAGTGTTGGAATTGTGTTTTGTAGAAGAAAGGAGTGTTGGGATAGAGCAAGCAAGTAATTGGGAGGAAGTATGAGATATTATCTACTTCTCTTTCATACTTACTATAATTTTTGTACTTAATGTTTTGAATTGGCCAATAAAAGTGGGAAGAAAGACCAATTGTCCCTTCCCGACTGGTTTTTCCTCCTTTGGAGGTTTCCAGGATAAAACTTGTTGGTGTTTGTGAGTTTATATTCTTTCCTTTCCTACAATTTTTTATTCTAAGCATAAGAAAAATTCATTCACTAGCTATCTCTGTCATTTTCTAATCGAAAGTAGAACAAACAACGTTTAATTTGTGATTCTGTGGATAATTCCAAAGTTGAAGAGTTTACAAATCATTTTGGTATCAGAGCTAACAAGTATCTAGGACTGTGGTATTTCATTCTTGGATTTGTATGATAGTGACGAGATCTAAAGGCGGAGAGGCTTTACCTTACGATCCAAAAATTTCTACAAAGAAGTGGAAACAGAGTATTCGGGGACAAATGGAGGAAGAGAACTTGGTCCGTAGAATTGAGATGTTGGATACCATGATGGATAGGATGTTTAGAAGGTAAGAAGAACTTGCAGATTTAAAAAAGATAGCTTCTGTCAAGTAAGACTCCATGGACTCAATGGTTTGAGGCTTAGCTGAAAAGTTTGGCATAGTGAAGAGCCACCATGAGGAAGATTATGGGGAAGAGCATGAAGAAGAGACTTCAAACACAAGAGAAAAGTTAAAATCTAACCATACTCCTTTTAAAGTTGAGACGAAAGTTGAGATTAAAGGCTTTGAAGGACAAGTAGATGTAATGTTGCAGAAGTCTACTTTAGTGTCCATAATGTCACTGAGGCACAGAGGATCACCTTTGCATGTCTCAAAATGGAGGGACATGCTCTGGTTTGGTGGGAAACCCATCTAACCACTTTTGAAAATAAGAAGCATCCTATTGTGAAATCTTGGCAAGAATTTAAAGAATTACTTAGAGATAACTTCTATCCTATTGGCCACAAGACTAACCAAATGATTAAATGGTAGTATTTTAGACAAGGCAGTGGTCAAAGTGTACAGGACTATACTACGGAGTTTCGTAGGTAGGCCATGTTGTTAAACATGGACTTGGAGGATGAGGATACTCAAACTAAGTACTTGGGAGGACTTCACACTCACCTTTGAAGAAAATTCATCTCCACAAAGCCTAAAGATCTCAACGAAGCATGTATGTAGGCATACTACATAGATGATGAAAAGAAGCAAGGAGAAGTAGAGCCAAGGGAAAAACAATTGACAAATCAGCAAAAAAAAGAGTATGGGCAAACAAGTAACAAGGGTAAGTGGAAAGGGAAAGGTAAACAAGTTGCCACTACTTTAAATACTTGTAAATATACCAAGAATTTTTGCAAGAACTATGATATCGATGGTCATACTGACACTACATGTTGGAAGTTGCATCCGAGTTACATCCGAAGAACCAAACCAACGACTCAAAGAAGTCTATGACAGCTATAAAAAAAAAGGGGAGGTGGAAATTGAAGATGACTCTGATGTAGATGAAAGGCTTGGATGCATGGCCACCAACATAGACAGGTAGGAAGAGGAGATGAGTAGACTATTCCAGATCAAAATCTAGATCAAGAGAATAAGGTAAATGCTTTGGTTGATACCGGTTCTCAATCTAACTTGATTTCTGAAGCAGTTCTAAAGAAGCTTGGTCTTGAGACTTACGAGCATCCACACCCTTATCCTTTGGGTTGGGTGAATAAGGGTGTTGAAATTCAGGTAACAAGAAGATGTAAGGTCAAGTTTGGGATAAATTCTCAATATATTGATGTTTTGGAAGCTGATGTTATTCCACTTGATGTTTTTGATGTTATATTCAGGAATCCTTACTTGTATATTAGGGATGTTATATTTATGAGAAGGGAAAACTAGTACAGATGGGTCAAGGATGGGATCAGCTACAACATCTGGGCACACCAGTGTAAGACACAGGTTACTATAGTGAGTGCTAACCAAGAAAAATGAATTATTCAGGAAAATCATAATCAGTTTTGTTTAATTTTGTTAAAGGATAAACAAGATGGGGTAGAAGTTTTAGAGATTTCTAACCAATGAAAGCATGATTTGGATAGTATTATTTAGTCTTTTTAGGAAGTATTTCAGGCTCCCAATGGGTTACCACCAAAATGAGAAGTAGAGCATGAGATTCAACTATTTCCAGAGTCCCCTCTACCAAACATCGGGTTGTATAGGCAACCCTTTCTTGAGAGTACTGAAGTAAAGAAACAACTCCAAGAACTACTAGACCAAGGGGTGATACATCCAAGCACCTCACCATGCAGTTTCACCTATTGTGATGGTGCCAAAGAAGGATGGTTCTTAGAGAATGTGCATCGACTACTACCACGCTTTGAACAAGGTCACCATAAAGAATAGATATCCACTTCCCCACATAGATGATCTCTTGGATCAGCTTTCAGCATGCCAAACTCTTCACAAAGTTGGATCTCAGGTCAGGTTATCACCAAGTTAGAATGAAGGAGGAGGATATATGGAAGACTGCATTCAAGACAAAACAGGGTTTGTATGAATGGTTAGTACTTCCTTTTGGGTTATGCAATGCACCGGCTACATTTATGAGATTGATGAATGATGTATTGTGGGATTTCATACATTCATGTGTCATTGTATATCTAGATGATATCTTGATTTTTAGTGCCACATGGGAAGAACAACAAGTCTTACAAGTTATCAGGGAGAAACAACTACTTTGTAATATGAAGAAATGTGAATTTTCCAAACAATCACTTATCTATCTTGGGCACGTGGTTGGAGGAGGAGAGCTAGAGTGGATCCAAAGAAGGTGGAAGCCATCACTAATTGGCCAACACCAACAGGAGCCACAGATACTAGGAGTTTTATGGGAGCAATACAATACATGCCTAAGTTCATTATAGGCTTCTCCACAATTGCAGCACCTCTACATACAATGGCCGTAAAGAGTAAGGGTTTTGACTAGGGTAAGGAACAAGACAAATCCTTTGAGTTATTGAAATACAAGATTATTCATGCTCCAGTACTTGCTCTTCCTAGTTTGCAATAGCCTTTTAAAGTAGAGACAGATGCCAATGATTACGCTATGGGCACAGTGTTTCTTCAAGGAGGTAAACCCGTATGTTATCATTCTGAAACTTTCACTTCATCAATTAAAGGATATTTAGTATATGATAAGGAAATGTATGCACTAGTTTAGGTAATTAAAAAATGGAAGCATTATTTGTTTGGTAAAGAAACTATTGTGCACATTGACCACAAACCTCTCTAGTATTTACAAGCACATTCTAAGTTACAACAAGCAAGGCACTACAAATGGATGGGGTTCCTTCAGTAGTTCCATTTGGTGATCAAATACAAGAAGGGTAGTACAAATTTGGTGGCAGACATGTTGTCTAGGCCACCCACATAGGAGAATTTTTCCTGTTTGGCCACTATCTCTCAAATTGAGCCCTTCACGAAGGAAGCTTATGGAGAGGTATATGCCCAGATAAAGACTTTGGGGTGACATTTCAGCAATTGCAGTCCCAAGGGACTGAAGGATAGGGATTGAAGATTTTTATCTCAAGGACGGGCTGCTCTACCAATGGGGGAAGCTTTGTGTGCCTAAAGAAGAAAGACTTCTATTGATGAGGGAAGCACATACCTCAAAGTAGCGGGACATTTCGGTGTTGGTAAGACCCTAGCCCACTTGCAAAGGTACGTGTATTAGCCCAATATGCAAGAATAAGTATCAAAATTTATATGTGGATGTAAACTTTGTTGTACTAGCAAGCCTAAGACTAGGAAGGAGGGTTTGTATATGCCTTTTCCAGTACCTACTCATCCGTGGGAGGACATTTCTATGGATTTTGTAGGAGGATTACCTATGTCTAAACATGGCCATGACTATCTCTATGTTGTTGTTGATAGATTCAATAAGATGTGTATTCTTATGGCATGTAAGAAGACAATAAAAGCACATGATGCAGTAGATCTTTTCTTTGTTAATGTATGGTTGCATTTTGGTTTGCCAAAGTCTATTATTTCTAACAGGGATTCCAGGTTCTTGGGGAAGTTTTGGACTACTTTGGGACAATATGGATACCAGGTTACATAGGAGCACAAATTTCCATCCACAGACAGATGGACAAGAAAGAGGTGGTGAACAAGACTTTGGTACAGTTTAATCGAGGGTATAATAGTAAATACCCAAGGACTTGGGATGAGTCCTTAGCCTACATTCAACATTCCTATAACCGGGTAGTACACACATCCACTATGAAGTCACCATTTGAGACATGCTTGGGATATCTACCTACAAATCCATTGGACATAACAGTTGGGCAGCAAGATGAGGAGGAGACATGAGACATAGAGGTGACTAGAGAAAACAAATTCATTGAGAGGATCCGACAAATCCATCTCAAAGTCAAAGAACAACTAGAGAAATCTCAAGCCAAGTATAAAGTTAGGCACGATCAACATAGGAGGGAACATAAGCTTCATGTTGGAGATAGAGTTTGGATTTACTTGAGCAAGGAGAGACTACAAGGTCAAGCACGAAAGCTCAAGCCACTACGATATGGGCCCTTCACCATATTGGAGCAGGTTGGAGAAAATGCTTTTTGACTTGATTTTCCATCATTTATGAGGATGTACTCGGTAGTAAACTATGATAACTTACACCTATATGAGTCATTCATGATAGATGAAGATGAAGGAATACAGTTGCTACCTTCCATTGAGGATTGTGTCTTGGACTCACGAGGCAAATTGGAGGAGGATGTAGTGCTGCAACAAAACATCAGAGATACTAGGAGAGGTCCGACATGAGTCTTGGTAGATTGGAATGAAAGGAAAGACACCAAGGCAGGCTCGGTGGTACTCGAAGGAGAAAGTGAGGGAATTATTTCCTCATCTACTCCCCCACTAAGCTTTTGTGGGACCAAAATCCTCCTAAGTAGGGGAGGTGTGATCCATAGGGATCCAAAATGACTCTACTTCATCAGATCAGTCAACATGAAGAAGGAAAAATAATACACAGAGGTTCTATCTTTATAGTAACAGATCATCACTCTGTGTAGAGTGGCGGTTACAGAACCTCCACCCAACCAGGGGTGGTGGTCCTAAGACCTCTAGTCTACATTTGGCGGTGGTCCTGGATCTTTTGGATAGAAAACAAAAATATGAAATGAACAGAACTTAGAATTTGAAAGGTTGTTTGTGTCTCTTCTCCTCCATGACCTTTCCCATTCTCTAATGCACGGGAGGACATGAGAAAGGCTATAAATACATGTTCGTAGAAGATAATAAGATCATCAAAGCATGAAAGCAAGTGTGCAAGAAGTTATTAGTGCCAGAATTGTGTTTTGTAGAAGAAAGGAGTGTTGGGACAGAGCAAGCAAGTAATTGGGAGGAAGTGTGAGATATTATCTACTACTCTTTCATACTTATTGTAATTTTTGTACTTATTGTTTTGAATTGGCCAATAAAAGTGGGAAGAAAGACCAATTGCCCTTCCCGACTGGTTTTTCCTCCTTTGGAGGTTTCCAGGATAAAACTTGTTGGTGTTTGTGAGTTTATATTCTTTCCTTTCCTATAATTGTTGATTCTAAGCACAAGCAAAATTCATTCACTAGCTATCTCTATCATTTTCTAATCGAAAGTAGAACAACGTTTAATTTTGATTATGTGGATAATTCCAAATTTGATGAGTTTACAAATCTTCAACTCCTTCAAATATCTATAATTGAGATGCCCAAATATCTCATGCCAAAGCTTACTCTCTGAATCTACATGAGAAACCAATCTTGTCCCTATAGAATAAGTGTCATCAAAACCCTTAAAGTGATATAGTCTAGAACTATGATTAATAATACCTTAAGCAACAAGTGAATAAGGCTCCAAAAAGTTCCTACTTCTACCCCATTTAGTGTAAAAGTCATTGTTTTCCCTTGACCAGAATGACAAATTTGATATATAGAAAGAAAATTTGTAGTGATGTTAGGAACATATAGTGCATCTTGGATACTGCCACCATCAAGTTGTATATCACCTTTTCCTTTAACATAAAGAAAGGAAGAATCTATAACCTTAATTTTGGAAGTAGAACTCAAACCTAGAGAATCAAAAGACTCCTTGGAAGAAGTCATGTGATGAGAAACACCAGAATCTATAACCCAATTGTTTTCAAGTGGTGACTGAGATCTCCCAACAACATTAATTACTTTTCATGTTGATTAGAAGGAGGTGGAAAAGAGATAGAAATTTTTTGTTTCTTGATTGCATCCTCTAAGGCTTGCATTCGCTTATAACACCTATGTTCTTCATGACCACTACCCCCACAAAAAGAGCATGAAAGGCTAGACTTATTCTTGGATTTAGAAGACTCCTTAGGTTTAGAGTTGTTTTCTTTGGGTTTAGGAGCACTTTGAGATGGAGAAGGGGTGGATTTGGTTTTACTTTTTGTTTTTCCCTTGCCCTTAGGATTAGATGCAATTAATGCCTTGTGAGAGATGGAAGACTCAAGGTGAGACAATTTGGATTCTTCCCTAGTAATTCTTTCACAAAATGTTTCTAATTTAGGCATTTTGAATGTGTCACCTAAGGCATCCATGCTAGAGAAAAAGGTAGAAGAAATTTGTAATGGTCCTCTCAACTTGGATAGAATCAAGTAAACACACTCTTCATCTTTCTTATCTCTTCCACTCCCCTTCAATTGTGTCAACAAATGCTTGAACTTGGTAAGATAGTCTATAATTGTTGAAAATCTTCAGATTAAGAGAAGTGATCTCAATTTCAAGTTACATGGCTCTCATATGATCCACCTTACTAAATAAATCCTCCAATTTTTCCCATATTTTAAAAGGAGAGTCACATTTTTCCAAATGAAACAAAAGACTATCACTTACATAAGTTCTTATCAAACCCATACACTCATCAAACTTGCACTGGTAATGAAATTTCTCTATTCTCTAGTGAAAATTGGTTGTTTTGAAGAATTTAAACCACATAATCCTTTCTGCTTAATTATTATTTCCATTCTTGGTTTCCATGTATGGTGATTATGTGTTGTTAATGGCTCAACATGATCTAATGCAGAAGTAGACGCCATTCTCAAATATTCACCAAAATAAATGTAAGAACCAAGTAATGCAACAGGACCCCCAAGTAATGCAACAAGAGCCCCCCCAGATTTTGGCACTTTATAATGAGTGTGTGTTACTCAAATCCAAGTTTCGATCAAAAGATACAAGTTTATGCTTAGTTATTTATTTTAGTTTAGTTATTTATTTTAGTTTCCACTAAAACAAAATAAAATGCTCTTATCTTCACCACACAAATAAAATGAAAGGGCGCTAGAGTTAAGCACCTACTAGTAGGAATCAAGCTTTAAGCCTTCATACGACCATACCATGACCAAGGGCTAAGGATTTTAAGCCCTGGATACGACCATAACTCATATACATATGACCATGAGGGCTAAAGAAATTCACGAATAACTATTTGCAAAATGAGTAGCAAATGATATATTATTATGGAACTCAATGATATATAGCAAGGAATAACAATCTAATAACCAATCAAGGTCATAGATCAAGCCATAAATCAAGGAAAGAACTAGTCAAGACCATAGATTTAGGAGAGAACTAGACATCAAGGATCTAGTCAATACCATAGATCAAGGAAAGAACTATACCTAACAACTAGATAATATCCCCCTAATATCTAAATAAATAAAAAGAAATATCCACACACATAAGTGGGTGAGGATAAATACAATAAAGGTAAATAAAGTACCTAGGTGAACATGAGCTAAGGTAAATACCTACTCTAACAAGAACAAGAAATTATATTTGTCTCTGGAGAATTATATCAATAAGGTGTTGGAAAGGTTTAGTATGCTAAATTCAAAACATGTTAGTACACCTATGGCTAAACACTTCAAATTGAGAAAAGATCAATGTCCTATATCACATGAGGATGTCGATTACATGGCACAAGTTTCATATGCTTCATTAGTTGGAATTCTTATGTATGTTATGGTTTGTACTAGACCAGACATTGCACAAGTAGTGGGAGTTATGAGAAGATTTATGGCCAATCTAGGTAAAGAAAATTGGAAATCAATCCAATGGATTCTCAAATATTTGAGAGGGACATCTAACATGCAGTTATGCTATAGAGGGTTAGATACTTCTTTATGCGGCTATGTTGATTTAGATATGGCTTGAGATTTGGATGGCAGGAGGAGCACCACTGGATATGTATTCACAATAGGTGGGACATTAGCTAGATGGATTTCAAGATTGTAGAAGGTTGTGGCCTTGTCTACTACAAAGGTGGAATATGTTGGAGCTATAAAGGCTAGGAAGGAGATGATATGGATGAGAGGTTCATGGAAGAGTTGGGAAAGGAGAAAGAGGATTGAATATTTTACAATGATAGTCAAAGTGAAATTCATCTTGGAAAAGAACTCATCATTTCATTCAAGAATGAAACACATTTAGTTGAGATATCACTTTATACGATAGGTGTTGGAGGATGGGCAACTAAAGTTGGAGAAAATTCATACAAATGAGAACTCTGCAGATATGATAATGAAGTCGTTGGAAAACGATAAGTTGGAGATTCACTCCACTTTTGTTGGCCTTCACATTTGAGACTTGAAGAGGAAGAAATGGGCCAAGGAAAAGGATCCAAGAATGGAGTTGTATGGTACAGTGCAACAATTTATATCCAAGTGGGAGATTGTTGAGTTGTGGAGCCTAATTACTTCACATTAGCATGTTTTATTAAACTTGCTAGAATACACATAAGAATCGGCATCATCATCCTGGGACCAGTATCAATCGAGCAAGGAGGAACCGACATCAGTTAGGGTAATCAGTATCAATTGTATGTGCGTGATTATTTTTATTCAAGCCACGAGAATTAGATCTAACCTTTGATATAAAGTTGATCTAATGATTGTAATTACATAGATAAAGTTCCCTAAGATTGTATAAGCTTATATAAGCTAGGAAAGTAGGGTTAGAAGTGAGATTGATCATAATTGTATGAAGGAATTCTTGGATAGAGTTGAGAGAAGCTTGTGAGAGGAAAATTATTGTCCATCGTGTACGGTGTGGAAGATTGTAGATCTTCAATTGTATATCCTCTGGAATAATATAGTGGTCATTTCTTGGTGGACATAGCCCACATAGGTGAACCACGTTATATCTGGTGTTATCTTTCTCTTGTTTTTTATCTTCTGGTTAAATTTCATGTTTATTACTTGTATGCTTTAATTGATTATAGATCTGTACAACATTGGTATATGTTTGACCCCAACAGATGTTGGATTTCAAATTTTAAAGATGTAATCACGGATTCTATAGTATGAAATTTAGCTTGAAATAGAGATTGTAAAACTTGAATGGATTTGTAAATAGATTGATTAGAATTAGAACCAAGAGAGTCATCAAAAATATGGTCAAAGATAGCACTGACTTGAGTAGGTGGTGTATCTAGAGGGAGAAAAATATTGTGCATGGATCTTTAGAGAGCATCTTTACAAGATGGGTGGATTTGAAGCAATTGAATCAAGGGGACTTGAAGAGCTTTAGAAGCCATGAAAGAAGATGAAATAGAATGAGTAAAATAAAGATCCAAAAGTGTTTGAATGTTAAGTTCACCAAATGATTAAGTGAAATGTCGATAATATTCCTAATTTGATTGTTATTGTAGCAGTAAATTAATATACAATTAGGTACAAAAATTAACCCAAGAAAACTAAGCAATAAAATTTAAAACACTAGTTGTAAAAAGGGTAAGAAGAGCCTTAGTTGATTCATACTAAATATAGACTATGCCAAAGTGTTGACCAGATGAATAGAGAGCTAGAAGTCTTGCATAGGGACCTTGGAAAATGTAGATCTAAAGGAGAAGGCTAGACAAGGGCACCTAGAAAGGGGCATGGGCACCTTTGGGCACCAAAAACTAGTAGTAGGCACATGTGACTACAAAAATGCTCATAAACTCATCTTTTTTAAGTCACAATTTGTTCATTTTCCTTTGCCTTTAGTTGATATGAGGTCGCACAATGATCGTCGAGCTCACTAGAAACTTGCAATAAAGTATTGACCTGTAAAACCCTCAAAGAGACATCAAATCCTAAAAAGAAAGATGTAAAATGAGGGCTCAAATTGTCCTTAGTTGTCAAACAAGTGATCTTACAACTGATCATTGCACTACATCTTATACCCAATGTAGTTCTATGTGTGTGTGTGGAATCGTGCCCTAGGTGGCTCTTGTGTGTGTCACACTTGATAGCGAGAAAAGTAGCTAGATGTAAAAAAATGTAATAGATGTGTGCATGGAATAGAATAGACTCCCCTCTTATGAAGTGTATGCATAATACTGTAGTCCCTTTCCCTTGAATGAATGCTAGAACAAATGCTTCATGCTCTTGAATAGCCTTTGGATGTAACCTTAGGTGGAGATAGCTAATGTTTAGTGTTTGGTACTTTATTATGATCACATAACTTTATATTTATATGATTCCCTTACTTGAATTTCATAATTAACCCTAAAAAGGCTTACTACTAAAAAATAAGATGTTTAAATGGCTAGAAAGCACCCAAAAGATGTGAGTAAAGTACAAAGAGGTCAGGGGCCCAGAGGGGATGGGGGCACCTGGTGCCGACGTCCTGGCTGGTGATGGTGTCTAGACTTAGAGAAACTAAAGAGTCGGAGGTCAGACTGAGAAATAAGGTGTGCAAGAAAAAAGTGGCAATAGAAAGAAATAAAATATGGCCAAAGACATGGGTTGATTAGTACTTTTCTTACTTAGGAATCATATAAATAGTAGTATGTAATCAAGACTAGATAATTAACCAAAGTGTGTGATTTTGTGTCTACAATTGGTCTTGTGATAGATCTAAGTGCTTTGAGATGGTGTGAAATTGTATATCCCCAAATGGTATTGTTTCCATTATTTTTTACACAATAAGATGATGTAATTCATACACTGATGGTGGCTCTTCCAAATGAGGTATTGTGTTCTTATCCTCTTTATGATTATATTACCACTATTGTATGTCCAAAGTTATATCATTCAATATCATAGTATTCTCATCGGATATAGGTGTCATAACTTTTAATACCCATTGATATTTTGAAACTTGGGATGATTGCATATTAGAATGTTTTGTATCAAAATAAGTAATCTCTTCCGCTCAATTTATTAGATTCTTCGTTATAGAGCATATCAATCATTGTCATGATGTTTGTCAATTCCATGTTAATTACAAAATGGTTTACCTTTGATTTTTATAAGCCTATAATGGGGATATTAATGGGTAGGTAACAAAGTGATTAAGTGATTATTGAGTAACTCATATAGAATATCATGTTGTCTAGAATTTATTTCAAATCGAAGAGATGCTTGTTGTTGTGGTTTTCTTAGTATTCAATATTGATCTTGTGGAACATATGCATTGGTGCCTCTATGTAAGAATTTCACTTCACTTGTATGAGTACATGCATCATGCATAATGTGTGTATCACATTGTTTCTCAGTGGGCTTCGAGATAAATTGATCATGATGTGTAAGGACATTATGGACATGTAGATTAGAATAATCCTTTATATGTGTTATTTCATGTTTAAGAGATGTGATATCAGTATTCATAACTTTAAATTGAACTTTAAAAGCATGAACTAAAGCTTGAATAGAATATTAGATAACCATATGAGAGGTGTCATTATTAATAATAGAAGGATTTGAAATGTCTCAAAATTGAATCTATATGAGAAGATGTCATATTAATAGGGAGCATTGTTTCTTGTACTAGTTTTGTGAGAGTCTTTTTACATGCTCAATGATATTGAAGAAAATAATACAAAGAGACTTGAGAATTTTTAGTCATGGCCATGATGATAAAAAAATGATATAAGAAACTCTAATTAGGTAAAAATAAGAACCAACACATGGAGGGCTGAAAATGGAGAGATCATAAGTTCCAAAAGTGATGTTGAGAAAAAAATGATCGTTGTCAAATTAATAAAACCACCATTTATGAAAATAAAAAATTAATTCGATAAAACTGATAGACTTATTTTTTAATTTGATTATTTGGAAGAAAAAAATCCAAGGGATTTTCTCAAAAGTATCATCCCATAACCCCATTGTATTTACGTAATAGAGGAAATAAAGTAATTAAAATGAATATTGGTATGGGAAAGGAAAATCACATTGTTATGTAACGTACAGAGAGACAGATGTGCATTTCTATTATGTTGTAATTACTAGAAATAATAATTTTGAGTTTATGAAAAGTGTACTAAAAATTAGGGGAAACAAAAAAAGGTTTTCATTAAATATATAAAAATTAATAGGAACCTAACGAATAATTTCAAAATATAATTAGGCAATTAGGATCCCTAAAAAGAGACCCAAAAGTAGAACCGACCATGAGACCCTAGGGTAAATTTTGGAAACTAGATTTATGATAGGTGATATGTGAAGAACATGTTTGAAATGAATATACAATGTGGATATATAACCCTAGGGAAACTAGAGTTTGAATGAAAGTGTAAAATATAGTGTTGGATTCACCAAAATGTTTACACCCTTATTAAATTATATGAAATATAGATTAGTGAATTAAGTAAACTAAAGGATGTATGGGGAGCTACAATGGGTTATTTTATTAATTAAATTTTAAAATTAATTATCCAATATCATAACAACACATTAATACTCACAACTAATGTATGAAACAAGATATGATCTTGAAAACACAAGGGGATGAGTGCACTTAGTTGTTTACAAATAAATCTAGGAAGTTCTAGGTGTTGAGATTGTTGTAACTAGGAGATCTGAGACTGATGATGCTTTGTTCATGGAACTATGACTAGAAAATGATCTAGGGTATGACCATAAAACTTTTCTAAGATCATTCGTATAGTGTTGACCATATTGTATGGTCTTGGACCTACTTGAATGTTAGCTCTGCAACTTTCTTGAAGTTTTACCTTCCTAAAAATGTCTTTTGTTTTCAAACCCTAGTTATTGGTCATGCTACGAGGTCATATGAATATTATGATTAAGATTGAAAACCCTAGCCATGGGTAGGAGATCTTACATAACAAATATTGGTTGGCTTGTGGGCACCTATGCGCCTTTAACATTGACATTACTACGAAGAAGTTTCAAATTGTACATCGTTCTCCACATATTGTGTGATATATGAATGAATGTAAATAAATTTGGTAACTTATTTGAAAATTCTTGAGTTGAGTTTGATTCTTGGTAAAATACTTGGAGAAGATATGTTTGAGTGCTTGCAAGTGAGATGACATGATTTATTGACCTGGTATGATGCTTCAAACCTATAATGATTGTTGCCCTAATTTTTGGAAAAAGGGTAAAAGTTCAGGTTTGAAAGGATCTACATCCTTATACAATAGGCCCTTAAGGTGGAATAAAGCATTGAAGCGTAATAAAAAAGAAGCCCGCGTGCTACAGACAATAGAAGACCACCAAGGCACAAAAGAGCAGAACATAAAAAGATGAGATTAAAAAAGAGAGGCTGAAGCACCCACAGCTGCAGCAACATATAGTTCACTCCAAAGGATCCCGACCATGGGATCATAATCTCATTTTAGGGAGATAAATTCCTTTATTTTTCTATTTACAATTGTTCATCCTTCAATCCTATTAGAATCCAAATTTTTATCTGGATGTATTGGAAGCCAAATATCAGATATCTCTTTTGTTCCAACATTTGACTTCACCTTCAAGATTTTGTTTTTTGAAAAATCAGAATCCACCCCCAAAGGGAGCATCAACACCTACTCCACCTAACCCGACCTAACCAATCCTATCATAGGGGGGAATCATGAGTCGTAACTAGTAGTTGAATCTCCTTATCATCTTCAGGGTCTTCGCAAACCTCCACCGAATCTTATGAAGAGGAAGTTGAATCATCCACAACAACCAACAGGATGGGTTGGGAATCCTTCAACAAAGAAAAATTTTCCTTCAGCTTTTGTTTCACTTTCAGACACTCTAAAGCAATATGCCCTAAGGAAAAACATTTCCTACATATGAAAGGCAAGCCTTCATAGTCAATAGGTTAAGTTTATATCCTATCCAAAACTTTGAGTTCAATGGAAGCAAGTAGATCAAGAGAGGTATCCAAATCCACCAAAATGTGAACATAGGTCGTATGTGTGTAAAGTTCATTTTTATAATCTATGGAAAAGAATTTTCCCAAAGCATTACCAATAGAAATAAAACTCTCCTCCCCCAAACCTGCAGTGGAAGATGAGGTAAATGAACCCAAATAGGCTTGACGTTGAAATTTACGGTGATAGGATTGATAGACAGGAACCATGGTTTAATTAGAAAATGATGATTCTATAGTTCCCAAAGCTTGGAGAAGATAACATCTCTGTCATCAATTGTATCAAAAACCTAAAAAAACCCTAGCACAAGGGTAAATGTCAACTTTACCATTCAAGAGAGGTCACCATTTTGATGAGATCCATGAATGTAGTAGCGGAAACCCAAGCCAGAGGCCATTAAAATGGAAAATCAACCCATGACTAGTAAAAAAATTCCACTTAAATCACATTCTCCCCAAAAGAGACCAAAGGGGAGAGATTAACAACCAAAATCAGTTTAGAGTGCATAGAGGTTGTAGCCACAACCTGCAGAAAAAAAACACTCAGTGGGGCCAAGCTAAGGAAAGACCGCAGCAAAATCCAACAAACCGCCCGCAGAGCTAGTGCTTCCCAAACAGTCCCCCTAGATCCACCCATGTCATGGCCACCAAATCCCAACGAGCTACAAACTAGGAGATTGTTGCCAATGCCACTTCTACAGCCATACGAACTAGGGTTAGGGAAAGATGGAGAAGAATGAGGAGAGGGCGAAGACATTTTTCAATTACTAAATCATTTTTTGGGTAGGTTGTATATGATTTCTACCCTAATTAATGTGCATGTAATTTTGTGATATTTAGAGAGCATAGGGTGCCTTTTACAAGTGTTGGAAGTGAGTGTATCAATGTAGTGCCATAAGATTTATAGGTTAGTAAATGAAGTAGTGTTAACTTGTTTATATAGGGTTCCAAAGTTAACTCATCAAAGAAAGGATAACCTAGAGGAAATAAAAGACCCATCAAAGAATGTGAAACTAAAAGCAAAGATGGAGGATATATAGGTGCAAAACCATATAAATAGGTCAAGACCAGATATAAACTCCTAACCAAACTATATAGTTTTTCCCGGGATGAGAAACATGAAAATTGGAGTTTGAATCTTGTTGGTTGGGATTTTTCTATGGATTTTATGCATTATACTCTTAGATTTTGTTGGCATTTCAATGTGTATGATTAAATAAGCTAGACAAGATACCTTAGGATGTACTAAGTGGAAATAGAAATATTATGTTTGTCGTAGCATGAGCGTATTTTTCAAAATGAATAGTATCAAAGAGTAAATAACTAAATTTAAGTGTCTACAAATTAAAATGGTTTGTAATCTATATATATAATTACGCCAAAAGGTGTGTTCTAAAAATGGGAACGACCCTCCTGGAACTGATAGTGGCGGAATAAATTGGTGGTCAGAAATACACCATACGTGAATGTCACATGGATACACCTCCACCATCGATATCCTCTCCAACAAAACTACCATTTTCATTTGAAGAGCGTTGATATATGAGTTCTACTTTGGGTTTTGAAGAGCGTGTAACCTAGTTGGTGATGGAGAAACAAACAACAGATATGATACTTTTGAAGTTATACGATTCATATAATATCTTTTCAACCAGAATTTTATCACTCTAAGGAATATCTATATCAAATGCCCTTAAAAACAAATCTAAAATGTGTCCTAACTCTACAAACCATAAATTTCCTACATTAAACTTGTCTTATAAAGAAAATATTGATAATGGCGTATAGGATGAGATAAATCAAATTTGTTGTAAAACTAATTTATTATATATTTAATTGGTGAATAGATTAATTTGAAGATCATATAATTAACGAGAACATAAAAATTAATCAAATTGTCACATTATATATAAAAAAGATTAGAAATTATCTAAGAGCATACGCTTAATAAATTGAAGGGATAATATTTAATTTCATAATTTATGTATATGAAAAATATAAGAAAATCACAATTATCATTAACATTAAATGAAAGACATGTCATCTTTGTTGACTCCTCCATTTGCTTTTTCACATGTGATGTTTATGGTGTAAAAGCAAACAACTTCAGGCGAGGTGAATTTTCCCAAAATATTTTTCTTTATAGAGTCTTGCCTAAGTCGTTATGTGCATTTTAATGATTTCATCAAAGTTGTGTCATCATTTCCTACGTTTTTGTATTTTATATTTTCATCTCAAAGATAATATTAAATAAATTTGTAATTGACATGAATAGAAAATTTAATACCAAACTACCTACTACCTATTAAATAATTCCCATGCACATAAAAATGGCACATATGGTATTTCTTATTTGTTAAATGGTATAACTTTATCGATTATTGTTTCAAATTAGGTATTAAGGAATAACATACTTTGTGTATTAAGGCCTAAAATAATATATTTTACTGACTATCTATAAGCTAATTATGCATAAAGGCATTCTTTACTATGGGAAAGCCCACCGAGTGTCTGACAGGGGCATGTTAATTGGCGGCCAAAATTTCAAAGTACATCAATGTCCTGCACGGTTGCACCTCCACTATCGATATTCATTATCCTTTCCAGCAACATTGTTATTTTCATTTGACAACTTTCCTGAGGAGCTCCTGCCGAGCCTTTTGCATTGGATTATGATAGCATCAATGTCTTCCTACACACTTGATGACCTTGCTAGTTCGTCTGAGTCTTCCTCTTTCTTGAAAGAACTTTTCTTTTCGAAGTTTCTTGTATGCTTGGGATTCTTCTTGGGAGTAGCAACTTTTAATGGTTCTTCCATTGATGGCTTCTCTTCATTTTTCAATGTCATTAGCAATAGGCTTGTTGATGGTCTATTTGTGAGTGAGAATATCCTTGACAACTTCAACGTCATCTGGAACATACTTTTCTTCCAATGCAGGAGGTTTTGCAGGCTGAAAAATGGATGTGGGCATTGGCGGGGATGTGAAATCTTTAGTGGGTTCCAGAGATTCATGATGTTTGGGCTATGTTTTCTTCACATTTTCCTTACTCAAGAAGCTTCCCATTATTTATGGATCTAGTTTTTTTTCTGCTCATAATCATTCAATGCTAGAGAAAATGGACTTCACAATGCAAGCATGCTTTACACATTCACATACCAAAAAAAAAAATAAAAAGCATACGCTCAAGTCATAAGCTCTGAACTAGACTCAGGGAAAGAGAATGTAAAAAAATTCTTCTACATTTAATACATAACAATATAAAAATGAAATACTTTTACTATTTTCGGGCTTCTAGAATGTAGAGATGACATTAAATGTAATGAAATGTGCCGAAATTTTATGAAATTCAAGTGGAGGAAAAAGTAATAAAATGATATAAATCAAGTTAAATTATATATGGATATTGGTGTTATTCGTAATATTCTCTAATAATTATGTGACATTTATTTAATTATGGATAATAGATTGGACTAATCAATTTCATAGTTTTTCACATATTCATTTTTTCTCAAAAAAATTAATGTTGCACTAATCAATTTTGAAGATCCATAAACATCATTAAAGTTAATGAGAATATTAAAACAAAATTTCAAAATTTAAAAAAAATAATTTTGAAGAAAATGATAGAAATGACTCACTCAGTGCAAACTTGCAATTCTACAGAAAATGAGTTCCATTTCCAACTTCTAGGCTTGTAAGGCCAATCTTCATATTTCACCTTTCATACAAAAACCCAAATCAAATGCATCTAGTCTATTATCCAATATTTATTTTTAAGAAATCAAACAAATAAAATGATGCACTACTTTTAGCATGAACTTGAAAAGGTCATAACTTGAAAATTAAAAACTAATTACAAATCAATAAAATACAACTAAACAAGAAATCAAATAAATCTAAAAAAGAAATCAAACAAAACTAATTAAAAATCAAAATTAATGGATGTTTCTATTTTATCAATGAGATATGCATATAGTTATATTTCATTAATAAGATATTAAGATAATTCTATTATTTTTATTTTATTTACATTCCAAAGTTTCCATTTTCATTTATGTTATATTTGTCATAAATTTCACAAATTTAAAATGTGAAATGTTTATTTAATATTATATATATATATTATATATATATATATATATATATATATATATATATATATATATATATATATATATATTTGATGTCAAATTTTGAATATACATGTCATTTTCACATTTAAATTATATATTTACCTGTCAATCATGATGGTCATATTTCAAAAGTGGTTTTGAGATTTAAAATGACTAAAAACGTCTAAACGCCTTGTAAAATCCAACACTAGCCATTAATACTATGAATAGTGGATGTGAATTTCAAAAAAAATTGAAATGGGCAGGTGACTTAAGAGAGAGACATTACCATTAGCATGGAGAAAATTTCACTTATTTTTCTTGTTAGTTTTAATCTATTTGTATACTCTTTGTTAACGGGAAAATAGGTTACATTTTAACTTTTCCAGAGGAGAAATAAATAACAAAAAAGTCACTTGACATATATAGGCGAGAGAGCCCTATAACAGTGCACCTAACTTTAGGGGAACGTAGATATATGTAGGTATGTCGATAGCGTAAAAAAATTATATCACCATATAGCATATGATTGTGTCATATCAACATTTTTGTTTCACATGATAATTTGGAGGGAAAAGTAGTTTTTGAATTGATTAAATATGAATAAAATCAATATAAAGCATTTGAAAGAGGGACCAATGACCGAGCGCCCTATGTGTCGCATCTCATTAACTCTTAAAAAGTGTCATTAACCAAAAAGTGAACAACTATTGGTACTTTTGTCAACAACCTATGGTGAAAAAAGATGTACATATTTTGGTGCATGCTCGGTTATAGGGTCCTCTCCCTATGAGTTGTAAAATTGTCGCATGCTAGTTTGACCATTAAAGATAGGAAATATATTTACAAATCCCAACACTAAATCTTCGATCTAGGTGTAGACATATTAGATTGTCAAAATGCAAGTTTTATCATTGCATATTTTTACGTATGTGCTTGGATTATTTACCTAGATATTTTAGGCTTCTCATTTGAAACTTCTCATTTACAAAACCACAAAGGAATAGAAAATCCTTCATGGGAGTCAAGAGAATAAAACAAGAAACCTTTGACCATCGATGAAAGATAGATGCCAAAGTTATTCCTGAATCCCGATCCCTTGAACTTCATTTCCGATGTTGAGTGTGTTTTGATGTACGTGGAGGTAAGTTTATGGTAGTACATTAAAACCATGTCTCCCCAGAAAAATTGTACATTATTTGGAGTTTGGGATTTTATTACAGCAAAAGGCATTCTTTACAATGGGAAAACCCATCATGTGTCTAATAGGAACAAGTACATGGGCAGCCAAAAGTTTGACATCCTACATGGTTGCACCTCTAGCGGTTGATATTAATTGCCCTTTCCAACTCTGTCACATGTTAATTCTTTGCATGAATTTTGAGAGAAACCTTTGGTTATCTAAATCTTCCTCCTATAGATTTCTATGACTAAACTTCTTGTGTGTTTCATTAGAGAGCTTGTTGATGTCCATATTTTGATAAGTGAAGCTACCGGTTCTTGCAACTTCACTAATAATAGACTTTATAAGGAGGTGATAAGATGAAAACTTTTAGGGAGTAGCCCATTTGAGAGCCTCCTCGTCATTCTTCACACCTCTATTTTATCAAATGTTAAATGACCTTGAAAAGGGGTTTTCTTCTCATATCCATGCATCGTTTGTTCTGGCCAAAACCCCTTCTAAATCCAAAGCAATTGTCATAATGAAGCCCTAATTATTGTCTCGGA
Organism: Taxus wallichiana var. yunnanensis; assembly: GCA_018340775.1. Lineage (NCBI taxonomy): Eukaryota > Viridiplantae > Streptophyta > Pinopsida > Cupressales > Taxaceae > Taxus > Taxus wallichiana. The sequence goes on from CM031243.1 coordinate 850,745,892, forward strand.
GTTCTTTTATAAATAAATGCTTTTGATTAGAGCTATGAATTGGGATACAAAAACTAGGAAGGGGCCAGTAAATTAACCCTAACAATGAAACAAAACCAAACAAAACTAATCCCAATTAACAATTCATTTCAAGTGAGGGATAGTAATTGCCTTTTTTATTTCTAACCTCTTTCCACTGACTTGAATCAAAGGCCATCACCATCATGAGATTATTTGAGCTAGGTGAGGACTCAAAACTACTAGAAGCTCCCTTCAGTCAGAATCTAATTTGTTAGAATTGTCAGATACATGGCCCCTCTTCACACCACCCACCCCATTCGGTGACCATGTTGCTTGACTATGTCAGATCAATCAAAACTTTTATGTAGATATGTTTGTCGAGACACTCCGAGATCTTCCTTATGGCCGGTTTCACCTATTTGATCCGAAGAGGGTTTGTCCCAGCCGCCGCGCACGATGCATTCTTCTTCTTTTGAGAGCTTCTCTTTTGGCCTTGTGGGAAAGATTCCTATAAGTGGCCCGGATTCTTTCATATATGACACTGGAAATTTGTATTCTCATAATTTAGGGATTGAACATGTTGAGAGTTCCCCAATTTCAGTAGTATCTTGTCAAGCAATCCTTTACTTAGATTGATCTTTGCACAAAATCTAACATATGTTTGGAGTCCAATAATTTTCCTATCATGGTCCACCTTTAAGAATTTACCCAGAACATTACCTATGTCCTCAAGAGCATGCCAAAAATGCAGAGGAAGGTTAGGTAACTAAACCCACACTAACATTTTTGTAACATGTAAAGAGTTCAGATCAAACTCAAGGAATCATGGTTTGAGAAATAGCCCACATCCCCAAAACCATGGGCCATCGAATAAGCACTTCTGATATTCCTCTACCTTCTACAAATGCACCACAAAGAAACCCTTAGAACATAAGGATATATCAAATTATTTGGACCAGTGCTCTAAAACCCATAGAGATAGGGTAGAGGAAGTTAGCCACAAATTGTTAAATCTGTCAATAACCACAAGATGAGATAAGGATTGAAGATAGGCCTCTACCCCAGGATTTTCCAAGCTTAAAGATGACATATCCTCTACCATATCAACTATATACACATGAGGGTTAGGAATATTGGGGTTTTTATCACGCAACATCCTTGAAAGAGACAGGCTTGAAGCCGACAACAAGGGATGACACCTCTCCATTGCACAACTTTCCTTGAACCGACTCGCCCCTACAAAAGGCATAAAACCTGAACCACCAGCTTGGATTTGGAAAGGGCTGCTTATTACTAATTATAGAGGGATGGTCTTGATTTGCTAATTCTTTGGCTTTTAGAAAATATGCCAACTTTGTTTCCTTGCTGAGAGCATAATAAGTCCGAAAGGTCTCCCGATTGATCTCACCTAGTGCACGTCCTATTGTCTGAGCCCCTCCTAAACCATGGTCAAGGCCATACCCATGGCCAGTATTCGCACCCTTTCCTATGTGGAAACCTCTACTAGGGCCACTCATAATCACTACTTTCATTTCCATCCTCTCCCCTCTTTAAAACTTTGGATGGTAAACACCTTTATTATACCAAAGCTATGAACTGGAGTAGTGGAGGAGCACTTTCTCTAAGTGGGATATGGGGGTGGGCTTGGGTCCTTAATGTCCACCGAGCTATCAATATTTTGAGTGCCCCACTATGTTTCTCTTGGTCCATATAGAGAAGTTTGACCCCTACCTCAAGGTGTCCACATGGCCACTTATGGAAAGCATCCAATGAACTCAATAGGAATGGAACTTGGGTTGATGATTACAAACTACTTGTAACTCACCAATAGCCCAAGACCTCAAGTTGAAAAAATTTACATGGTAAACACTTTTATTATACCAAAGCTATGAACTCGAGTAGTGGAGGATCACTTTCTCTAAGTGGGACATGGGGGCTTGGCTTGGTTCCTTAATGTTCATTGAGAAATCTGCATTCGAGAGTACCCACGCATCCGGCACTATGTTAACTTCACGGTCCTCGTCTATGGATTATTTAGTTAATGCACTACCTTTCATTTGTGGATCTAATGGCAAAACACAACATTACCATCGATTGATAAGACATAATGATGACAAATCTGAAATATCAAAGTAAATTATAATATTAACATGAAATTGTTACAATCTCACCCATGAATGGCACTTGAGTTATTGACTTCACTTTCCTTTCACTATGGGAGAAACTTTACAATTACACCTCTTAAGACCTTGAGTTCACCTTTAAGCGATGGCTTCCTTCGCACACTTCCTTATTTCTCACTACTTCCTTCTATGCTAAATGAGGGGGGTGGCCTCTCTATTTATAGAACTTCCAGGCTTATCCATCTTATCTCTAAGATAGGATAAGAAATCCACTCTGACGAATCATATTCCATACCTTAACTCTTATCTGTACATGTAAGCTTATCTTTTAAGATAAGATAAACCTTATCATTTTACATGGGTTCCACATTTTTAGACTTTTTACAAATAAAATACACAAAATATTTATGACCTCACTCCTTGTCCTTATTACCAATATAATATTTCTAATTCCTAATCATGTAGACCCTACTTCTCTAATTACCCAAACTTTGACATTTTAACATTACCGGACCACTTACGACAAATATTTACTTTTTACAACATTCCTATTGTACTTTGACTGTTACCATACTCCACATTATTGGCGGCACAGCAATCTTCTATCGACCTTTACTACTAATTATACTTAACAACATCCTATTCCTAATACATACATTAATGAAATAGAAATTATGGAGGAAAATTTTAGTGTCGACATCTTCCCCCTTAGAGTACAGCTTCTACTCCATCCTCGGAGTAGACTATTACAGTGCTTGGAAAATCTTGACTTGTCGTGGTTGACCCATTTCGTAATGGGAGTGCCATCCAATTCCTCCGGTCAGTACGTACCATTTTCATGCATTCTACTATTTTGTAGGGCCCCATCCATTTTGGAAGAAATTTTCTCTGTCTTCTTTTTTTGTATACTCGATCATATCTAGAACCAAGTCATTCACATGAAATGGAGACCAAAGGATCTTTTGATCAAAGTATTCCTTCTGCTTCATTTTCTTCTTATGGCTTGTATCCTTTGCTATTTCCCTCATTTCCTCTAGCAAATGAAGATGTACCAACCTTTCTTTTACTGAATCACTTTCATCCATCCTTTCATTTTCATAACTCTCACAGTGGGAATATCAAACTCAATAGGAAGAACCTGGATCAATGCCATAGGCCAACTGAAAGGGGAGTATCCTGTTGCTGACTTTGATGTTGCCCTATATGCCCACAATGTTGCATGAATCCTTTTATCCCATTTATGTACTGCCAAGATCTTTTGCTAGAATTTGACACAACACAAAATTTGTTCGTTCCACTGTCCATTTGTGCTTGGTTTGTATGTTTTTGCCTTCTATGCTTAATAGAAAACTTATTGACTAGGGCTTCTACCACCTCATTAATGAAGTGGCTTCCTTGATCTGTTACAATTTCTAATGGACAACCAAATCTGGTGACGATGCGTTCATATATGAACCTTGCCACTTCATCCATGGAAGTTTTTTCAATGGCCTAGCTTGAACTTGGTTAAATAATGCATGTGGCGAACTCTGATATACTTATTTTGGCGTGAGGTAGTTGGAAGTGGACCTACATGTCTATTCCCCACTTTTCAAAGGACCAAGTGGAAGAATAGGGCATAATGGAGTGATGAAGTCTTACGGTTACCATGTGTTTGACAAATATCACATGTCTTACAATAATTATAACAATCTTTAAAAAGAGTGGGCGGTGATAACTTTGCATCAAGATCCTTCTTGTTGTAAGTTGTCCAGAGAAGTGCCCTCCACATGTACCATTGTGGAATTCTTCTAGCAGTTCCTTCCCTTGATCACGTCCAACTGCCCTCTTGTACTGTCCATCAGGTCCTATTCGAAATAATACTCCATGCAGAATAGAATATGGACGACTGGCTTGAGTAATCTTTCTCTTAGTCTTTGCATTGGCACCATCAGGAAACTTGAATTCATTCAGATAATTCCAAATATCTATGTATTCACTAGGGATTGTGTCAAGGGATAACAATGTTGCATCGGGGAAATCATCATCATCACAAGATGATCCTAAACCATCATAGGCTCGAGAGAGTGCATCTGCATTGACATGCTTCTTTCCTGGCCTATCTATAATATCAAATTCAAATTCTTGTAGCAAAATTATCCATCTTGCTATCCTCCCTGATGGGTTAGGCTTATTTACAATATATTTTAGAGCACGATGATGTTCTGACAAATTTTTGCCCTAGCAAGTAATTTCTAAACTTCTTTAAAAAATGATAGCTAGAGCCTCTTTTTCGATTCTGATATAATTTACCTTACCTTTGCTCATTTTATGCTACTCCCAAAGTAAATTGGATGTTCATTCCCATTTTCATCCTTTTGGCTCAAAGTACTTCCTAGTCTTTGCATCGAGGCATCGGTGTACACAATGAATGGCTTGCTCCAATCTGGATTCTTCAAAGCAGGTGAAGACACCGGGGCTTCCTTGATTGTCCAAAAGCTTCATGCGCCTTATTTCTGGTTCATAAGTAACATCCTTCTTGAGAAGCTGGGTTAGTGGTATGCAATCTTTGAAAATTCTTGATGAACCTTCTATAGTAACCCACATGGCCTAAAAATGATCTCAACTTACTTCTATTCATAGGAAATGGTAAATCTTTGATTTTTGAAACTTTATCGGGATCAGTACCAATACCATCTCTGGATCTGACATGCCCTAACAATGCCTTTAGAACATCCAAAGACACACTTTGTAGGGTTTAGTGAGGCTTGTGCTTCATCTAACCTTTGAAATGTTGTCTCCATTTGGTGCGGTGGTCCAACTTGCTCCCATAGATGCAAAATCATCCGAAATACTCGATGAAGGTCCCGATGTAGGGTTCGAACACCTATTCATCAAACGTTTTGTTGTTGGAGCATTACACAACCCAAAGGCATAACTCTATAAGCAAATGCGTTCCCCAAGGAGTGGTGAGCGTGGTCTTGGTGATCTTTCTCTGCTATACGAACTTGGTTGTAGCCAGCTATATCCATCGAAAAAACTATAGCACTCTGGCCAGCTACTTCGTCAAATCGATCGAAAATGGAAGAGGGTAATGATCCTTCTTTGTTGCCTTATTGAGCTTCTGTAATCAACACAAATGCATAGCTTCCCATTCTTTTTTTTATTGAGATCACAATGGGAGAAACCCATTTTGAATTCTCCATGACAATATGAATCTGCATCAAGCAACTTATCTATTTCTTCTTTTACGGTCTTGGAAAAATTAGGATTCATTCTATATGGCATTTGCTTTATGGGCTTAGCACCATCTACCAAAATAGAATGTTCTACCCAACTTACTTGACGGAGTTCCTTGTAATCAAAAGTGAATAGGTGTATGTACCTTGAAAAGAATGGAGGTAGGATTCCTTCTCACTCTCCATCACAGCATCACCAATCTTTATTTGTTGGAGACGATCATCAACTTCTTCTTCAGATAATTTTATGGGGTCATGAGTTGGTGTGGCTGGAAGGATATCCATGACTGAAACATCAACCTCACTTTCTTCATCTTCGATGTCCACTTCACTTTGGTACTAGAGTAATCGAGAGGATGTCCATCATCGGTTTCATCACTTGAATCCACGAGGTTCTGCCTTATGATGTCGAGGGATCACATTTATCTTCACCCTCTCTCTACCACGTCCAAGTGTCATGAAACCTTCATTCCAGTAGTTTCTTGCATGAACTCTCCTTAGCCATGGTCTTCCCGAACATTGGGTATGCAACAGTACCATTTTCATCACTGAAAGTCTACCACACATACTGACACCCATGTGGATATTGCCACATTTGAAACTACACCTTACGGTTTAGTTTTCCCTTATTTAATGACCTTAACATAAGTGTTGAAGGGCGATCAATTTTAAACCCAACATATTCATTCGAGACTCGGTCATTACATTAACTGACACCTCCATCAACTAAGACATCATGAATTGAAATACCATTACATAATACCTCGGCTTGTGGAGCATAGGGATCCGCCTCTGCCTCCCAAAAACGGGACCTCAACCTCCTTTCTTCATTCGAGCATTGAGTCACTTTGCAGCTCCCGCCTCTTCTCAGAAGACATAGCCAAGAGTTGACCATATGTAATGTTTGCAGGCCTTTTGGACAGATCTTCCAAGATGGAGTATGGTCCTTGCCCCTGTGAAATCAGAAAATCCTGCACACCCAACTTTCTTCTCCTATGTTTCTTACTAGTTTCTCCTTTCATCTTCTTAGGATCATTTCCATCTTGATTATCTTTTTCTTTCTTTCTTTTTGTTACAAACACATCTACTTCATTATTTCTGCTCTTATCTACTACATCAAAAGAATTCACAGTGCTTTTCCTTTATCATTATCTCCTTTACAGATGTAGAAGCTCTATCTGGACAATTATACTTATAATGACCCTTTTTATAACAACCATAACATACAACTTCAAAAATATTTCTTTTTGGACCTCTATCTCCTCCCTGAGAACTAAATTCTTTTCCTTGAAGAAGATTAATAGTTAAGCGACCCATCTTTTTGAGCGAGATCTTCATACTCGGTAGATGTACTAGGAGAAATATTTGTGCTCACCGGGAGTGGTTGTGGATTATGGACCAAAGGTGTTTGGTGTAGGCTCTACTTTAACAACAATTTCTTTGGGCTCCTCTTCCATGCTTTCTCTTGCCTTCTTGCAATCTCCTTTGCTTGTTCATGGTAGTTGGGTGGTCATACTTCACTCGTTGTCGATCTGCGCTTCATCCCAAGAATGAAGTGCTTACGTGAGGAGATTATCCACGCCATTCATCAACCCATCCGCTAATCCTTCCTTCCGGATCTGGGCATGAGCTTCCTCCTTAGCTCTAGAACACGAGCATGATAATCCCTTATCTTCTCCTTCTCTCCTTGGGATAGCTTTGTGATATCGATCATGAGATCTGCATATTTCATTTGTTCACCAAATTCTTGAAGAAAACTTTCGATTAATAAATCCCATGAATTTTTCACATTATCACCTAGTGTTTGAACCACCTAAGTCTTGAACCATCCAAAAAGGTAGGAAAAATTCAGTCCATTGTTCCCTTCTTATAAGGCCATTACAAATACAAGATCGTTTAAACTCTTGAATGAAAGAAGAAGCATCTTCATTAGATTGAGTGAAAAAAGGAATCTTTCCATTTTCAAAAGTAACCACCGTGAAATACCAACCCACAATCAATCAACAAGACTTATGTGCACAAATAATTGGAATCACTATACTAGAAGTGACTTTACAATAGAAAATAGAAATGACCACGGTAAACTATGGTAAAACTTGACTTACTGCGGTAAAAAATGACTTTACTGTGGTAAACACTATTCACGGTAAAAAGTGAAGTTACTACGGTAAATACTATTCACGGTAAAAAGTGACTTTACTGCGGTAAATACTATTCCAATGACTTTACCATGGTAACTACTATTCACGGTAAAAATGACTTTACCATGGTAACTACTATGCCTGATAAAAACAAGGTTACCCTCGATTGATTTTTGACTAAGTGGGAATATCTCTCGGAAAAAATCCACCAACGAGGAATGGTCGTAGCGGAACCAAAATGTCATCACCAATCCGGCACTATGATAATTCTTCACCGGGAACTCCTCGTCTTTATGATTATTTACTAATGCACATGACCTTTAGTTTGGTGGATGTAATCTGGAAACAAAACAACAACATAACACAAGAATACCATCGACTATGATAAGACAGAATGATGACAAATCTGAAATATCAAAGTAAATTATAATATTAACATGAAATTGTTACAATCTCACCCATGAGGTACTTCAAGTGTTATTGACTTCACTTGCCTTTCACCAAGACTATGGGAGAAACTTTACAATTACACCTCTTAATGGCTTCTTCAACACACCTTTAACTGATGGCTTCCTTCGCACACTTCCTACAATATTTCTCACTACTTCCTTCTATGCTAAATGAGGGGGGTGGCCTCTCTATTTATAGAACTTACAGGCTTATCCATCTTATCTCTAAGATAGGATAAGAAATCCACTCTGACGAATCATATTCCATACCTTAACTCTTATATGTACATGTAAGCTTATCTTTTAAGATAAGATAAACCTTATCATTTTACATGGGTTCCACATTTTTAGACTTTTTACAAATAAAATACACAAAATATTTATGACCTCACTCCTTGTCCTTATTACCAATATAATATTTCTAATTCCTAATCATGTAGACCCTACTTCTCTAATTACCCAAACTTTGACATTTTAACATTACTGGACCACTTACGACAAATATTTACTTTTTACAACATTCCTATTGTACTTTGACTATTACCGTACTCCACATTATTGGCGGCGTAAATGACAGCGATCATTGAGCAAAGCGTCGTTATCTTCTATCGGACATACTACTAATTACACTTAACAACATCCTATTCTAATACATACATTAATGAAATAGAAATTATGGAGGAAAATTTTAGTGTCGACAAGATGTAATGTTTCACTTGGTCCATATGGAAAAGTTCAACCCCTACCTCAAGGTGTCTACATGGCCAATTATTGAAAGCATCCAATGAATTCAATGGGAATGGAACTTGATTTGATGATTAAAAACTACTTGTAACTCACTAATAGCCCAAGACCTTGAGTTCAAAAACTTTGGATGGTAAATGCTTTTATTATACTAGAGCTATGAACTGGAGTGGTGGAGGAGCACTCTCTCTAAGTGGGACATACGTGTGGCTTAGGTCCTTAATGTCCGCCGAGTGATCTACATTCAGATAACCCCACTATGTTCCACTTGGTCCATATGGAGAAGTTCGATCCCTACCTCAAGGTGTCCACATGGCCACTTATTAAAAGCATCAAATAAACTCAATGGGAATGGAACTTGGGTTGATGATTACAAAATACTTGTAACTCACCAATAGCCCAAGACCTTGAGTTCTATTTTGTCTCAAAGTTAAAAGACCACTTTTTAGACATATTTATAGTTGATTCCATTAATTACAAAAGGAAGGGAGAAAGTAGTAACGAATGTGTATGCTCGGTGATGGCGCAATATGAAAAGTCTATTAAGATTTAACTATGTAATCGAACAAACATAAAAAATACATAGAATTGTTTCTGTTCGAATCATGAGGGAAAAAAGATACAATCCATTGGTAGTGGGAGGAGAAATTCGATACCACAAAATATGATGTGTAATGTCACTGTGATGACTTGCGGAAATCCTCAAACACTTCAAGCTTGATCTTGACAAAAACATACGACCCTACTAACCAAGAGCATAATCACATGATTGAAAAAGACTGCTAATTATATAGGAATCATTAGATTATTATTTCTAACATTATTATTGTTAAGGATATTTTACCCTGGGAAACAAAGTTTGTTGTGTGCTTTTCAAATAATGTTTTGTTTATTAAATATATATTATCAACTTAATTTTAATATTTTTATTTAATCACGCTGAAATGTGTTGTCTCATTTAGAAATCATGACCTCTCTCTGACATGCACAATGAAAATTTGTGCCTATGGTTATAAGCTTTAAAGGGTCATCGATCAAATAAATCGCCATCACCCATGTGTGTCATTAACTAAAATAAAACTAAATGCAAGGAAATAGTAATCCTAGTTAATCTAATTAGGAGGACTAAAACATTGTGTATGTATGCTAAAATAGTATGGAGTAATCCTAAAAATATGTTAAATGAAATAAAACCATGATTGTACCAAAGAAAGGAAGAGGATGACTTAGCTGATTATAGGAGACTATCACAACTTTACGTAGGTCTGATTTCAGGTTACAAGAGCAAAGATGAACACTCAAAGGTCCAATGAAGGGAAAATCTAGTGGATTTGAACTGACTGAGGTGCCTTGGAAGGTACTGGGGCACCCTGGTCTATAGTTTAGGCACCCTGGTACCTGTAAATTATCATAAATTGGTTTTGGAAGCTGGTTTTAAAACCTTCTCTTTTTTTCGTACTGGATCCATGAAACTATGTCGAATGTGTTGGATATTAGAATGAAAACCTGTAAAATAAAATGAAATATTCAAACCCTAGGAAAAAATAAAGATTAAAATGAATGGGTTGAACTGACCTTAAATTCCAAACTAGTGGACTTATTATTGAGCATTGCACTATATTTCCAGACCTATATGTAGGTGTGTGTGTGTGTGCATATCGTTCCCTAGGTGCTCTTGTGTCAGTCACACTTTGTGAAGTAGCAAGTAATAATAGCTATGGAAAATGTATTAGAATGTGTGCATGGAATAGAATAGAATCCCTCCCCCTATGTTGTGACATGTGATGCAGATCTCTAGCCTTGATGCATGGCACTAATGGATGTAAGTGATATAATGGATACAACTCTAGATGGAGTGATAGTAGTGTGTGACGTTAGGACCCTCATTATGGCTTCATAACTTTATATTTAAAGTTTTCTCAAGCTTTTTTGTAATCAACCCTGAAAAGGTTGACTAGGCAAAAGATAAATATGAAAAATGGTCGCAAAGAGCCCAAAATTGGAGGGGAAGTTAAAAAAGGACCGGGGCGCCCCTAGTGGGACCAAGGCACCCCAGTACAGGGTAGGGCACCCCAGTTTAGGCTAAAATGCTTGGGAAATGATGAAACGGACTGGGCACACATAGGTACATATGCGGGAATGACAAAATAAAAGTAAAATAAGATGGCCAAAGAGGTGGGATTAATTAATACTTTAGTCACTTAATAACCTTCTAAATAATAGTATGAAATCGAGCTAATAAATGTCTAATGTGTAATATTTTGTGACTACATTTTGCCCCCACTTTATGTTGGTGAGTGGAAAGCTCGGTAACATAAAGTAGATAAGAAGTGCATATCTGATATCGATGAAGAGTATAGAAGAGACGTGTTGATGGACTAAACTCAAGTGTGGAATGACAAAAATAAAAAGATGGAGGAGCGTGGAATTCTAAAGATGAAAAATGCACATAAAAAGTAATGAGAGTGAACCTAGGGTGGAACGCATGTGTAGCTATTACGGTGTATAGTGTACCTACATGGTTAGTAAAGGCAAGTTCCATCACGATGTGTTGTTATCATGTTGTCATTGTTGTTATTGTATGCCCCCAATTTGACTGCTTGTTTCTCATAGAGTTGGACCTGCAAGGAGAAAATGATCAAGTAGTTAAATATGTTTGTATGTAAAATACGCATGTGTATAGAAAATGTGTAAAATACGTGAAAAGAAAGTGTAAATGGAACATGTGCACCTGATCCATGTCGAGAAAAATGATGTAAGAAGGATATCATATACTGCTATGAGTTTTTGGGTGATCTCACACCACCCTAGCTGAAGAAGTATAGGGAGTAAATGCTCTGTGTCCTCCGACCTTTAACTGCTTCTGCTGAAATGTATGTGAAGAGATCTCTGTCACGTCTAGTTTTTGGGTGATCCAACCCATACAATGAAGAATTCTAGAGGGGAAATGCTTGTGTCCTTCAACCTTTAACTGCTTCCTAGAAATGCTAAGGACACCATGTCCTGTAAAATTTGTTGTGTATGGAGTTCATGGACTGGTCTGAACTCACTCGTTGTATGTAAACCAAGAATACCAAGGGCGGATAGTGCAGTGTACTAAACTAGTGTAAATGTGTTGTGTTAGTGTGACAAAACCCTCAATGATGCCCCCTCTTTGGGGGTGCATGCTATGACATTGAAAGGAGAATGAAGCCCCAAAAGAAGACCTACCGCACTATGACCCGTAGAAGTATGCCCTACAGGGGAAAGGGAAAATGCTTGGTAGAAACCAATGCATGCACAAAATGGTATGGCTAGCCAAAAAAAGTGTTATTCTATAAACATGTGCATGTAATAAATGTAAAGTACGCAAAAAATGTAAGAACTACCAAGCGCGGTAGTGTAAACACACAAGAAAACAAAAATACCACATAAAGCAGATTGCAAACATGGGACATCACTCACGATGTCGCAAGACACGCAAGGTTGTCATGGTCACAAATAACAAACAAGTGTGCACACAAACAAAGGGAAAAGACCGCATACAATGACAAACAAAGTAGACAAGCAAACAAGTAGTCATGGAAACATGTAATCCTATAAAACAAGTGTTGCACATGGAACACCCATTAGCATGTTAGAGTAATAACCAATACGTCAAAGCATGTAAGAGAAATTAATATAAGATGTTAAGTACAAAATGAAACAATAGCACTTGTATGAGATGAATTGGATGCCCCCAGCAACTAGTATAGGAAGGATAGAAGGCGAGCATCCATGCCATGTGTAAATGTCTTGTATTTGCGATCACACTAGACAAAGGCGTGAACAAGCATGTGTGTATGATAATGACATATAAGAAATTAGGCTAACATGTGTAGTAAAATGATCATGCAAAACACTAGCAAGAAAAAGTAAATGCCCCCAAGACAATGCAATATGTTTTGGATGGATGGAAAGGAATGCCAGATGGAATGATAGGAGCAACGTGCCCCTCGAGTGTATGGAATTATATGCAATGAGGTTCATTTTGTTTTCCCCCTCAATAGTCTACAATGAACCGTAAATGAGAGTGTGTCATTGGGAAATGGTCGAGTAGATGTTAGTGTGTGTCTAACGTGCTGCAATGAGTGTGTTGGTGTGGTGGTGGTGAGATGTGAAATGTGGAAAATGTGCATGAACCCTATAGCCAAAGCGTATATCATGACTTGTTGAATGGATGAGTGATGATTTATCCCTAAGCGTATATCACTATGAAATGAATAATGGAGGGAAGTGATGAAGTGTGAGATGTAAAAAGGAGGTGCGTGAACCCTATAGCTGAAGTGTATATCACGACTTGTTGAATGGGTGAGTGATGATGTAGCCCTATGTGTATATCACGATAAGAGGAAATAATGGAAGGTGGTGATTTAGCATAAAGTGTATACCACTACGATATGATGATAGAAATAGGTAACGATGTATGCCACTACAAGATGAAAGGAGGGTGTGGTGATTTAACCAAGGTGTATACCACTTTCTGATATGATATGATGGAGGTGGTGATTTAGCCTATGGCTTATACCACTACATGATGATAGGATGGAGGGTAGTGATTTAGCACTAAGCGTATACCACTACATGATGATATGATGGATTTTCATTTAGGGTGAAGTGGATAACACTATAATTTGAAATGGTGAAGGGAGTGGTGATTTAACCTAAGGTGTATACCACTACAAAATGATATAAGAGAGGTGGTGATTTAGCCTAAAGCGTATACCACTATGATATGTAATGATGGATATGGGTAACAAGTTAGCCGAGAACATATGTCACTAGTCATAGGAAGATCATATGATGAAATGTCATATGATGAGTGTGTTGGTACCCAAATTGATTCTCCCTCAGAAGCTGAGAAGCATCACAGGTTTTGGCGCAGAAGCTTAGAGATAAGCGAGAGCATGTAGTGTGTCGTTTTATAGCTGGGGATGAAATGCAGCTTGCTCTTTGTCACTCAAATGTGGAGAAATGGGTAGCACCCTCAAGAGGATTTGACCTATCCTCACTACTTTATGGTTGTGCCTTTCAACCAGGGTGAGAGGACCCCTTTTTTATAGCATGTTATTGTTTGTGGAAGAGATGGAGATGTTCTTCCTTGTGAAATTATTAAGAAGACCTTGAAGAAAATATGATCAATGCAAAAAAACTAACTCTCATGAGTTGTCACTCTAGATAATGGAGATATTTTCTAAGCAAGGTTCAAGCCACTATAGAAATGAAAACTTGATTGTTTACGCATGTTTTGGTAGTAAAATTATGCATTTCTATGACACATAACAAATAAGTATGGGTATGATTGGTTGTTTTTAAATGAATTTTTGGTGGGAGGTGAAAGGATAAAGTTGATTATACCAAATAACTCAAATTTGATTAAACTTATCAGTAGGGGAAATTTTCTAGAACAATATCAGAGCTTGTCAATGGTTGTACACTCGCAACCACCTTGACACGATCAAGTTTAACACAAAAGAGATATATAGGTTTCTCAAACAGTCCCTCAGAAAGATGGGCTTTATCAAAATTTTTTCTTAGAAAATCAATTCTGACCTCTAACACTCCAACCTTCTAACCATTTGCATGACAAATTCATGCAATTTATAACATTTTACAACAGATTTTCCCCCAAAAATCCAAACATTGAGTGTGCAGTGCTGCTCATGATCCCGATCATGATTCCTAGAAAAATTTAAAAAAATTCAGTGCTCGGGGGTAGATCTCTTCGAACATCTCCCGCATTCAACTCCTTCTTCTAGTAGATCACTTTTCCCTCTACTCACTGGTCTATCAAATATGGTTCTTTGCGTGCCCGAGAAGAAAAATGGAAGATCAAATCGAGCCCAGAGGTCAGATCTCATATTAATGGTAAAAGATGTCCCCGAGATCTTCCCACCAAACCAAGATATCAACAGGTCTTTCGTGTGCCAAGGAAAGAAAAATTGGGTCAAATCCTGACAATCAGATTGCATATTTAATGGTGAGAGACGTTTACAGACCTTCCCCACCAAACCAGGCTACTAGATTAATGTTCCTCTTCATTTGGCATGCATGAGACTCCAATAAATGATAAAAAAACCATAAGAATACGCATCCCCGGAGCTCTGGAGTGAAAATGGCGGAAAAATCAGATATAGATGCACAATTACCATTGATTTCTATTTTGAATTTGGACCGTCCACGTGGGAGATCCACTTTAAAATGGGCTTATGGGTTCCTTTTTTCCTTTTACAACTTTTGGAAAAATGTAAAATTTTCACATTTTGCTCCGCACCTCCGCCCTTGAGAAATGAGCTTGACACGTGTCCTAAGGTGGGTCCCAAAGGAACCGCGGCCAAATTATGCTATTTCACCTCTTTTTGGAAAAGGAAAATTTTCCAAGTTTCCCCGTAGCTCCACCCTTCCACTTTTAGTTTCTAACATGGGTCCTAAGCGGAACCACACTTCATTTTACACTTTTAACTCCTTTCTCCACAAAAGGAAAATTTTCCAAATTTCCCTAAACATTCGCATCTTTTTCGTTGACCTTCCCATAAAATTTTGACTTATCCTTTGTCAGGCCTGTAGGCCATTTTGATGTTTTAATCCTTTTGATGACAAGAGGAAAAAAATCCAAGTTACCTCCGATGGTCCACTTCCCTGCTCCTTTGAATTTTCAAACTACAGCGCAGGCTCACCACGTGTCTTGGCCCGGCATAATTTGTTTGAAGGCTTAAATCTCAGCAGAAGGTGTCATGTGTCGTGGTGTCAAGGCAATCTCCTTTGGCCCTTAAAAATTCCAAGCAAAATGTAAAGTGAGCGGATGATCGAAAATGAGTGTTGTATTTTTTTCACTTTTAAAAGTTTTCAAAGATCGTGATTTTCTTAACCAATTTTAAGTATTCTTAACTCCACAAATTGATTAAATTCTGATTATTATGCATCCATAGAAGTGTAGAAAACTTTTGTAGCAAATAAATAATCAGAAAACTAAAACATTCAGATAACAAAAGAGATTGTTTACGGGTTCGGAAATTCCCTACGTCCCCGGGGTTCGATTGAACCGATCCATTAATAATATTGAAATGCAAGTAAAATAAATCTTACAAACAACCAATAATGAATCAAAACCTGCAAATGAGCTGATCAATGTCCCAAGAACTCTGAAAAATAGCAGAAACTGTCCCAAGAACGATCCGTGGCTCCTACAGTGTTTTCACAATGTGATCTCCCTGCAACTGTGTTAGAAAAACACCTACAAATGGAGATTTAAAAATATTCTATGAAAAAAAATCATATTTCTGAGATCATATCTAAATTCTGAACACTTTTCATGTTTACACCAAGTCACAATTCGGACCAGAAGTGCATTGAAATTCATGTTTTCCAACTAGCTGTCTTGTAGATCCCTGTTAAAATCTGCATTCAAAGCTTCCAAAAACAGGTTAAAACTCAACAAAAAAAGATCAAATCTTACATTTTTGGAATCATCTCATAATTTCCTTCATTTCATCTTTTTACTCCAAGTTCCCAATCTGAGTGCAAGGCCTTCAAAATGGTGTTCTCTGAATACCTCCTTATGCTTTTTGCAGCACTGCACCCATGCTATTCAAATACAATATGGCTCCTTCTATATTGTTTCTCAACAAGTGGTGTGGCGGTCAAAACCCTTATCTTTTTGCATGGAGACCACGGTTCAAATCCCCCCCATATCTCCACTTCCTTCTCCTTAGGCTGATTTCAAGTATTTTATCCCATAAATTGTGGGAGTCGTTTGAATAGGAAAGCATATAAAAATGCATAGAGGCGGTTTTACATTGGCTAAAGAGCCACCCTTATGCTTGTGTGGAGGTGCATTATATGGGCGCATTTCTTGGGGATGGCGCATGGTTAGAGTTTTAGGTCTAAAACAATCCAAAGAATAATGCGTGGTAAATGGATACGATTTTAATGCGTGAACAGGTGGTATTTGGAAATAAGGCGTGGCAAATTAATAAAATAATGCATGGGAAATGTAATATGACTTTGGATATAATTTGAACCATGTAAATAATTAACACTTGGTCAAATATATATATATATATATATATATATATATATATATATATATATATATATATATATATATATATATTCCACTTGTCATCTCCCGATAGGCAATTTGATCGAATTCGAACGAGTGTGGCTTGTGGACCCGCCACGTTGGCAATAATACCATAGTCCACACGGTGGCCGGGCTCCCCTCCGTAATAAAAGTTGAGCCTCTTGTTCCCGTGTACCATTTTTACGCTCGTCGAAGACCGGTGATCGAAAACAAACAAACAACTCCCTTTTTCCTTTTCGCCACGTGTCGCAGTGCGATTGGTCCATTATTGACCAGTTGACTAGAGTTGACTTTCCCATTGACCGAACTTTGACCAGACATATCTAGAGCTCCCGATGTCCGTTTGTCGCGTTCTTACAGTCGTTGGAAAGCTCTCGAGATGATATTTTGCACTGACACCATTTAGGGATGTTTAGGGAATGTTTTCAAAAATGATCCCCTGATCACACCTCCCCACTGAGAAAGGCTTTTTGTCCACAAAAAGTTGTGTATCAACCCACAAAAACATGCTATCTCTTCCTGCATTGCACAAACACATACAAGAACCCAAAATAACATTATAGGTTAAATAAATGCAAATAGTTGATTAGCTAGTCACATAACCGATCAGATAATAACACCCAATTAAGCTAGTGTTCAACTGAAACGCTGCAACCCTGTCAACTCTACGCACAACTGTGAACTGTCATACCCCACTGTAATGCCATCACAAATAATCGACTGATAAATAACACCCATTCTATTACGGAAAGCTAGTGTTTCAATGTCACTTTGTGATACGGTGATTACAAAAAAATTACAATTCCATAACATGAATCAAATCAAGACATCTAAACTCGCCTGACAATTAGGCTAGTGCCCACTACCCATCTCGAAATCAGAATGTAACTTTGAGTATTCATTATTAGAATATAATAGACTATCAACGCCCAAAATTAGCTATAGTCAATAATCAATCAACATGAATATGCCAAAACACTGTATCGCCATCATAAATAATAAGTCAGATAATAACACCCATCTATAACGAAGCTAGTGTTCAAACACTTTGTGATTATGCTGATTACAAGTATCAAGTTTCAAATTTAGACATCTACGATGCCTATCCCTGCATAGTGTTTTCAACAATGGAACTACCAACCAATCTGAGAAAACAAAACATGAGTATGATGAACCTATCACTCAAATCTTCTCTTCAGCTGTTTCCATTCATTTTCAAAGCTTAAATATCAACTTAGGAACAAATCCTTATCAATCAACAGGAATCCCTAAAATATAGCTCTGAAATTTTTTTGCTTGCCTACTATCAACAATTTATTGTAGTGCAAATATAAAGTTGAGGAGTGTTTTTCCAAACCAATCACTTGGGTTTTTCCGTTTTGGTTGTTTTACCTCCTCAGTACCACAATGAGTTTTAGTTAGGTTTAGCATGGTTGGTTTTACAATACTGTTCTTTTTAACAACTTTCCAATTTTGTTGTTTAGAAACAAACCAACAAACCTTAACATCATGACCATTCCTATTACAATGGGAACAAAATTTAACTTCCCTGTTTTTAGGAGTCTTACCCATTTTACCATTCTTAGAACTCTGTCTACGAGAATGATTCCCCATTTAGAGAGGTAACATTCTTGCCATTTCTCTCCTTTCCTTGGTGAGATTGGTCTTTAAAGACCTACCTTATCATTCACAAAAGGCATTAACTTCTTAATCAAATTTTCCTCTTCTAACAATATGCAACAAATGATTAATACCTTCACAAAATGTGCAAGGGAAAGCATATTTTTGCCTACCAAAGCTATATTGTTCCAAC
This sequence comes from Taxus wallichiana var. yunnanensis, assembly GCA_018340775.1. NCBI lineage: Eukaryota > Viridiplantae > Streptophyta > Pinopsida > Cupressales > Taxaceae > Taxus > Taxus wallichiana. Next base: position 850,764,481 of record CM031243.1, read on the forward strand.
GTATTAGAAGTTTTAGGATTTGATTTTCCCTTAGTGTTATTTTTAGTGTAAGTGGGAGGAGGTGGAATCTGATTACCTCTTTTACCTATTTTCTTACACCTTTCATTATTCCTCTTGATGGTGGAATCCTACAATTCTAGTGGTGTAGATCCTTGGCTGTTTGTGGAAGCTTGTCTTCCTTCAGCTACTTTGGAACTTTCTCCAATTTCCATTTTCCCACTAGAGTAACCCAAACCTGCAAACCGAGGCTGATCCTCTACCTATATTGGGTTAGCATCACCTTGTCCATTTTTACCAAGGCCCTTTCCGTTAAATCCCATCTTAACCATTAGCTTAGACCCAATTCCCTTAGTGTGTTTTTCAAACTGACCCAAAGGAACATCTGAAACTGAATGAGAGGAAGAATTAAAATGTGAACAACTTACAGTGCATTCTGTCATAGTACCTACATCTGATTTGGAAGGCATTTCCTTCTTGTGTTCACCTTGTTGCAGCTTTTCCAAGAGGGCATCCTTGGTTCGTATTTCTTCCTGCAACTCTTTAACAAAGCCCATCAACTTCTTGCTCTCTTCAAGCATCTTGTTGGCATACTCCTCTTTCTTGGTTATAGAGGATTGTGGCTCAGATTTTAACCGCACTATTTCCTCTTCCAAGGAATAAAATTTATCTCTCAAGAAGGAGTTTTCTTCTTGGAGTTGGTGGTTTATGGCTTCAAGCTCATCCAGTTGCTCTTGTTTGGATGACTTGCCCATGATTCCTCGTTCCTGCAAACACAACTTGTACTTCCAAAACTGCACACTGCAAAAGAAGATTAACAAGCCCCAAAATGTTTGCACACTGAAAACTGAAATCAATATTGAAACTGAAGCCAAACACAATTAGAAGCTAATCCGGTAATCTAATTGCTCTGATACCAAACTTGATCTGAAAACGAGTGTTGTATTTTTTATCACTTTTAAAAGTTTTCAAAGATCGTGATTTTCTTAACCAATTTTAAGTATTCTTAACTCCACAAATTGATTAAATTCTGATTATTATGCATCCATAGAAGTGCTAGAAAACTTGTGTAGCAAATAAATAATCATAAAACTAAAACATTCGATAAAAAGAGATTGTTTACGGGTTCGGAAATTCCCTACGTCCCCGGTTCGATTGAACCGATCCATTAATAATATTGAAATGCAAGTACAATAAATCTTACAAACAACCAATAATGAATCAAAACCTGCAAATGAGCTTATCAATGTCCCAAGAACTCGAAAAATAGCAAATTGTCCCAAGAACGATCCGTGGCTCCTACGGTGTTTTCACAATGTGATCTCCCGCAAAGCGTGTGTTAGAAAAACACCTACAAATGGATATTTAAAAACATTATATGAAAAAAATCATATTTCTGAGATCATATCTGAATTATGAACACTTTTCATGTTTACACCAAGTCACAATTTGACCAAAGTGCATTGAAATTCGTGTTTTCCAACTAGTTGTCTTGTAGATCCTTGTTAAAATCTGCATTCAAAGCTTCCAAAAACAGGTTAAAACTCAACAAAAAAGATCAAATCTTACATTTTTGGAATCATCTCATAATTTCCTTCATTTCCTCTTTTTACTCCAAGTGCCCAACTGAGTGCAAGGCCTTCAAAATCGCATTCAATTACGCCTCCTTATCTTTTGCATGAGACTTGTACCCATGCTATTCAAATACAATATGGCTCCTTTTATATTGTTTCTCAACAAGTGGCGTGGCGGTCAAAACCCTTATTTTTGCATGGAGGCCACGGTTCAAATCCCCCCCATATCTCCACTTCCTTCTCCTTAGGCGGATTTCAAGTATTTTATCCCACATTGTGGGGTGTTTGAATAGAAAGCATATAAAAATGCATACGGGGCGGTTTTACATTGGCTAAAGAGCCACCCTTATGCTTGTGTGGAGGCGAATTATATGGGGACGCATTTCTTGGGGATGGCGCATGGTTAGAGTTTTAGGCGCTAAAACAATCCCAAGCATAATGCGTGGTAGATGGATACAATTTTAATGCGTGAACAGTGGTATTTGGAAATAAGGCGTGGCAAATTAATAAAATAATGCGTGGGAAATGTAATATGACTTTGGATATAATTTCGACCCATGTAAATAATTAACACTTGGTCAAATATATATATATATATATATATATATATATATATATATATATATATATATTCCACTTGTCATCTCCCGATAGGCAATTCGATCGAATTCGACGAGTGGTGGCATGCCACGTGGTGGCTTGTGGACCCGCCACGTTGGCAATAATACCATAGTCCACACACTGCGGCCGGGCTCCCCTCCGTAATAAAAGTTGAGCCTCTTGTTCCTATGTACCATTTTTACGCTCGTCGAAGACCGTGATCGAAAACAAACAAACAACTCCCTTTTTGCCTTTTTGCCATGTGTCGCATGCGATTGGTCCATTAATGACCAGTTGACTAGAGTTGACTTTCCCGTTGACCAAATTTTGACCGACATATCTGGAGCTCCCGATGTCCGTTTGTCGTGTTCTTACCACGATCGTTGGAAAGCTCTCGAGATGATCTTCCAGACTTGACACCATTTAGGGATGTTTAGGGAAAGTTTTCAAAAATGATCCCTCGATCAGCAGAGGCCTCCAAGTGTCCTCCTAGCGCTTCTTTAAAATAAAATTCAAGGGTCGGTCCTCAAACATGCGCAGTCCCTCCACATGTCCCAGGCCCCTCAAAACCTTTTGAAAAATACTAAGTATGGGAAGACCCGACGAAAGCCTCCACATGTCTTCATGACACAATTTCAAAATGGTGCCCAAGAGCGAGAGACCTTGAATGAGCGCAGGCTCACCATGTGTCCCTATTCCACCAAATTGTACCAAGCTGCATAAAAATTGTCTAAGTCTGGGAAAAGCAACGAAACCTCCATGTGTCTTCCCGACGCAACTCCAAGGCCAACCAAAAATCAAATCTTCAAATGAGCGTCATTCTTCCACATAGACAGGTTTTTAAGTTGAGGTGATTCATGAAAATTTTGAAGTACCTTGCCGAGCCACATCCAACCAAAAGAGGCCACGTTTCCTGTTGATGCAAGGATGTAAATTTGACCAGAGAGAAATGCCTATCAAACCATAAAATGCGGAAAAATGACCATTTGATCCCAAAGATGAAATTTTCTCTAAGGACGGAGAATTTAGAAATGTTACAAGGCTCAAATACATTCCTCCGAGCTACATCCATTCATTTTTCTTCAAGTATTTAGGGAAAAATGACAAGGACAACAAATCTTGACTATGAAAATGGAAAGAATGGGACAGCCCAAGTTTTTACACCCAAATACAGACCTTTTCAGATGAACAGAGAAACGAGGAAATAATTTTGGATCTATACGTGATCCTTGGTCTAGGAAAGGACTGATTACAAATAAAAAAAGGAAGGTGGAGACTTTTCAGGCACAATACGGGAAGATAAAATGTGACAGAGACCGTAAATTGATAGATTTTTGTTGGAAAAATGGGGTGAGACTATTTTGAGCACCAACATCGGCTCCGACTGGGGATGGGCACTCCTTGCATGAGTGCCACAAGAACAAAGGTAGACCAAGTGCCAAAAATATCCATTGGGAAAGGAGTCAACTTGTAAAGCAAAAACCGAACCATCCCCAAAAATGAACCAAGAAACCAGCAAAAATAGGCCACCAGGGGCCAAAACGAACAAAAACACAAAGACAGAAAACAAACCAACAAACTATACACTATACAGATGATGCTCACCTTGATTAGGGAATCAATCCAAGAAATGTTTCAAATGCTATCATTAATAGGAAATTCAAGAAATTCCCCATCCAAGTCCTTCAAGAAGAAGGTATGTTCACCAATTCTAATATCAATGGAGTAAGGGCCCATCCATAATGTGTCAAATTTTCCATGCTTGCCCTTATCTTCATGCCTGCTATCCCATAACAACACAAGATCTCCAACATTGAAAGCTCTTAGGGTGACCTTCTTGTCAAACAACTTCTTCAACTTTTCTCTAAACTTTACATGCCTTTGGTGGGATGCCCTCCTTTCTTCATCAAGTTCAACAATCTGGTTAATGCGGGCATCATATGGACTTACTTCTTGATCTTCTAGTTGTTGAATGAACTGATATGAGGATAATTGCATATGTAGGGGCAGCAGGGCCTGAGTTCCATATACCAACTCAAATGGACTCTTTCCATTAGCTATTTTAACAATGAATTCAACCAGCCTGCATAACAAACTTCAACTGCTCACCCCATTTTCTCTTGTTCAGCTCCAAGGTTCTTCTGATAATCTTCAACAAATTTTTATTACTGGACTCAGCTTGTCCATTTCCTTGGGGATTGTAATTAGAAGCATATGTCAAATTGATCCCATATTCTTTGCACATTTCCACCAAAGGTTTAGCTCTAAAGCTCATGGCATTGTCAACAAAAATTTTGACTGGCACTCCAAACCTGCAGATGATATGGTTCAACATAAAGTCCATGACAATTTGGTGTGTTGCCCTTTTGGTGGGGATTTCCTCCACCCATTTGGTGAAGTAATCAATGGCTACAAGAATCCACTTATGGCCAACACTTGAAGGGTCTGAAATCTCACCAATGAAATCCATTCCCCATTTCTTGAATGGGGCTTCAATTGATACAGGCTGCAAAGGAAGGGAGCCTGAAGCTTTCAGTCTTCCAGAGAAGCACTGGCAACTCTCACATCTTCTAACCAAAAGAGTTGTATCCTTGAAGAGATTTGGCCACCAATAACCAGCCCTCAAGATCTTGTGTGTTGTGACTCTTCCAAAAAAATGCCCCCACAAAACTCCTCCATGAAGATCAACAATTATCTTGGGGGCTTCATCTTTAGTAATGCACCTTAAGAGGACTCCCTCAGGGTTCTTCCAAGCTAACCCATAATCAGTAATGACATATTTCGAGAAGCCAACTTAAGGGCCCTTTTCTAGTTCTTACTCAAATACTCGGAGAAGCAAGATAAATGTCTGAGATAAAAATCACATCCTTGTACCACTCATAACTCATTAATTTTTCAAAGACATCTACCCTTCCTTCTCCTACCTCATTTACCTCAATAGTTTGCAAGTTTCTCTCAGCCATAATCTTAGCCAAGCCCAAACCTCTCACCAACTTTGTGGTTTGGATATCCATGTCATATTCTTGTAACTTGTTCACCCATTTGCATCTTTTGCTTGAGACTTCCATCTCTGATAAAATGTCTTTCACCATAGTGTGGGGAACATAAGCAACAATTTTAGAGCTCAAAATGTAAGGCCTGAAAATTTTGTTGCTTTTACCAAGGAAAATGCTTGTTTCTCCATACTAGTGTATTTCAGCTCAACCCCTGCAATGCCTTACTACTAAAAAAAAATTGGCCTCTCAGCCCCTTCATCATCTTTCTATAACAAGACAGATGCAATAGTGTTCTCTGAAGCAAAAGAAAACAATTGGAAAGGCTTCTTATAATATGGAGTTGTTAAAATAGGGGCATGCTTTAATGCCTCCTTGATCCCATTGAAAGATTGAATGGCATCCTCCTCCCATTTGATGGCCTGGATCCTTCTTTAGCATGCCAGTGATTGGCATGGTCAACTCAAAGAAAGTTTGATATGAATCTTCTGATGAAGTTTATCTGCCCAAAGAAGGACTAAATTCCTTTCTTGGTTCTTGGAATTGGGACCTTGCTGATGGCCTCTACCCTTTCTCGGATCAATCATTACCCCTTCTTGTGACATAATGTGACCAAGAAATTTTTCCTTTTGTACTCAAAATGACACTTCTTTGGATTGAGTGAAATGCCATATTCTCTACATCTTATCGCATTTTCTCCAAGTGCTGCAAATGATCACCTCTCTTTCTAGAGAACACAGTTACATCATCTTGGTAGATAACAATAAAATCATTGATGTAACCAGCAAAAGCAACATCCATTTCTCTCTGAAAGGTTTCTCCAGCATTCATCAGTCCAAAGGGCATCCTGACATATACATATGTTCCCCAAGGGGTGGTAAAGGTTGTCTTAATTCTTTCGATTCCTTTACAACAACTTGGTTATAACCAAAGAAACCATCCAGGGTAGATAGTAACTCAGAACCAGTCACTAACTACAACATGTTTTCCATGTTTGGTAAAGGATAATTATCCTTCATTGATGCTCTATTCGATTTCTGAAGTCCACACATAGCCTGATGTCACCATTCTTCTTTCTCGACAGTACTAGGTTTGCAACCCAAGAAGAATACCTTATGGGCTGAATAATCCCTCCATCCCCAGCTTTCTTGAGTTCCTTTTGCATTTTAAGAGATAGGAGTGGATAGATTGACCTCTGTTTCTACCTAATGGTTTTACATTAGATTCCAAGGGAATCTCATGTCAAAATGATCCTCTCTCGTATGCCTTTAATTCAAATAAGTCCAAGCCATGTAATCTTGATATTTTTTAGCAATTGGACATAAGATTGTTTTTCCTCCTTACTAAGATTGCTTCCCAACCAGATCTTCCTTGGTCTCTCCTTTGTGTCAAGGTCATGTTCCTCAATATCCCTTGAGGTTGTTATGCATCTGTTAATAATGTGATTAGCATTATCAAAGTTGGATTCAAGAGCAACCAACCCCCTAGGAATAGTATTAGTCTTTAGTTGGATGATGCCTTTACCAAATAGGGTTTCTTTACCCTCTGCTACGCACACCATTGGCTCCCAATCAATATTTTGATCAAAAAACTCCCCTTTGTTCTATAAAAATCTTCTAACTTGAGCATCATCATCAAAAACTTGCCAATGTTTAATGTTTCTGGTACAAATGGCCTAGTTAACACCTCAACATCATATTCACAATATGGGGGTATTGTACAATTATCAAACCGAGATCCCAATACTGCAAGCTTATCTGTCAAATCATTGAAATTCCTATCATGATGCACAATGTTGAATGAATCAAACATCTCAATGAAATCCCAAATTACATGCTTGTATTGTTTCATTCACTAATTTTTGTGGCATAAAGTTTTCTGACATGCTTTACAATTAATTCTAAATCTCCTTTGACAATGATGTCTTTAACGCCATATTTCCAAGCAATCCTTAGACCTAACAACAACACCTCATACTCAAAGAATGTTATTAGTACACTCAAAGTTGAGTTTGAAGGAAAAGACAAACTTTCCCGGCCTGGAGAGATCAGAACAACACCAACACCATTTCTAAACTTGGAGCAAGCTCCATCAAACAATAAAGTCCAAGGAGAGCCTACCTACTCAAGACACTTGCATTCTTCAATCTTGTGCTCTTTTCCATCAAAAATCCTACAAAGTTATCAACATCAACACTTGTGTACAATACTTCATAAGATGCATTGTTGGGATCTTCAATAAGGTGCAACATCTTCTTTTCTCCATACAACCTAACAAGGCTGCCCTCAATTGGGATGGTAGCATAGGACATGTCCATTTGAACACTCCCACCAACACTTGCAGCCCATTTTCTAGATAACAACATACCCCACTTGGCTGGGCAATCAATAATAACAACATCAAGCATCGGTTTTACCTGGGTAAGCTGCAAGTTGCACCACCAGACCTTTCACACATCCCACCACTGGCACTTCTTTGGAGTCCATAGTAGTACACTTCCCATATGTTGTTGTTACCTTGATGTCTAGCTCATTCATGACTTCTAGAGGCATAACATTGCATGATGCCCCCGAATAAAACATATAGTTGTGCAATAATCTATCCTTAATGATTAGAGTGGTGAAGAATGGATCCACATTTAGCTGAGACTCCACCAAGGATGTCCCCAAATAAACCTCAGGTGGTTCACCTAGTTCCTCCAACACTGGTGGTGTCTCTAACTCTTCAATGATTGGTGGAGTCTCCACAATGTTTATATTTCTACCTAGGGCATTCTTCTCCTCTTTCAGCCCCAAATACTCAAAAGCCATTTTTGTGCTCAGGAATCCTAAGCAACTCAACAATTGGAACTGAAATCTTGATATGACTCAAGACTTGGGTAATATCATAAGGGACAAAATTTGGTAGGGCAAAATTGGAAGGAAGGTTGACACACTCATTAGATGGCACAAGATTTTTGACAGCTTGGGCATGAGGAGGGGTATGAGTTTTGTTTGGGACAACAAGGCCCTTGGGATGCATCTTTCTTAGGAGCCTCTTTCGGAATATTTGAAAGCAATGGAGTTTTTGGCTTGGCCTGAGGCCCTGTCCCTTTGAAAACCCTACTTCTTGTGTTGTATTCCTTTTCTTGGGCAACAACAACATTCATCAATAACTACTTGTCCTCCTCATATGTGATTCCTCCATCATACTTCTTTATCATCAAAGCTCTTAAATATTCAAAGTCATTATTGAGCAATTCAAAAGCTTATACAAAGATCTACTTCCAAAGTATGAGAGGGAGGAAGAATAGGCACTGGTGGATGCAATCGCAAAAGTCAACAAGAGTTCTAGCACTTATTACCTCAATTGAAGTTGTCCTTGTGAGCTCATTGAGCAACACATCATGCAAACATCATCATCATTATCATCATTAGCTTCTTTTTTTTCTTGTTGATCTTCCTCACATGGAACATGGGGCATGAAACATCTAACGCACCAATCAATGACATATGTCTCCTCCACAATAACAAACTCTAAGCAACCAAAGGATCAAGAACCATTATGTTTTCCCCGGCACTGGGATTGTTTATTTCCAAATCCAACAAGTCCCTTGCCTTTGTCATCAAATCTCTGATCATTTCTATGATGATTTGTAAACCTATCTTGGCCTTGTTGCTTGTACTAACCTTGTGAACTCGCCCATTCCCTTTTCTACCATTGTCCACTCAAAATTCCCTGCTCTTAAGAAGGTGAAAATTTAAAAATTTTGAGTTTAAATGTCTTCTCTCGTTGTAATTGATAATGTGAAAAGCCAAGAAATTGAGAAAATCTGTGTTTTTGGGTCATTTTGTGTGTTTTTCGGGCCTGTCGGACATTTTTGTCCCACATGTCCCAAGTTCAATTGGGCCCTCTGTTCCCCGATCGGCGGTTTCCCCGAAGTTTGTCTTTTTCGGGCCCGTCGGAACTTTTTGTCCCGCATGTCCCAAGTTCACCCGGACAAGTTGTTCCATTTTCGGCCGAATCGCCCGAACCGCGTACCTCGCGCTTTCGCGTCCCAAATGTCCCAAGCTCGCCCAGACCCGTTGTCACCTTTTCGTCCGATCCGGCCGAGTCGCGTACTTCATGCACTTTTGTCCCGCATGTCCCAATAACATTTGTGCATCTTTTCCCGATCGCCCGAATCGCATACTTCACGCTTTCGCGTCCCTCGTGTCCCAAATGAACCAAGTGCCATTCATGCTAATTTTTCCCACTCTACCCGAATATCTTGCTTTTCAAATTGGTAGGTATGAATTTAATGCACATTTATTACCTTTCTCTCTCCAAAACGGCTATATAATGAGCAAACCCCCTATGCGTTTTTCACACTGCTTCCATGCTATCCTTTGCTCGAACCCTTGCAATCTAAATTCCTGTGCGCGTATCCATTCCCTCTGTAATTTCATCCCAAGTTTAGCTTGCAGCTCTGCTCTCTCAATTACTATCAACATGAAGATCAAATTCTAGGGGCAGGAGCAAATCTCACCACTGAGTCTCCATGCTGTTCTCGATATCGGGACAAGTGAGGTTCGCCACCTTGACTTTGGTGATTTTTGATCAAGGATGACAGACGCAAACCCTACACCAATGGCATAGATGATTCATGACGTGATCTCGGGATTTCACCGGAGGTTTCCCAATCTCGGTGCAGATGTGCGACTGATGCTTTATCATGCAGGGCTCATTTCAACCCCCGATTCGAATGAATTGACAAACATACACGGCAACTTATCGCCAAACTTGATGCTACCGCCATTAGCACTACACTGAGGATTCCAGAAATGGATAATGCCATAGTTGTTTCCCAAAATCAAGCACAGCCCTGTTCAATCAAGACAGTGACAACTACAAGGCACGGGTGGCGAATCCTTGGCTTAAAAACCCTAAGAAGGAGCATCTCGCCTATCCAAGACATTTTTCTCGAAAGCGATTTCAATGAAGAATTGTCGATTTCATAATCTTACGGCTCGTTATGGGCTTACCCTCCACTAACGAGTTCCATTTCTAGATGTGCCCGCTCATCAACATGGTGTGCGAAGGAACTCAAAATATCAATTGGGCGTAAATCATTAGCATGAACCTAAGCAGAGCAGCACCCCAATGTGCAAAGAAACGAAGAAATTCTATATGACTTCGTACTGATGTATACACACGGCATCAAGGCAATGGTTTGGTTTTTCTTACATTAATGCCCACAAGGATGATCTTGTGTATGCCTACTACCCCACAGCTTCACCCTAGAGACCAAAGAATCGTAATTTTCAAAGGGTGAATGATGCTTTCACCATGCACATGGTCGAATTCTCGAGGGTGACACTCGCTAGAAGATTTTCTCGATGAAGCCATGAGCCCGATATCACACTACGGTGCCTATTTTATCCAATTCAAAAATTCTCCTATATCGCTCGGCTTGCTGAGAGCACCCATCCGAGGCTTCCTATGTTCTCAAAGACAAGATGGCTTTGATAGAAGTATGCGAGCAATTAGAGAAATTGCATAAAACCTGCAGAGATAAAAAGATTACTGGTTTACACTTCCCCATCTATTTGGGAAACTGCACTGCCAAAACAAATGTACTGGATGCATAGAATATTGAAAAGAGCCTCGCCCCATTATCGTCCATTTCTTCAAGCCAAGAACTTGCTTCGACTTGAAGAAGTTCATCGAGCGTAACATCAAGATAACCTATCATCACAGGCGTATACGTAAGACTATTGAAATGATCAGGTCCGATGATTTTGAGGCCGAGAAGAAGGCATTATGGCAAGGTTCTCTCTACACCGATTGAAGAACTCGGCTTGTACCAAGTTCCCCGAAGGACTCAAGGATGAAAACTCGATATGTACTCATATGAGTATGACAATGTGGTCAAGCACACTCCTCGAGGACTTGGATTGGTTCAAGAAAGAGAAAGATGATCTGGCCGAGATCTCGGCTCCAGCCTTAGTCGACTAAGATCCGGTTTGATAAGAAAGTTCGAGAGCTTAGGAGGCAATCGGAGAATCCTCCTCTAAGGATGTTTCAACACCAAGGATGGAAGCATCGACTCCAAGATCAGACACTCCTGTGCAAACCCTCCCCGCCTCATCAACACAAGGACCTACATTTTCTACTCCTTCTTCATCCACCCAAGTATACCAGAAGAAATTAAAAGAGATTAAGAAGGAGCCATGGAAGAAGATCCTCGAGAAAGCGAGCAAAATTGCCTTTGGGACTAGAGAACATCATTGTTCTCAGTGAAAGTGAAGAGAGTGAAGTGCCAGCTCCTCCAAGCATTCCTGAAGCTCCAACGGATAAAGACAAGGAAGTCCAGAGCACCGAACTTCCAAGTGCTATTGACTCCTCTACACCAGTTGTCTCAAGCGCCAGTTGTCTCAAGCGCCCCACTCATGTCTCAACTCGAGACAACAGCGGTGCAGACCTTGGGTGCTATGAGTTCTCTGTCTCTTGGTCCTCTTGCCCCACCTGCTGCTTCCTCCTCCTCTTTTGCATGGGTGCAACCTTTTGTCGACAGTAGGAAGAGGAAATATTCCTCTCGAGCTCAGGGCCAAATTTTGATGTTGTGGCAGCCTTGTTAGGCACTACTCCTCCTTCTCGTGCCAAAAAATCCAGAATCACCTCCAGGATAGTGTCTGATGCTCAGGGTCAGCAATTCCTGGAGATTGCTAAGCCTACAGTAGATAAATCAGAGCAGGACTTACAGGCATCTGACCTAGAACTCTCAAGGATTCCTATGGGAGAGTCTACCCCTGAAGGTGAGATCCACAACCTCCAGGAAACGGTCACAAGAGTCATTGGGAGGGTAGAAAAAGGGCAGAAAACTATTGAACAGTTGGAGGAACAAGCCCAGATTCTCACAGGTTTTATCAAATCTCTTTTGTCTAAGGACAAAGTTTTGGACCCTACCCCATTGACTACCCTTCCGCCACCTGTAATTTTGAGCCAAGATGAAGTACAGAGTATCAAAGACATGCACAAGTATTCCGTCTATGGCAGAGCTATGGAGGCCATGGTGGAAGATATGCTTGTTGCAGGATTGAACTTCATCGATGAAGCTTTCAAACTCCGAAAAAAGTGAACAACTTGCAATGTGTCGTCTTCCACTATTGGGATCATAGATAAAGAGCTCAAACTTTGGAGCAAGCGATTACATAGTAGACCTCCGCCTCATGGGGACAAGACATGATGAGAACATTTTATTGGCGAGTAAGGTTTTTGATGATGCAAAGGATAATCTGTCAAAGTCCTGGGTTTACAGCGTGGAGTGGAAGATCAAAGTCTTGGAGGAGGCTTTGGGAGAACTCAAGAATAGGCGGCGGAAGGGTGAGGCTTTCAAGACACTCGGTTGATCTCGATTTCAAAGATATACATTGTCATCTTCAGGACGAAACTTCAGTGTGCCTCTTTCCTTGCAAAGAAATCAAAGCTCAATTCGAGTTTTTGTCAAAGATAATCTATTCAAGGAAAGCTCCATTTCCAAAGAGAAAATGAAGGAGTTCTACTCTTCAATCTGCCATCAAGAAGAAAATAAAGACTATCATACTCATGTCGAGTTTGATAAAGAAATGGAGAAGTGCCTCGATTTTGGACCGAGTCTACACCAACACGCGTCCCCGTGGTAGAGACATAGCCGAGGCATTGAGAGATTCAGCAGCGGATTTTGAAGTCGGTGGGTCCCTCCCGGTCATAACCACTGTCTTCTTCTCCTCCTTATTCTTCTCTTCTCTTCCAATTCTTTCTCTCGGATTTATTGTAATAAGTTGAGGTATCATGCGATTGGCAATCCTTAACTAATCTTTAGTTAAAAGAAGTAGTTACCGAGAAACTAATTTGTAAACTATATAATGGCCTCTCCTCACCATTTTTAAAAAAGGAAGAACTTGGCTTATTTTCTGAAAGTGTAAATAAGTTATAAAGAAATCAATACATAAGGGCTTTTCATTCTTCGTCTATCTGATCTCTTTTATCCCTAAGCTTTTTATTTAATCTTGTTAAGATCATTTGTTTGTGTTATGTTAAGAAGCTTTGTATTCTTGCAGATGTTATTTATAGAACTTTGTGTCTTTCAAATTTCATCTTACTAAGTGTGATACAAATGATCTTGTTTCAATTCACTATACCTTCGCATACATAAGGAATTATTCTGTCATCTATAATTCTAAATGGTGCCTTTCTTCTCGTTCTCGTATTCTCATTCCTCAGTCCTTTTGTAATTGATGATCCTTATAGAAAACACTTTCATAATATCCAAGTTCAACAGAAAATCATGTTTTGTATATGTGTAAATAGGTTCGTTTGAATAAGGGAACCTCTCCCATTAAAGAGGAGGGACTTCTTGTCCCCTGACTGTTGCTCTTCGTGAAGTCCTATTTGACGACCAACACTACCAGGCTAATTTGTATGATATTTCTTTGATAGCCCCTACCAAAGTTTTCACAACTTCCTCCAAATCAGTAGCCTTACTTGTTTGAGGCTTTTCCGGGTTAATTATTTTTACACCCTCCCTTTTTGGAGGCTTTCCAATTGCCTTGATGTTGTTCTCTATTTGTAGAGCCATGGTGAAGGCCTGCCTCAAATTAGTAGGGTTTTTTTCCCTCAAGTAGTAAGTAACTTTTTTATCAAATGCATCTAGAATATTTGATCAAACATGATTCATCACATGGCCTTAAGCTAACAGCAATCTCCTCAAGGTCTTGTTAAACCTTGTGTTGAAATCATGTATTGACTCATTAGGATTCTTCTTGATGTTTTCAAATTCTGATAGAAGAAACCTAGGGTTAGTTCTATCACCATACTACAATCTAAATGCATTGTTCATCTCTGTCCAAGAATCAATGGAATTATCTGGAAAATCTTTATACCAGTCCCTTGCATCCTCTTCCAAAGTATGGATAAATAGTTTGATATATACATCTTCATGTTCAATCTCAAAGTCTTCCATCATATTGATAAAAAGCTTTAGATGTTGATCACCAATTATAGCATTGTTTCCTTGGAACTTTGGTAATCTATTTCTTACATCCTGGGAACTGCATTTGGATAACCAGCCATCCTTGTAAAATTTATAGGACCAAAGGTGTTTACAACAAATGGAGGTCTAGGTGGGGGCAGGGCCATGTTGTTTTGAGGAGGTGACCTGGAGGGGAGACAAATTGATAAGGGGTAGAGGGTATTTGAAACACATGAGTATAACTTTCAAAATGGATATCCCCTAAAGGTCTTGTTTCTTGGAAAACCCTATCAACTTCTAAAAAGACAGGGGCAAAATGAGAAGCAAACTTTTCAAAATAAAATGAAGGCCCCTCTCCAGTTGGAGAATTCAATTCCATAAAGAGGCTACCTAATTCAAAATCACTTGAATGGTAGTCTTCAATAATAGGCCGATCACTTTCATCAATGGAGATCCCTTTTCTTGTCTGCTGATCTCCAACAACTCTCCAAGATTTTCTTCCTTCTAACTTTGTTTTTCCTAGCTCTAGAAATAATGTCCTAGCAGGATCCCTAGCAAAGAAAGATCTTCTTCCTTCTAGCTTTGCAAAGATTAGTAACAAATCTCACTTGATAGAGGTTAAGACACTGGTACTCATTAAGAATCAGATCAACAAGGATTCGCCACTAAGGATTTCCACCTTAGTTGTGCAAATGCACTAAAATATGATCTATCAAATGTCTGTCAATACTAGAAATTGGAAATGGGATGATCTGACTTTTCTCTACCCAGATTTATCAATGAAAGCTAGTGCACTAGGTGTAGAAATTGAAAGAATTGCACACAACACTTGTAACTCCGAACACTTCTTATAGGCCTAAACACAGGATGATGTTTGAAATAATGTACTAGCACTTAGAGCATAGAAGAAATGTTTACTAGGTCTTAATATGAATTGTAACCACTATGTCCCCGACAACGGCGCCAATTGGGTGTTGACGGGCCAAATAGATACGAATGGGAAATAGATCAACAAATCTATCTCAACAACTCAAATTAGTTCC
Source organism: Taxus wallichiana var. yunnanensis (assembly GCA_018340775.1). NCBI lineage: Eukaryota > Viridiplantae > Streptophyta > Pinopsida > Cupressales > Taxaceae > Taxus > Taxus wallichiana. The sequence goes on from CM031243.1 coordinate 850,779,659, forward strand.
CAACAATGGAAATCATGTCCCCTGAATGGAAGCAGGTCCTCGTAGTGGTACCCGAATAGGGTGTATTGGTACCCAAATTGATTCTCCCTCAGAAGTTGAGCAGCATCACAAGTTTGGCAGGAAGCTTAGAGATAAGCAGAGCATGTAGTGTGTCATTTTGTAGCCGGGGATGAAATGCAGCTTGCTCTTTGTCACTCAGATGTGGAGAAATGGGTAGCACCCTCAAGAGGATTTGACCTATCCTCACTACTTTATGGTTGTGCCTTTCAACCAGGGTGAGAGGACCCTTTTTGTAGCTTTGTTGTTTATGGAGGAGATGGAGATGTCCTTCCTTGTGAAATTATTAAGAAGACCTTGAAGAAAATATGATCAATGCAACAAAACCTAACTCTCATGAGTTGTCACTCTAGATAATGGAGATATTTTCTAAGCAAGGTTCAAGCCACTAAAGACAATGAAAACCTGATTGTTTCTACATGTTTTGGTAGTAAAAATTATGCATTTGTATACACACATGACAAACAGGGGTAGTATGGGTATGATTGGTTGTTTTTAAATGAATTTTTGGTGGGAGGTGAAGCAGGATAAAGTTGATTATACTAGATCTTTGGAGGGACTTTACAATAATGAGCAACTTCACAACAAAAAGCTTCAAATAGTCAAGATGTTCCTTCAACCAGAAGGTGTGCTTCAATGGAGGCCCAAATCAACACGTTTTCACATAATCTTTAAGACTCCAATACAAAGGCTCAAATTAGAAGACTCAATTAAACACTATAGTTTCTAATTAACCATGCCTAAGGTACACCCAAAGACTTACAGACAATCTTTATCAACAAATGATAGTGAATTGATTTTAAATTTGTTTATCTCATCCAAGATGAAGGCTCTTCTTGAAATGAAATTGCAAATACCATTAAACTATCATAGGGATGAGATCTTGTGTGATTTCACAAAAATTTCAGTATAAGATTGCAATAGGAACAAATAGAACTATTTGCAGACATTCTGAAACAAAGCAGACACTAATTGCTCAGAGTCAACACAAAATAACTCAAATTTGATTAAACTTATCAAAGTAGGGAAATTTTCTAGAACAATCTCAGAGCTTGTCAATGGTTGTACACTCATAACCACCTTGACACGATCAAGTTTAACACAAAAGAGATATACAGTTTCTCAAACAATCCCTCAGAAAGATGGGCTCTATCAAGCTTTTTCTTAGAAAATCAGTTCTGACCTCTAACACTCCAACCTTCTAACCATTTGCATGACAAATTCATGCAATTTATAACATTTTACAATAGAGTTTTCCCCCAAAAAACCCAAACATTGAGTGTACCAGTGCTCGCCATGATCTTGATCACGATTCCCAGAATCAGATCTATAAAAAGTTGTCAGTGCTCAGGGGGTAGATCTCTTCAAACATCTCCCACATTCAAATCCTTCTTCTGGTAGATCATTTTTCCCTCTACTCGCCAACCACTTCCACCCCTAATCTATCAAATCTGGTTCTTTGCATGCCCGAGAAGAAAAATGGAAGATCAGATCGAGCCCAAAGGTCAAATCTCATCTTAATGGTAAAAGACATCCCCAGATTTTCCTCACCAAACCAAGATATCAATAGGTCTTTCACGTGCCAAGGAAAGAAAAATCAGGGTTGAATCCGACAGTCAAATTGCATATTAATGGTGAGAGACATTTACAGACCTTCCCCACCAAACCAAGCTACCAGATTAATGTTCCTCTTCATTTGGCGTGCAGAGACTCCAAGAAATGATAAAAAACCATAAGAATATACATCCCCAGGAGCTCTAGAGTGAAAATGGCGGAAAAATCAAATACAGATGCACAACTGCCATTGATTTCTATTTTGAATTTGGATCATCCATGTGGGAGATCCAATTTAAAATGGGCTGCGAGTTCCTTTTTTCCTTTTACAACTTTTGGAAAAATGTAAAATTTTCACATTTTGCTCATACCTCCACCCTTAAGAAATGAGCCTGACACATGTCCTAAGGTGGGTCCCAAAGGAATACATGCCAAAATTATGCTATTTCACCTCTTTTTTGGAAAAGGAAAAAATTTCCAAGTTTCCCCCACAGCTCTGCCCTTCCTTTTAGTTTTTGACGTGGGTCCCAATGGAACCACGCTTCATTTTACACTTTTAACTCCTTTCTCCACAAAAGGAAAATTTTCCAAATTTCCCCAAACGTCCGCATCTCCGTCATTGACCTTCTCATCAAATTTTGACTTATCCTTTATCGGGCCTGCGGGCCATTTTGATGTTTTAATCCTTTTGATGACAAGAGGCAAAAATCCAAGTTGCCTCGATGGTCCGCTTCCCTCACCTTTTGAATTTTCAAACTGCCACGCGTCACAATGGCACATCTTGAGATGGTCCCCAAAAGTTGAGATCTTGAATGAGCGTGGGCTCACCACGTGTCCTGGCCCGACAAAATTTGTTTGAAGGCTTAAAGCTTAGCGGAAGGTGCCATGTGTCAGGGTCCGAGGCAATCTCCTTTGGCCGTTGAAAATTCCAAGAAAATGCAAAGTGAGCGGAGGCCTCCAAGTGTCCTCCTAGATGCTTCTTTAAAATAAAATTCAAGGGCTGGTCCTCAAACATGCGCGGTCCCTCCACATGTCCCAAGCCTCTCAAAACCTTTTGAAAAAGACTAAGTATGGGAAGACCCGGCGGAAACCTCCACGTGTCTTCATGGCGCAATTTCAAAATGGTGCCCAAGAGCGAGACCCTGAATGAGCACGGGCTCACCACATGTCCCTGTTCCACCAAACTATACCAGTGCATAAAAAATTTCTAAGTCCAGGGCAAAGCAACGAAACCTCCACGTGTCTTCCCGCGCAACTCCAAGGCCAACCAAAAAGCAAATCTTCAAATGAGCGTCATTCTTCCACGTAGACAGGTTTTTTAAGGTGATTCATGAAATTTTTGAAGTACCTTGCCGAGCCGCATCCAACCAAAAGAGGCCATATTTCCTATTGATGCAAGGATGTAAATTTGACCAGGAGAAATGCTCGTCAAACCGTAAAATGTGGAAAAATGACCATTTGAGCCCGGAGATGAAATTTTCTCCAAGGACGGAGAATTTAGAAATGTTACAAGGCTCAAATACATTCCTCCGAGCTACATCCATTCATTTTTCTTCAATTATTTAGGGAAAAATGACAAGGACAACAAATCTTGATTGTGAAAATGGAAAGAACGGGACAACCCGAGTTTTTACACCCAAATACAGACCTTTTCAAATGAACAGAGAAATGAGGAAACAATTTTGGATCTATACGTGATCCTTGCCCAGAAAGGATTGATTACAACAACAAAAAGGAAGGTGGAGACTTTTCAGGCACAATACAGAAGATAAAATGTGACAAAGACCGTAAATTGATAGATTTTTGTTGGCAAAATGGGGCGAGACTATTTTGAGCACCAACAGAGTGTAAGGTCTATTTGATTTGTAAACCCTCAGAAGTCGAGTATGGACTGAGGAACTAAAGTGTGTCATAGGGTGGTGGGTGCAACACATAGAACAATGTAGCATAGGTGACCAAATGGTGACTAGGATGTGTAAATGCGCGGTATGAAGAATGCAATGTAGAATATGGAAAATATGGTGATTAGTGTATTAAAATAGGATATGTGGTGATGAAATGTAAAGCTAAGCCCATATATAAATGTAACCTAGCATAATACGTAGAACATATGTAATGGATAAATGTGCGGTGTGTAATGAGACTAAATGTGTAAATACACGAAATAAAGGTGGTGTGTAGAATGACTAGTATAATGTAGAATGTAGAATAAGAATAAAAATGGATAATGTATAATGCAATGTATGGTGAATTGCAACATGAGTGCCTAAGTGTGGTGTGTGGGGTTTAGCGTAATGGTAATCCCTCAATAGTCAAGTGTGAACCAGAGCACAAAAGTGTGTCATCAGGTAACGACAATGTTGTGATATGCACGGTGATATGTAAGTGATAGATATGGAATGTGTGATGTAAGACTATGTAGTTAGGTTTAAAAGTGGAGGGGGGGAATGTGTAATTGTTATGCCCCCAAGCATGTGAAAGGAGAAGCTAACCAATAAATTTGAAGGACGAAGGTCCCTTGACTGGTGCCTGGGATGATGAAAATGGAGGGCCACAATCTACAAGCAAGGATATAGTAGATATAGTCGGTGTCGACGAATGAAATCTATATGTGTGTGAAGGATGAATAGATGAGGAAGATTGATATCGAGGAACACGTTGTAGGGATAGATTCATGTGAGGAGATGGTGAATGATTTACTAGAGGTTGTCGCTGAAGTGATATGTGGGTAGTACGAGCATGGTTGTTACGATTGGAATGAGCTTAATGAGTTGAATGTAGAATAGGAGGAGGTTGTGTAACAAACGAGAGGAGGCCTAATTGTTGGATATCTCTCGATAATGTGGGTCAAAGTGTGACAAGAATTGGTATGATGCCCTTGAATGCGATGATAGTGGAAAAATGGATTATCACGATGGCGTATTAGTTGCGAAAGGGGATAATGACAACTAGATGGTAGTGTAATGAGTTGATGATGAAGAAGGTGACGTAAAATGTCCTGTGGCGTAACTTTGGAAGGAAAGATAAGGGGTGGAGGTAATGGTGTCGTTGGAGGGTTAGTGAGGTGGCAAGTAGGGGACGTCGATCGTGCTTGATCTGTAAGAGTAGTATGGACATGCGAGTTAGAGGCATCCTTAAGTTGTTCTATCTCGTGCAAGGAGAGCCACAATTGTTGCTTCCATGGACCGACATTGGGTTTGCAATATTTGTATAGAATCTAATAAGTGTGCATTAGATGGAGGACTATGAGGGTGAGAATCATCAACTGTATTGGTGGATATAGAGCACATTGGAATTGGTGGTGGATTGGTATTAACACAAGAAGGTAATGGAGGAGTAAGATCTTCTAAAGGATCATCAAGATAAGTATCAAAATCATATTGAATGGTGCGAGAGACATGATAAGCAAGGGTATGTGGTTGGTCATCCAAATAACCATGAATGCATAAGATGTACATGACCATGGCATATTTTCATCGGTAAAGGGAGGTAACAGACATCCTAGAGCATACCAAATAGTGAATTTAGGTGAATAACAAAGAAAGGAGATGTTATAAATGTGCACGTTACCAAATGGCATGTGAAAGATGATATCAACATGATCAAGATTAAGTGTCCCTCTAATATAATCTAACCAAGATTGACCTAGAGTGAGTGGAGAAGTGGTATGAGAATGTGCGAGATGAACAACAAGATGGAAAACATGTGGGTCGTATGTAGTAGTGAGGATGACAGAACCATGATACAAATGTGGATCGCATAAAGGAGAATGAAGGTTATCAAATTCAAAACCAATTCGAAGCAAACCATCATGGGAACATATAGTGGCCATGCATGATGTGTCGAGTGGTATGTGCTCCCAATAAGAATTATTTATGAAGAGAGTGCAAGTAAATAGTGGGTATACTAATGAGGATGATGTTGGTGGAGAGGATGGGATAACACCCATGGATGGTAAAGATCCCTGGTATGGTGCAATAGCAGTAGTAGTAATAGGTGAGGGAGAAGAGACTATGCTAAGTAAGCAAATAGTGGCCATAAATGTCATCTCATATAGAAAAGGAGACAATGGAGGAATATGAAAAGCAACCAAGTATTGTGGAGTACAAAGCTTTGTATATAATACCATAGCTTTAGGAACATCGAAGGGGGTTATGGATCATAAGAAGCTACATCAACCATACAAATAGTAGGAACTAACTCATGTGGAGTGTCGCAAGAGTGAGAGTCAAGCACAAAGGAAGGAGAACTATGCACAACAAGTGTACCAATAGAGCCAACAGGAGAGGATGAATGACTAAGTGGTGCACTAGTAATAGTAGGTGCATCTATGGGAATAGGTTAGAGAACATCTACCTCTCCTATGAGTTGCACTAAAATAGCAGGATCAATGGTGTGCAAGTAGGTGGAAATGGAATCATCGATAGATTTAGGGTCTATATTGGAAGATGGAAGATGAATAAATGAAGGGAAAGGTCTATAACAAGAAGAAATAGTATGGGTATCAACAAAAGTGTTACCATGACTATCAAATTACAAAGTAAGTGGAGACTTAGGAGAAGTACGCTTCCTACTACACTTACCCATAATGAAATGTCGGGTTCACCAAAATGATTAACTAAAATAGACTAAATGCAAGGAAATAGTAAACCTAGTTAATCTAATTAGGAGGACTAAAATATTGTGTATGTATGCTAAAACAGTATGGAAATGATCCTAAAAATGTATTAAATGAAATAAAACCCTAATTATACCAAAGGAAGTAAAAGAATGACTTAGCTATTTTTGTAAATGGTCGCACAAAGTGTTGCGGTCTAACATCATTTCTAGAACTTGGAATGGACACTCGGAGACACTGCGAAGGCTAGATCTAGAGATTTTGAGTTGATTGAGGCACCCTGGAAGGTACTGGGGCACCTCGGGGTGCCCTGGTATGCAGTTTAGGCACTTTGGTTCTACCGTGCAAATGCTTAGAAATTTGAAGTCTGGATGGTCATAAGTTGATCTAAAACCCTTCTTGTTTGTCACATTGGATCCATGAAGTTGTGTCAAATGTGTTGGATAATGAAGTAGCAACCTGTAATACAAAGAGAAGTATCAAACCCTAGGAAAAATAAAAATGCAGAATGAATGGGTCGACTGACCTCAGCCGCCAAACTAGTAGACTTATTACTGAGTGTTGCACTACATTTCGGTCCCGGATGTAGTTCTTTGGTGCGTGTGTGCATATCGTGCCCTAAGTGCTCTTATGCCAGTCACACTTTGTGAAGTAGCAAACAATAATAGCTATAGAAAATGTAGTAGAATGTGTGCATGGAATAAAATAGAATCCCTCCCCTATGTTGTGATGTGTGATGCAAATATTTAGCCTTGATACATGACACTAATGGATGCAAGTGATGTAATGGATGCAACTCTAGATGGAGTGATAGTAGTGTGTGACGCCAAGACCCTCATTATGGATTTATAACTTTATATTTATAGTGTTCTCAAGTTTTAATTTCGTAATTAACCCTGACAAGGCCGACTAGGAAAAAGATAAGTATAAAAATGGTCAAAAAGAGGCCAAAATATAGAGGGAAAGTTAAAAGTGGACTAGGCACCCCTAGTGGGACCAGGCACCGGGCGCCCAAGACAGATAGGGCACCCCAGTTTAGGCTAAAATGTCAGGAAATGATGAAAAAACTAGGCATGCATAGGTATGTATGCAAGAATGATGAAATAAAATTAAAATAAGATGTCCAAAAAGGTGGGATTAGTTAATACTTTAGTCACTTGAGAACTATGTGCAAGTGTTTCTACAATTTTAGCAAGAAAACTACCACCTAGAAATAGCTTCCTAACCTAGCTAAGAATGAGAAATTACACCATCATGATGAAGAAATGAGCAAGTCCTACCCTTAACATTAATAACTTTGAAATTGATCAAAACACAATGTAAATTAATGAACTCTATTCCCCTTAATTGCCTAATTTAACATTAAAATGGACCTAAGTAGTCCAATGGCAATCAAATTATATTTGCTTGCTTTGATCCATCAATGGATGCTTGGGTGTGAGGCTTAGCTCTTCAAGAATGGAGGATGGGGATCTCAAGAATGACAAAAGGCTATTAGTATGAAACTATGTGCTTTCTTTTGTCTCTTGAGAGATTTAGGTGTAAGTGTAGAAGTAGAGGGAGGGTTGTTTATATAGCCCAAAGGATAAAGGATTCAACACATCCTCATGAATGTGGGACTAATGGAGATGTAGAGTTAGTTATGGATAAGGGGGGTTTAGATGGGGTTGAGTTAGCTTTAGGAGGGTTTAGTTTGTCCTCAAGTGGCTCATGTGGATAAAGGGGGTGTATTAATTAATCAAGATGTTTAATTAATACATGTGTAAGCTTTTATAAGCTTTTAGAGGGATTTTAGTATGATTTAGACCATTAGGAGGGAATTAAACCAATTAAATAGAGATTTATTGATTTAATGAGAAGGGAGGCTAATTAATTAATAATAATTAATTAGACTAGATAGAAGGTGTTGATTAACGAAGGGTCATTAATTAGGGTATGTGTTGGATAGGGGACTTAATTAATTAGCGTAATGTAATCAATTAACGATAATGGAAGAGAAGATGAGTGCTATTGACGATATGTCATCAATTTGCGGGAAAGGAGATAATTAGCGCAATTTAAGTATTTAAATTGCTCGGGCATAATTATAGGTGTCTACAAGAACCTTCTAAATAGTAGTATGAAACTGAGCTAATAAATGTCTAATGTGCAATATTTTGTGACTATAGTGTGCAGTGGAACATGTGATAAATTTTTTGAAGAAACTATCGTGTAAAGGGCCATGGACACTTTTCAGCTCAGCGAGCTCCTCTTGTACCACTCTGAAAAAATTTGCATCTAAAATGATAATGTCATCATCACTATTGTCACTGTCATTAACATTGGTGTCATCATTACTACTATCAATTTGGAGAAAAACATCGGGAGTAATAAGGAGGCTTGAGTGTTTTGCAACAAATTTTTACGATTCAAACCATTTTCATTCAACTTCAATTTTGTAGCATCGTCATATTTTAGACGAAGATTTGTGTATGTGGATGTTGTACTACTTCTAAACAAAATGATGTATTTCCTCTGAGAAATATGTGCCCTTGGCTTTTCATTTTTTGACTTGGTTTTAATTTTGATGTGGATAAGTTTTGGGGTGGTCTTTTTCTTGTGTGTGTGATAAAAAATGGGGCCGTATAATAGGTGTTTAGGAAAAGAGATGAGGAATTTGCAAGCATGAAGGTGATCATGGTAGAATGTGGTTCACGTAGTGCAGGAACATTTACAATTGAAAATATGGGTGGGCCCGAAGATTTTAAAGAGGTTCCTCCCATGAGACATTTTGTGTAGCTTACTACCTTATCTGAAACTATCACAATGTCTAATTTTTGTGAAGGTGACACTCTAAGGAATTTTACTTGCATAATTTTTCAATTAATATCAACTAGCACTATCTGGATATCTGCTTACATCTATTTCTACATAGATCCCCAAAAATCTCTTAAAATAAATCACCGGTTTGTTTTTGTTTTTGTTTTTTTTATTTAACTAATGGAATCAGTGACCCTACACCCTCTTACCATATGGTGGTATATCAAGGATTAAGCTAAGGGCTTGATGAATGGTGACTTGGCGTATTTTCCCATAGACAAGACACACTACCCCATGTTATTTGTTTAGATCATAGAACCAGGGGCCTACCTTCTACCATATTTATCACTAGATAGAAATGAAAATGACCAATAATTGATCTTCGAGTTTCAAATTTCCATTTTGTTTCCTCAATCCTACCGATCCAAATGCATGTGGCCATGCTAAAACTTGAAACACACTCACAATGAGGCACGTCAATTGATGTGAATATTAAAAAAGTAATAACAATCCACGAGTACACAAGAAGATGACTAGGACGAAGAGTATAACAAAAGAGAAGAGATGAGGGGACGAGAAGAAACAAAGAAGAAGGGTCAGAAAAAGTGGAAGAGAATATATTTAGAACAATACAACAATGACTTCCACTCAAAGAATGATTAGAGTTTTCATATATATTTTGAACAAGCTGGAAGAGTAATCATGACAAATTAAATTCCTTAACCAACATAAATACAATTCTAATTTTCCTTCCCTTCTCCGCAAATATTTCTTCCACTTTGCATCCCTTTCGGCGTTCACTCCGTACTACTTGCATGCGATTGCTAGTTCATATTGATACTAATAAAACTACTATGGAGAGGACCCTATAGTTGTGCACATTAATGTTAGAGGTGCGTAACTATATGTAGTTGTCTAGTCTCTAGTCAAAACAAAAAAATTATATATCACAGTCTTTGGACCAGGATCTAAAACCCATAGAGATAGGGCAGAGGAATTTGGCCACAAATCATTAAATCTTCCAATAACCGCAATATGAGATCAAGATTGAAGATAGGTCTCTACCCCGAGATTTTCCAAGCTTAAAGATGACATATCCTCTGCCGGACCAATTACATACACATAAGGGTTAAGAAGATTGGGGTTTTTTTTGTTTTGCAACATCCTTAAAAGAGATAGGCTTGGAGTCACTAACAAGGGATGACACCTCTCCATCGCACAACTTGCCTTAAACTGACCTGCCCCCCGCAAAAGGTGCCAAACCTGAACCACTAGTTGGATCTAGAAAGGCTTGTTTGTTGCTAATGATAGAAGGACGGTCTTGATTTGCTAATTCTTTGGCTTTCAGAAAATATGCCAACTTTTCTTCCTTGTCGAGAGCACGAGTAAGCGCGAAAGGTCTCTCGATCGATCTCACCCAACACGCTTCCTACTGTTCGATCCCCTCCTTAACCATGGCCAGTATTCGCACCCTTTCTTGTGTGGAAACCTCTGTTAGGGTCGCTCCTAATCACTACTTATGTCGACATCCTATCCCCTCTTTCAAACTTTGGATGGTAAACACTTTTATTATACCAGAGCTATGAACTAGAGTAGTGGAGGAGCACTTTCTCTAAGTGAGGCATGGGGGTGCGCTTGGGTCCTTAATGTCTTCCGAGAAATCCTGATTCAGAGCGCCCTGCTATGTTCCACTTGGTCCATATGGAGAAGTTTGACCCCTACCTTAAGGTGTCCACATGGCCACTTATGGAAAGCATCTAATGAACTCAATGGGAATGGAACTTGGGTTGATGATTACTAACTACTTGTAACTCACCAATAGCTCAAGATATTGAGTTCAAAAGCTTTGGATGGTAAACACTTTTATTATACCAAAACTATGAAATGGAGTAGTGGAGGAACACTTTCTCTAAGTGGGACTTGGGGGCGGGCTTGGGTCCTTAATGTTCGTTGAGTGATCCGCATTCGGAGCACTCTGCTATGTTCCACATGGTCCAAATGGAGATGTTCGACCCCTACCTCAAGGTGTCCACGTCACCACTTATTGAAAGCATCCAATGAACTCAATGGGAATGGAACTTGGGTTGATGATTACAAACTACTTGTAACTCACCAATAGCCCAAGACCTTGAGTTCAAAAACTTTGGATGGTAAACACTTTTATTATACTAGAGCTATGAATTGGAGTGGTAGAGGAGTACTTTCTCTAAGTGGGACATGGGGTGGGCTTAGGTCCTTAATGTCCACCGAGTGATCCACATTCGGAGCACCCCACTATGTTCCGCTTGGTCCATATGGAGAAGTTCGACCCCTACCTCAAGGTGTCCCCATGGCCACTTATTGAAAGAATCCAATGAACTCAATGAGAATAGAACTTGGGTTGATGATTACAAACTACTTGTAACTCACCAATAACCCAAGACCTTGAGTTCTATTTTGTATCGAGTTAAAAGACCACTTTTTAGACATATTTATAGTTGATTTCATTAATGGCAGAAGGAAGGGACAAAGTAGTAAATGAATGTGTATGCTCGACGATGGCGCACATATGAAAAGTCTATCAAAATTTAACTAGGTAATCGAACAAACATAAAAAATACATAGAATTATTTCAGTTCAAATCACGAGGGAAAAAAGATACAATCCATTGGTAGTGGGAGGAGAAATTTGATACCACAAACTATGATGTGTAATGTCACCTGTGATGACTCGTGGAAATCCTCAAACACTCCAAGCTTGATCTCGACGAAAACATATGACCCTAATAACCAAGAGTATAATCACATGACTAAAAAGACTACTAATTATATAGGAATCATTACATTATTATTTCTAGCAATATTATTGTTAAGGAGATCTTTTACCCTGGGAAATAGAGTTCATTGTGTGCTTTTCAAATAATGTTTTGTTTATTAAATATATATTATCAACTTAATTTTAATATTGTTATACAATTACACTTTGAAATGTGTTGTCTCATTTAGAAAGCCCGACCTCTCTCTGACATGCACAATGAAAATCTATGCCTATGGTTGCAAGATTCAAAGGGCCATCGATCAAATAAATCGCCATTGTCCACGTGTGCAATGGAGCAGGTGACAAATTTTCTGAAGAAACTATTGTGTAAAGGGTCGTGGACTCTTTCCAACTCAACAAGCTCCTTATGCGCCTCTCTATGAGAAAATCCACATCTAAAATGATAACGTCGTTATCACTATTGTCACTGTCATTAACGTTGGCATCGTCATTACTACTATAAATTTGGAGGAAAATGTTGGGAGTAATAAGGAGGCTTAAGTGTTTTGCAACAAATTTTTACGATTTAAACCATTACCATTCAACTTCAATTTTGCAGCATCGTCATATTTTAGACAAAGATCTGTGTATGTGGATGTCGTACTACTTCTAAACAAAATGACGTATTTCCCCTAAGAAATATGTGTCCTTGGCTTTTCATTTTTTGACTTGGTTTTGATTTGGATGTGGATAAGTTTTGGGGTGGTCTTTTTCTTGTGTGTGTGATAAAAACTGGGGCCGTATAATAGGCGTTTAGGAAAAGAGACAAGGAGTTTGCAAACATGAAGGCGATCATGGCAGAATGTGGTTCACGTAGTGACGAAGATTTTAAAGAGGTTCCTCCCACAAGCCATTTTGTGTAGCTTGCCACCTTATCCAAAACTATTACGATGTATAATTTACAGAAGGTGACATTCTAAGGAATTTGACTACATAAATTTGAAAAGTATTTGAAAAAGGACTAATGACCGAACACCCTATGTGTCATATTGTCATTGGCTCTTAATAAAAAAGTGAACAACTATAGAAACTTTTTTCAACACGCCCTCTTACCTATGATAAAACCAAATATACATGTTTTAGTGCATACACAACTATGAATCCTTTCCCTTAATAAATCATAAAAGAATAATATCCAAATAGAAAATATTAAAAATACAAACTAACTACATCATAAAAGTGGAAAAATGTATGGAATCTAACTAATTTGTGATTCCTTAGATGAGGTCATCGAGACGGAAAGTTTAGTAACAAAGCACTCGGATGTGTAATTCTCATGTCGGCAAGGATGTGTACATCCTTGCCGACATGAGTAGTTTACACATCCGGGTGCTTTGTTTCTTTGAAAGTGATTGACTAAACTTTCCGTCTCGATGACCTCATCTCGTCACAATTAGTTAGATTCCATACATTTTTCCACTTTTATAAAGAATTCGTGTGACCGGGCCGGAATCAAGTTAAATTGTGAGAAGGAATTAATGCGAGCCATTCGAAACAAATTGTATCTGTTTACCTGGTGATTCGGAGAGCTTAAAAATCTGTAGATCGTAAACAAAAGTTCCATGGCTTCAAATTCTGAATTGGAAACACACTTGGGATCCGCTGTTTCTGATGATCATTCCGCTATAATTCAAGACGCGCCTCAAAACGGATTGCGTTCACCCCAGCCGGTAGAGCTTCACCACTTCTCTTTTCCTGCTACTCTGTACTATCATATTTTCATATTTTAATTGCTTCGATTGGGTAATGATTTTGCAGGAGGGACGCGAAGCAGACTTAGAGCAGCAACCGCTTGACATGAACGTTCCAAGACTTATGCTTACTGTGGAGATCACCAATGAGGATGGCAGGCCAGACTTAGAGCCTGAATCGGAACAAGCCTTGGACGATGGTCAGAGTAGATTTCCACTGACATTGGCTACTGTGGGGACGACCTTGTCTGCCGCATTAGCTCTACCTGGAGTCGTCAAGGATCATGGAAAGGACCAAGGGCCGCCAAAACTGCTGCGTTGAAAGTATTTGTTTTTTCAGACATAGTGGCTTTGTTGGCTTCCATCGCTGTGGTGGTATTTCTTGTGTTTATGGAGACCCCGCCAGCAAAGGTCGTCAAGCTAGTTTTGTGCAGTGCAGTGGTGTTCACGGCGTTGGCAATCCTGGCGGCGGCGTATATATATTGGTTCCGCCAGCGTAAGGCCGCAGAGTCTATCTCTCACGCTGTTCATCAGGGAGATAGTCTATCTCTCACGCTGTTATATCTTTGGACCGGACCATTGGTGTGGTTGACCTCGGTTTCCCTTCCTATAAAATACCCTTGTATGTCTCTATCTTGAAGGAATAAGAGACATCTTTACAGAATCTAGATGAGGCCAATAATTAGGTATTTGGGGTAACATGGTTTTCTTGTTCAAAGGAATGGACAATCAAACGAAACGGGGTTTCCAGCATAGCTAATACAATTTACTTGTAGAATTTGTAAGCTGAAACAACACTATTCTAGCTATTAGAACAACCTATAATAGGTTATATAAGGCTTATAACCTTTGTGTTCCATCTTAAGCCTATCTATGCCCACTTTCTCTTCTCTGCGGACTTTCTTCTTTTTAGTGCAGCCATTAAATAATCTTATTGCATGTTCAGAGCTCCCTTATATACGTTGAAGCTGAGTGTTCTTTTTGGATTGTTCGTTCTCGAACTCTATAGGGTGAAGGTTAAGGTAGGCACAAATTCTCTCCCTTTCACTTTCATGGAAATTGTATTAGGAAACAACTTTCATCAAATTTCATCATTTGGTTAAGGAGATGCTTGCCCTCTTTATTTTCACTCTGTATTTTGTTTTCAAACTAATTTAAAGAATTTTGAAATTACAAGTTCAGCTTGTTGAGAGATAATTACCAAAAAAATGTTGTGCTTATCATCTAATGATTAGTAATAACTAGTGCCTCAACAAGCAAACTATATTCGTAGTAGAATATATCGACTTGCTTCTACATTGGAAGTCCTCCCGTAACTCATTGGTTTCTTCCATATGTAAATATCATCCCAATAAATAAAAATCCTATTAAATTTATTCCATTCCATTTGAATGATAATCTTCTAAAATACCTTATATTTCAGATCTAAGGTTTAATGTCTAAAATACATGAAAATGAGTGTGGCAAAGAAAGAAAAATGGAATGAAGAATACCGTAATGCCAAGTGTGGGGGCGGTTGGCCACACGGTTTTTCCAATGACCCTTCAACCACTTCTGACATGTATCTTTTATGACTACTCTACCTTCCTTGACTTCCTCTTGCTTTGTCTGCCGCGTCTTGGGGGAAGGAAACCCTGTTTTGGGGAGTCTTTTGTTTGGTTTTAGTCTGGTTTTTTTGCCCGAGCATTCTTCCTGGCCGCGTGGGCTCCTCTGGAGACTGTTTCCTTGTGGAGGAGGGGCATGGAGCTTCAAGCTAGTGAGGAAGGCGTGTTACCTCCACGTTTTTGGGTGCTGCGAAGGGTGTTCTTGTCGGGATCCACAGCAACGGCCTGTAATAGCTTTTAGCCAGAGCAGCAGGCATGTTGCAGTATAGCCGAAGCCTTGTGAGCGCCTCCACCAAGCAGGTTGTACAACTTTGTTGTTATCTGTTCAGTATCAATGCATCTTCAAATTCGGGAGTCTCCTTCAAGATTTTTCTATCAAAATCGACTATGTGACAGTGAGAGTGTTACCAGGAGACCTGATGAAAGTTTTGCAAAGATTCTCTATTGATTTCTTACTTGTTTTTCGATGTAACTCATGGAAGAGAATCTCATAGGCACGGACTGCTTCATTTCAAGATATTCATGAAGCACGATTTGCTTTGCAATAATATGAGCCTCTTGACAACGAGTCACCAAGTTAGCAGGCATAAAGTTTTCTGTTGGAATTATCACACCTTACAAGCTACAACTGTACTATTTGCACCAAGAGTTTGATGTTGTCCTCATATATCACAAGAGGAAGGATAGATTGGTTGGTGTATCTGAGGAAACAACTACCGGTGTTCACAGTCGTACTGGATGCAAGCTATTGGATCACCGCTCTTCCTCGCTATTAATGACAACGATTCTCATTTACCAAGAGCAAGTTCGATAACTTGTACGGATGCGAGCACTCTCTCGCTAGATGGTCGATGAGAGCCACCGATGTGATGATTGCTTGGAAGGTTTGTTGTCTCAGGAAATGGAGATATTTTTTTCTGTTTCATCGCCTTCACACAATCTTTTGTCTCCGTTGGGTCATTCCACTTCAGCTGCTCCACCGACTACGGCCTCTGTTTTTCTCATAAATTGGTTTTCTGCCAGTTTGGGTTGTGGTTTCTTATGTTCGTGCCTTTCTAATAGGCATTCACCCATCAATATTATCTCGGTCTTCAGAGAGATCTAAGGCAAAAGTGCAGGTTTGGAAAAGGCCATTACCTCATTTTTTTCCCTGTGTTTTGTTCTTGGGCTTTTGATTGGGTTCACCCCTTTTAGCATGGAGAGTTTTTCTATAAATCTTGCCTCCAAGCACCAAGATTTTTGCATTTGAAATAAAAACAACAGAAGCAACAAATCCCCAGCAAGAATTCGGTCAAGTTGGAAACAGAGGAAGGACTTTTGAAGCAAGCTAATGTGTGAGACTTCCAATGGTAAGCATGAATCAACTTTGATTTTAGTTTCTGGAATGTTTTCTTTGCGCACAAATTGATGGGTAAACTAATGTATAGGTGCGTCCTAATGGCTTTAAAAACTGAATTTACAATGCCTTAAATAGGAAAGCAATTCATGAGTTGTTTGAATAGTTGAACGCAAGACCTTCCGATCTTGTTCTAGAATCTAGACTCAAGAGTAAAAGCATATTGCAAGGGCATGCGAAACCCTGTTAATTATTCCAAATTTCATTTGTTGCCCGGAATTACATACTGGGAATTGGGGTTAACTGCTCTAGAATGAATTTTCTCCTTCTGCCTGTGTCTATGCAGTTTACCGGAATGGTTAATGTTTCTTTTGCGTGGTATTTGGGACACCGTGTGGGTGAGAAGCGTGAGTTTGGTGGAGAAATAAATTTTTCCCTTTGAAAACACATAAATGTGTTTGCAATTTAATCCTGAGAATAATCCTGGTTTGATTGTTTTTCTTGGCCCCGTATTTCAACATTTTCTGCCTATTTTTGTCCAGAACATCCTGGTCTGAATCCGTTTTGGTTGGCCCAGGGTTTGATTCTTTTTTTCTGATCATTTTGCAGTGTTTGAAGAGTATTATTAGTAATGGCATCTGCGACGGCAATGGCGTCGATCAGTGTGCCTTTCATGCAGCAAAATTATGGCGGATTTGCAAGCACTAAGGTTGACTCCGCTCGTATTTCAACCGCATTTGTTAATCGGCTCAGAAGCAGGGTTTACACTTACTCTTCGCTCAAGTTAAACAGCAATGGCCTTGCGGGGTTTGTTGCGAGGAAGCCCCGGTTCGAATCTCGGCCGGCGCTGCAGCGGTTCCTCCTCAGTTCGAGCTTGCTTTGATTGGGCCGATCGGATGAACCGAACTGAGATGTCAAAATGTAAAGGGGCAAATAAAACTTTAATAAAAGCGGTCGTATCTGGACAGGCGCTCTCCCTATTTCTACGACATCCCTGGTGTATGGCTCGCGATTGTCCGTACATCGTCGACCAAACGATCTCGGCCATTGCTGTCTTCGTCCGTGTCAGAGCCCCTCCCGTTTTCTCACAGAGAACACGCCTTTCGGCGTAAAGAAGTGTTGTTTGGGAATTCCCAAACTTTGCGCAAAGTTTGGGAATTCCCAAACAACACTTCTTTATAAAGAATTCGTGTGACTAATGCGAGCCATTCAAACAAATTGTCTCTGTTTACTGGTGATTCGGAGAGCTTAAAAATCAGTAGATCGTAAACAAAAGTTCCATGGCTTCAAATTCTGAATTGGAACACACTTGGGATCCGCTGTTTCCGATGATCATTCCGCTTATAATTCAAGACGTGCCTCAAAACAGTTGCGTTCACCCCAGCCAGTAGAACTTCACCACTTCTCTTTTCCTGCTACTCTGTACTATCATATTTTAATTGCTTCGATTGGGTAATGATTTTGCAGGAGGGACGCGAAGCAGACTTAAGAGCTTAATCGCGGATGGCAAGCCAGCCTGGCCGAGAACGATGGTCGAGTAGATTTCACCGACATTGGCTACTGTGGGGACGACCTTCTCTGCACATTAGCTCTACCTGGAAGTCGTCGAGGATCATGGAAAGGACCAAGGGCTACAAAACTGCTTGAAAGTATTTGCTTTTGTAGACATCATGGCTTTGTTGGCTTCCATCACCTGTGGTGGTATTTCACGGTGTTTATGAAGACCCACAATAGGTCGTCAAGCTAGTTTTGTTCTTGGTGCGGTGGTGTTCACGGCGTTAGCTTGCAATCCCTGGCGGCGGCGTAAAATATTAAAATCCGCCACTCTAAGGCGCAGAGCTTGTCTCTCACGTTGGTCGGCAGGAGATAGGCGGATTTGAACCGACGACCTACAAAGTAACATGCAGAGGCCTACCACCGTGCCACAGCGTTAATATATTTTAAATTTGACTGCATTTATAAATAAATACACCCCCTTGAACGTGCGTCTTCAGGATATGTAGAACCGCGTAAAGGCTCGGGTTGCATCCTTGTTGGTGTTCATTTACCATTAGATCGTCTTGCTTGTTTTTGAACTCTTTATTTATATTATTCCCTAAAATGTTATTTGGCTAGATACATATAAAATTTAAAATAAAAATCTCTTTCCTCTAAGAGATGTATTTAAGATACTTAATCGTCAACAATTCTTTATTTATTATTATATTAAGTATTTTAATATGTTTCTCTTATTTATTTTCCATAATTTTGTATATATTGCAAATGCATTTATTATTATATTATGTTAAAAAGAATTATATGTTTGTTTATTTATCATTGGTCTATATTTTTGTGTAGATTTAGATTTCTGGTTTATTGAACTTTTCTTATATTTGAGTAGGTGATTGGAAAGTTTGCTTTTAGAGGAATTGTCTTTGCAAGTCTTGCCCTTAATTTTGGATTAAATATTGTTTTGGCCATTTGTAATGACTATAAGTTTGAGGGAGCAATGTTTTATTTTTATATATGCTTCTGATAATTTTAGCAAGAGGATAAAAAGTTAAAAATGAATCGTCACTGTAGATGGTTAAATTGAAATCCCAACCAGAACTGATAAATTTGATGGCGGCCACTTGTACTCGTCCAAACAATTTTTCATGATGTAAATTTCAAATCTTGCACTTCAAAAATGTAAAATAAATAAAATTTATAAAAGTTATATATATATATAACTATTTCTAATATATATTTATATAGTTTATCAATAAATCTATATTAAGAAATTATGAATCATACTTAAAATTTACAAGTTTCATATGACAATTTTTCAAATATTTACAAGTATTTTACAGCTAGAACCATAAAAAAAAGTCTAAATGACCGTCAAATTTAACCCATCAGATTCCCAATCTGTTAAGAATCATTACATGCGTACGTGCATACATACGGTCGGTCTCTTTTTATACACGTAAGAATACATGCGTGTGTAAATTGAATTTTGCATAACAAATCTTCTTCTAGGGAAACTCGAAAGTGAAATTTGGAGTTCATAATTTGTCAATCGCGCTAGACTAACGAGTTTTCTTTTTCGTGGTGGCCCTTGCACATTCAACCTTAATCGTGGGGCCCTGAGGAGATTACCGAGATTACTTCTGCTACTACCAAATGGGAGATGGGAACAAATTTCAATCACACCCTTTACATTTGCAGCGCCAGAGTTTGATGAGAAAAACTTTTGCAGATATGAAAAAGGGTGGCCACAGGGTTTGCAGCTTCAATATTCAGGGGGATTTACCTCCTACTACTGGTAGATACCAAAAGGCATCGTCCATCACATTAGGCAGTGTCAAGCATGAGTTAGACCTATGGCGCTAGGGTTTTAATGTACCCAGAAACTAATAGGTATGGCGGGCCATATGGGTTTTTCCTGCTTGTGGAAGGAGTACTCAGAAGACATCTTTCATCAATGTGGTGCTGTTTTCTCCACGTCGCCATTGAAAATTTGTACTCTCCGTGCTTTCTTCAAAGTCCGCTTCGGCCATGAATACGCCTTGGACGACTTGCCTTGCTTAAAACACCGAATATGGTTTTCTACTCAATCTGTGGTCTAGCTGTCCGAAAACCTATTGATTCAGTGGAAAATGTCTGCAGCGAAGAAGATTCATGCGCGTTTTGATACTATCAAGGTATGGATCATATTGTTTTTCCTTTTTTTTCATTTCTCGTTACCGTTTGTAAAGATGAAAGCCTTTTTTCCCCTGTTTCCCCCAATGTCCTGTTTTACCCATTTTACCACTTCTGTTTGACTTCTAAAATAGACTCAATTGGGTGAGTAATATCGGGACCTTACTCTCATATTTTCCTGTCATGTGGCACACCAGCCGGCATAGACCAATAATGACTTCCAGCTGAGAGCCCATAAAATTTATAAGGTTAAATCAGCCCCACAATTTACTGTCATTTATGCAAATCTAGCATTTTTTGGAATGTGGGAGCCAGACACCAAAATATTATTTACTTGTGAAGAAATCTCTCACCTCCCCCCTCCTTTGTTCTCTAAGATGCTATATATAGTTATAGAGATGAAACTGAAGTTTCTGTACGATTCTTTGTTTTCCAAATCGGGTGGCACAACATACAGTAAATGGGGAGCATCAATGCGCATTCTCAACATCTTGTTGTTGGTGATAGCTGGGTTTCTTTACTTTAAGCGATTTCATGGTTACAATTTTGAATTTTTATGAGAAATCTCATTTTGGTCAGCAGACTGTGGGACACATTCTCATTTGTGTGGGGGTCATTCTGGAGTTTTCTCAATTGTGCAAGGTTATATCTTTGGACTGGACCATTGGTGTGGTAGACCTAGGTTTCCCTTCCTATAAAATACCCTTGTATGTCTCTATCTTGAAGGAATAAGAGACATCTTTACAGAATCTAGATGAGGCCAATAATTAGGTATTTGGGGTAACATGGTTTTCTTGGTCAAAGGAATGGACAATCGAACGAAATGGGGTTTCCAGCTTTAGCTAATACAATTTTTTGAAGAATTTGTAAGCTGAAACAACACTATTCTAGCTATTATAACAACCTATAATAGGTTATATAAGGCTTATAACCTTTGTGTTCCATCTTAAGGCTTCTCTATAAGCCCATCTATGCCCACTTTCTCTTCTCTGCGGACTTTCTTCTTTTTAGTGCAGCCATTAAATAATCTTATTACATTTCAGAGCTCCCTTTATATATGTTTAAGCTGAGTTTTCTTTTGGATTGTTTGTCCTCGAACTCTATAGGGTGAAGGTTAAGGTAGGGACAAATTCTCTCCCTTTCACTTTCATGGAAATTGTATTAGGAAACAACTTTCATCAAATTTCATCATTTGGTTAAGGGAGATGCTTGCCCTCTTTATTTTCACTCTGTATTTTGTTTTCAAACTAATTTAAATAATTTTGAAATTACAAGTTCAGCTTGCTGAGAGATAATTACCAAAAATGCTGTGCTTATCATCTAATGATGAGTAATAACTACTGACTCAACGAGCAGTCTATATTCTGTAGTAGAATATATCGACTTGCTTCTACATTGGAAGTCCTCCCGTAACTCATTGGTTTCTTCCATATGTAAATATCATCCCAATAAATAAAAATCCTATTAAATTTATTCCATTCCATTTGAATGATAATCTTATAAAATACCTTATATTTCAGATCTAAGGTTTAATGTCTAAAATACATGAAAATGAGTGTGGGCAAAGAAAGAAAAATGGAATGAAGAATACAATGTACTGCTATAGGTCAATTAACATCAGGTACTTATCAGTTTATTATTGCCATAAATTTATGGCTTTATTATAAATTGGGTCAAGTTTTTGTTTGGTGGCTATCCAACCTTTTTAATGATTAGCAGAAAATATGTATCAGTCATGCTCTGTTTTCCTGAATTTATTGACCAATATATATAGATCCTAAGTAGCCGATACGTGGATACTTTTCATGATAGCAGTATGCATGGCTAAAAAATTTTTGGGCCCGATACAGGGAAGTACGTAAGTACAAAACATATATAAAAATTAAAAAATATTACTAACTTGGAAATATAAATTGTTGCTAGTTGAATTTATTTTCTTCACCTTTTTACGGCAATTTTCAAAAACCTTGATACAAACGCCGACGGAAACGTCCGTACAATATATTATTTTAAATTATTTAAAAAATATATATATATATATATATATATATATATATATATATATATATATATATGCATAGTACTCATTTTATAATTGTAGACCATAAGAGATAATTGATAAAGCACTCAAAATATTTTGAATTCATTGAAATTTGAACTTCTAAGTTCTAAAGAGTCATCATTCAACATGGTTACAATTTCAATGATTCACATATACATAATAATAATCTAGATTCTAGAATATATCATCTAGATTTCCTCATAGTCATAATCATCTCCATGAACACCACTAGCACCGACATTTCCACTCCCACTAGCTCCACTCTCCCTCCCTTCTGCAAAAGATCCCGATTCTTCTTCATCAATACCAAGCAGTGAAAGTTGGCTAAGAGTTGCAGCAGAAGCATCAAAGTCGCTAGTCTCAGGATCAATATCCCAAAGTTTGTTGGGACCTCTAACATAGGCTTCACTCTTGTGTGATAGAATGCGCAAATTGAATGCACATACACTAAATCCTCGGCCTTCTTGATGCTAACTTGTTCCGTTTGGCTGAGTGGATGAAGGAATATGTACTCCAATTCCGTCACGAGGAATTGCACAAGCCACCTTACAAAAAGAAGTTAGAAATTTTCAATTAGTAATACTAATAATATTAATTTACTAAGAAGTAAGAACATACATTTTTAATTAATAAACAAACTTTTGATTTCATTTTAATATTTGATACTTGTGAAAGGATTTTAATGGCAACAGTCGCAGCCACTTGGCATCATGGCCATGTGCACACCACCACATGCATGGGGTCATCTTGTACTGTCAAGTGTTGCATCTATTTCACCCATGCTACTATTAGATGAAGAGACAAAGAGCGCATTTCACAAATGGATCCGTATTAGTTACATCCGGATCAAATGCCTCCTAATGCCGCCTTAGCTCCACTTGCAACTTCATGGTCATCATATGGTTTTTGCCTACTGTGTAAGCAAGTATTTCACTGCTATAATATTTGGGATTCAGGGCATAGGCTAGAAGATGCAATGGGGTGGTCATTTTATTCCACCTTCTCATGATCACAGTCTTAACTTCAATGTAGAATTTTTCTTCAGATCCTCGCTTTTTTTTGTATGATGTCTCTAATTTTTTCAAGCATAGAGTCAATGCCATCATAGATCTCCCCTATGCAAGCATTATCCGTGTCTGCATATCTAATCATAGATAAAATAGGCTCAGTAAAACTAAGCAAGTATGCAACCTTTGCCCACCAAATATCATCAAGTATCACTGATTTTATTTTGATGGCTCTTTCTGTGTTTGATTGCCTCCACACAAACCAAACATCATCAATCACCATAAGCCTTAAGGCTTGCTTTACCTTCACAAGTCGTCTCAAGACGAGCGTGTGAGAGGCAAATCTTGTTTCAGCAACCTATTAAAATAAATTAAAGCAAGTTAATTAAAAAAAAAATTAAAAGGAATTCAATTGATAATTTGATATTTCATAAAAAGTTAGCAAATAAAAATTAGAAACTAGGAAATTGTTTGGTTACCTTCAGCAACTCCAATGTCGAGAACCTCCTAAAGATAGCCTGGGACATATGATGATTTGTGATAAACATTTGGATCTCATTTGCCTCTGTATAAACTTCCTCAATCCATGGTATTTTTCCAATCTTCTCAAAAGATCAAATTCAAGGAGTGTACTGCACAAGGTGTCCAAAAAATGTGCTCATATCTCCCCTCAACAATCAGCCCTGCTGCACTACAATTTTTGGCATTGTCCGTGATGACTTGGACAACGTTTGCAGGGCCCACTGACTCAATAGCCTCAATCAAAATATTAGCAATAAATTGAGCATCTTTCACTTCACCCTCACAATCAATAGCCTTTAAGAACATTGCCCCTTTAGGGCACACTGCAACAATGTTGATTAGGGGTCTATTTCGGCATCTTTCCATCCATCCAAATGATGATACCCCGAGTCCTTCCATGAGTCCCTAATTGGGTCTGCAAAGAAGTATGTACATGGGCCACTTCTTTCGCCAACAATGTGGTTCTAACCTTCTCATAACTAGGGCTTTTATACCCTTTCGGTGCATCATTAATACCTCTCACCATTTGTTGCCAATAAGGTGAGCGCAACACATCGAAGGGCAGCCCACATGCATAAATGCATCGAGCAACCAACTCATCAACAATATCCCTTTTCTCATTTGCAAATGCTTGCTCTAATGGGCCTTTGAAATTCTCTTCGTGACAAATACTCTCCTCTCGTTGGAGTTTCAACCGCAACTTGGATAAAAGGATGGTTTGATGGGTCAGTGGTTTTTGTGAACCCCTATTTCGCAAAGGAGCCGCTTTTAAATCTAGCTCAAGCTTCCATATCAGCCCTCCTCTTCTTTTCATATATGCCAATATATGTTTATGTTCAACCTTGTTACATTTTCTAATCCCCGTTCCCGATTTCCCATTAAATGAGCTTTGAGTCGGGTATAAGAGGATTTGTATCAGATATCGCAATGATTGCATACCCAAACTCGAGAGCCACCACCAACAAGGTTCTCTCCACAATTTGCACATGTCTCCAAAGAGGAGCTCTAGGATCCACACCCCCACTTTGGCTTTCTTCCCCTTCCCCATGCCCTCCCACCGAAGCTTTGCTCACTAGATGCCATCAATCAAACCTTCATTGAAAAATAAAAACATAAACTTAGATAACAATAAATTATTAAATAAACCACACCCTACATATCCTATTCTGCTTTTGATCACCAAGTTCACCGTTTAGGCGCGAGGTGAGAGCATACACAGTGTTTGGATTTTTTAATTTAAAAAACAAAATAAACTTTTAAAAAAACAAAAAGAATTAAATTAAAAAACCCTACACATCCTATTCTGCTTTTGATCACCAAGGTCACCGTCAATGCGCGAGGTGAGAGCATACACAGAGTTTGGATTTTTAATTTAAAAAAAAAATAAACTTTTAAAAAAAAAAAAAAGAATTAAATTAAAAATCCCTACACATCCTATTCTCGCTTTTTTTGATCACCAAGGTCACCGCTCAAGTGCGAGGTGAGAGCATACTCGAGTTCGGATTTTTAATTTAAAAAACAAAATAAACTTTTTTAAAAAAAAAAAAAGAATTAAATTTAAAAACCCTACACATCCTATTCTGCTTTTGATCACCAAGGTCACCGTATAGGTGCGAGGTGAGAGCATACACAGAGTTTGGATGATATTTATAATTTAAAAAAAGAATATATGTTTTTTATTTTAAAACGCAAAGAAAATGTTACATTTTTTTATTTTTTTAAGCATAGAGTTTTAAAATTACTAAATTAAACCTACATATTGACATCATGATCAATGATCACGAATGATGTGTGCATAATGCACACATCATTCGTGATCATTGATCACATTAACATTTTCTTTAGCCAAATAAAAAAAAAAAAAACTTGAAAAATACCTGGTTTTTCCTCCTCGAAGTCAATCCCACCTTCCAAATCTGATTCAAATTCCTCCTCAAGCCTTTTGATGTCTCTTTGCTCTTAACAATGTTAAACTCTTCCTTCAAGTTGCTCCTTGATGTCTCTTTGCTCTTCACAATGCTAAATGCTAGTTTAATGAAAACTGTATTTAGCAAGAGAAAAATGAGAGTGTGATTTAGAATGGACCCAAGAGGTCATTATATAGCTTTTAGGAAGTGTGTTTAGCAAGCTATGCAGCCGTATTAGGGTTTCGCCGCATTTAATGCAAAGTATTTTTACTTTTTAAAATGTATTTTCGTTTTTTCAATGACAGTTAAAATGCGGAAAACGTTTCATCAAATGCTCGTATGCCGTTTCTAAACGCGTTTTCCGTTTCCATGTCTTGGCCCTTCGCTTTGAAACGTTTGGAAACGTTTCTAGCCATAAACGCCACTCCATTAGAGCTTTTCTGGTATCACACTAAATTTAATAGCTTGATTGATAAATGTTTATCTTGAAAGTTTGAAAGTCATTTTGAACTATGTATAAGTATATATATTTATACATGTATTAACACATTATTATAGGTATAATTTAATAATATTGGATTATCATTATAATATAACCATACTAATTAAATCAACTTAGAAGTTAATATATAGATTATATAGGTTTAAGTGTAACTTCTATCAATATATTTTATTTAAGTTGAACAATTAAAAAAATATAAAATTCCTTTTTATCAAATAATATCTAAGTAGCCATATGTTTTGGATACGGGAGTGGGTGGAATGGAGTATCACGATACAAAACGGCAAAAAAAAATTTAGGCTCAGTTTCAAGAAAAACATATATAAAATTAAAAATATATAAATTTCAGCCTTCTAAATAAGAATTAACCACATATTATGCATATGAAAAACAAAACAAGCTAAATAGCCACAACAAACTACTCATACATTCATAATTTCAATTGTCCCTATCATATCTAGTTGAGGTGTTTATTACATTTATGATTTATCTCATACATGCTATTTTTATCCATGTTTATGATGGCTTGTACTTGGTACCTTATGTAGAATAATGGTGCTGCGAAAACTGTAATTTCTGCTGTAATGATATATTAAATTTAAAATATACCTTCTGTAGAATAATGGTGCTGTGAAAACTGTAATTTCTGCTGTAATGATATATTAAATTTAAAAAATACCTTCTGTAGAATAATGGTGCTGTGAAAACTATAATTTCTGCTGTAATGATATATTAAATTTAAACTATACCTTCTGTAGAATAATGGTGCTGTGAAAACTGTAATTTCTGCTGTAATGATATATTAAATTTAAACCAGAATTAAAAAAAAAAAAAAAAAACAGTTTTGGGCCAGGAAACAGCTGCAGAAGTATCCAGCCATATCCAGACCTGCCTGGCCGCTCCTCTTTGCCACTCCTGCTCCTGAAACTTGCCGTACCCGCTCCCTCTAGGGGTGCCGTATTGGCTACTTAGAATAATATGAATACTATAATTGTATATATAATTAATATAACTATTATAATATATAATAAAATATATAAGTAAATATATAGACATATAGATTATAATATATATAAGTTATTTAAAATTAATTCATATATAATTTGGGGGTGGGAGGGCTCGGCCTACCCCACCCCCATCGTTTTTTATTATTAAAACTTAAAAGTTAAAAGAAATAAAATAAAATAAAACAAAAATTTTAAAAATTAATAAATAAAGTTAAAACTTTGGAGCCACGGCCGCCATGGCAACCTCCACCCCTTGCTTCGATCCAGCCTTACCCGTCCCACTCCCCACGCCTCTCTCTCCTTCGCTGAAACAGTGAAGCCCTTTCCTCCACTCCCTTGCCGCTCCTGCTCCCGTGCCGCGCCCGATACACTCCCAGCCTACCCAGGGTGCCGTATCAGCTACGTAGTATAGATCTTATTGTGGAATCTTTTCATGATAGGTATGCATGGCTTGGTTGAACAGGGAAGTAGTAATAGATCAATATTTTGGTATCAAAATTAAGCATTATTTATCTTAATACTTATGCTAGTTGAAGGTTTGTTTCTTCACCTTTTTTAATTTTATTTGCAATGTTAAGGACAATTTCCACAATAACTTTTTATTTTAAATTGGTTTAGACCCCAAGGAATGGAAATATTTAGGATTAAATAATGTTATACACATTATAAAGCATTATTTCCCAACACTTGTCCAAAACCCTTGTCTTAAATGGTCTTATACTCATCACAAACAATAGAAATGATAATTTAATTTAGGTGGAACTGACTAAATGCACTTGTCGCTCTTTTGCTCATGTGTGATTGAAGTTTGTGGCTTTGGATGAAGATTTCTACTGGGGAAAATAATTGTTTATTTCTAAAGTCACTTGTCTTCTCTTTTCTTATTTGTGATATAAGTTTTTTTTTTCAATAAATGTAAAACGTGAAGTAAGAGTGAAAGATTTAACAGTGTCACCTATCTGAAAAATTCGATGGAGTTGAAATGATTTCCAATTTTTTTATTTTATTAAAAAGGTAATTTTTATTTGAAGGAGCATTGCTAATTTTTTTAGATTGCATAGAATTTATCCAGCAACAAAGTAAATAGGGATATTCAAGTTACCCATGGAAGCCTTTGATTTATATTAGATGTCAATAAAAGTTAAAGTGAAGTATTGTGAGTTTCTAAGGCACTAGTTTTGGTGAGGTGTGCTATGGAATGCCATTTTAAGTTGAATGTAAGTTCTGCTAGAGATCATCTAGAGGGAAGTGCTTAAGAGTTAGAGAGGCCACATTCAATGCAAAGATGATGTAGATTCAACAAATGTATCACAGATGTATATTTTAGTCATTTTATTTTTTGTGCATTGAAGAAAGCCTTTATTATTGTATTGCAGACACAAAGCTGAGAGACACCAAGTAAATTTGTTCAGTAAGGTTATACAAACTACCACTGGATCAAGAATTGTACATGGCAGAAGCAACACCATACAAGAAGGTAGAAAATAATGAAAAGCCACTCTACTAGGGATTCAGTCTTTTAATGGCGGAGGTAAACATCTCTACCACATAATCCATTAATGAGTTTTGCTTTTCTGTAATTATCCTTCATCATAAGGACATTAATGTTGATAAGAGGGTTCCAAACCGTTTCTAAGAAAAAACATATTCCAATATTGTTGTGATTATTAACATTAACAAAATCAATTTTGAGTTAATTGACAAATGTGTGGTTTATCTGAATGGAAATCTGTAGAAATACTAATAAAATTTTGATTCCGTAGAGAAGATTATTTTGTCTGATTCCACTGAAAGGAGGCTAGTAGATATCCCGATGGAGTAAGGACAGATCAAACACATCACAAAACACAAGCCATGGATGCAGAGAGTTCTGATTACACTACTACAAACGAGGTGGTTATGAGACAAATGTTGCATACAAAATCCAAATTTTTGTCTTTAACATCCCTCTTGTTTTGATGTTCTTAATAATATATTACGTTTTGTCTCTTAATAGTTAATAATATAAAGAATAAAATTTCCCAACTTACTTTCCACGACTCTTTACATCATCATTCATTCATGGGAATGACCACAATAGGATGTGAACACTGGAAGTGTTGTAGGATGGGAATTTTCTGTGTTTTGCGAATGGTTTGTGGGCAGGGGACATTGATTCCCATAATTTCCTTTCTTCAACCCTGAAAAGTTCAACTCTTGATGGATTTCCATACACTATTCCAAAGCTTTATTTGGTGTATAATTTGGGAGTATGCTGGGAAAGGGGGAAGGTGGACTAATATTTTTACATGTTCATTACATTTGGAAAAACATTCAATGCCTAATGTTTTTGCACAGGGTTCGAAAAGACCAGAGGGTTTGAATATATTTGCATAAACCATCAGATGAGGAAGGATGGCCAACTCACCTTTTCATTTTGTTGATTCATTAGGTTTATCTTTTAGCAAGTCATTTTCCTGTTGTAAAATCTTTCTGACTATATCTAACAAGTCTTTAAGTTACTCTTCTTTAGGGGACCTCCTATCTTCCAGCACCTTAACTTTTAAAAATTCCTTTGCTTTTACGATCCTCTTCTCTTTCATAACTTTATGTGTAACTTCTTTTAGGTTTGTTGTTTTGTATCCTCATGCTTGGCATAACAGCTCCACTAGTTTTACACAAAACTTGTTTGATTATACTGTTAACAGTGTATTTGACATCTTCATGAATGATGCTGCCGATCTTGGGTGACATTGATAGCCACCTCTCATTGATGTAATGCTCAACAATGTCTATTAACCCAGGACCATTTTAAAAAAAATTGCTCATCTTGTGCCAACTCTACATATTTACAAATAAATTGTTTATGTTTGATTGTTGACTCAAGAAAATAAACTCAAAATATTGGTTCGCTTACCTGGATAAGAGTTTTTTTAGGTCCTTCCATTGCCAACAAATTAAAAAACAATGTAATAAGTTAAACCTACCATCCTTGCGTGTCTTTGCCCGACTGATTTTAGAAGAGATATTCAATGCCATGCAATGATAGTTTTGCATTGATTTCCATTCTCGTTGAAGTTTTCTACCCATGACTTGAGTATTGAGGAAACAAAACACATCACTTTTTGTTGGGTCCTATGTGTCTTTGAGCATTTCAAATTGAATTTCTGGGAAGGTTTACCACTCTTTTTCATTGTGAGTGCTTTCTTGCTGTTTGTAGAGCAGAAATGATTTCAATTTCTTGACCAAGCTTTGATCACTGCGAGTGTTTCTCCCCAGATATATTGAATGCAACAGTCATGATAAGACAATCCAGTTTACTGTCATCAACTAAATATATAAAAAATTGTCCATAGCCACTATTATGTTGATCTCAAATAGACAACCAAATTAATGGCAGATATTATCTAAAGTATATACAATATTTTAGAATGAATCATGCGGCCTTATTTGCTACGAAGAAAACCGACAATTACAATTTCACATAATAATTAGTACCCGGGAAATCACTTTATCCTAGCATAGATCTATATCATCAACGAAAACCACCATCCAAATATTTTCCTGGGATGTAGGGTTCATCATGGGAACTGTTGTTTGTGGGACATAGCTCTCCCGAGAGCAATATGCAGTCCGAGGACCAACAACATATCCAAGCGAAAAATTCCACAACTGGGAAGATTTATTTCGGAGTTAATTTTCTGAAAAATTAATATCATCAATAACCTGCTAATGATAGCCCATCGTTTGGCTATGCTTTGGAAAAGACATAATCCACTCCATTAGAGCTTTGTTTATGTCTTATTTTTTAATCTTTCCTTGAACAACTACAGGCTGAAACTAATGTTTATAATAATTTCTATAATTTACATTCATACCCATAAAAAAGTTCACATGGAATTGAGAATAAGTTAGATAAAACAAAGGACAAAGATTAGAATTCAAAATGAAGATTATCTTCTTTGAGATTTAATGTCTTCTTAAAACCCACAAAAAAATGAAAAATAAAAATGCCACAGGAAAGATATGTCTGCACAATGTGGAAGCATGTGAATTGTTCAACAAAATGCCCGAAAAATGTGTAGTCTCAGTTCTGAAAGGACAATGCTGCATGACATCATAAATAATTTCTTGTTGACCCCAAGGCCTAGATAAGAAAGTGATAACCAGGGCCATCCATGAATGATGTGGTGTTTCTTGTTGATGATGGACACGTATTTCGAGCTTAAAAAGTTCAGATATTAGGGGATGAATCTTTGAGATGACATGCGCACACACACACACACACACACCCACCTCATTGCCATTCATCTGTAAATGATTTAGCCTCTTTTGCTGCTTTAATAGGCATGTAAGAAAAATGTGCAAACATACATAAGGCACAAAATCTATTTGACAAAATGCTTGAACAAAATGTGGTGTCATGGAATGTAATGATTGTGGGTTTGTTTAAAAGAACTTGGAAAATTTAAGGAAAATTCAAACTGGAAGTTGTAAAAACAACATCCACAACCTCTGGTAGCATCCTCTCTGCCTCTTTCCAAATGGGATATTTGGCATAGGGCATTTCCCTCCTCAAGATCCAGCATGGCAGTGCCTAAATATGGTGCAAGTGAAGTGCTCTTTGCTGCTTCTTTGGGTTTTAATGGCATCCCAAACTGTCTTCTGAAAACTCATTAAAAAAATGTAAAATAAAAATGCTTCAGGGAAGATGTCTGCAAAATCTGAAATGTTTGACAAAATGCTTGGAAAATATGTAGTCTCAGTCCTGAAAGGACAATGCTGCATAACATCATAAACAAGATCTTGTTGACCCCAAGGCCTAGACTTGGCCAACCATAAATGGTGTGGTGTTTCTTGTTGACAATGTACATATATTTTGAGCTTAAAAAGTTTAGATAGCAGGGGATGAATGTTTGAGATGACACACACACACACACACACACTATGCCACAAGGTTCTCCGAATTTATCAAAAAGTTTGAATTTTACTGAACTTTATTCTTGTTGAAAACAAACTCAAACTTTATCCATCATTTTTGCATGGAGTTTTTGACACGATTTTACATTATTTTACAAATGTGTGTATATATACATATACCGACTAAAAGTAGCGGACAGAAAGCTTTGTCCACTTTGTCCCTCTGACATATTTATGTGTTTTTTTTTCAAAAATAAAAATGATAGAAAAAATATTTGTTCGAACTTAATGATGTTTTTTTCTAGAACTTATCCCTTAGCAAACTTGAAGCGAACTTTATCCTCATAGAACATAAATGTGAACTCGAACCTTGTGACTTTGTATATTGTTTTAAGACACGTTTTAAGGGTTAGGGTTGCTCTTGTTTCTTCGTTATTCTAAAATAATAGTCTATTTGTGTAAAGGAAAAGTATAAAAGTTTTTCATTTTCAATATGCATAACTTCTCATGTTATTTTGTTTTCATTTGTCAAAGATTAGATTGTTTTATCTCATCTGATTTCTTCCTCTCCTTTTTTTTTTCAGGTCTCCTTTTTTCTTCTTGCTCCATTGGGTGTGGAGTGGCTTCAGTGCAAGAAAGTAAGATGAGTTCGCCTCTGTTGTTGGTTGTATGTTACTTTTTAACTCTCCACATATATTACTTAACTTATTATGCTTACTCACAAAAATGCCATGTTCAAGTCCATGTTCATCCCAATTTCAAATATTTCTTAAATTGCTTACTGACAGATGTAAATGCCTATATGGGTATGTGTGTGTTCACTATAGTAATAGTCTAATAGATACATAGTTTGAATAGGATAATCGTTTTAAAGAAATATAGAAAGAATATACTATCAGGTTACCAAAAGGGATATTTTCTGAATAAAGATATACTTTCAAATAAAAAAGTGAAAACCATTAGCACCCAAACTTGTGCTGCAAATTAGAGCCCAAGCAATTGCCAACTTTTCACTATGGTGGCAGAGAAATAATTCTTTTTCCTCTCTTCCACATCATTAAGTAAATGTCTTGAATCTGAAAAATAACTGGTTTCCCTCATCTCCCAAGCCAATTTCTCCAATTTTGAATAGCTCTCATGTGTCTATGAATGTGATCTGTCTCCTACTCAAAAAGCGTGTACTGGTTTTTGGCCTTCAATCCAACTACATCCAAGGATCTTTTTAATTTCTCTATATTTCATCAATCTCCTTAGTATTTGAAGCTCACCCCACCTACCCCTTCTGCATAGATATTTTAGAGAAGAACATAAATTATAGCATTTTTAGGATCCAAATCAAAAAGCAGTGTCGCTGTGAATTTTCCTAAACCTATATTCATATGTGATCTACAGGAACCAAGAAAGAATAGCCCTTTAATAGATGGATATGAATAGCTTACCCTACTGCCTCTCTGTATGGACTGTATGAAATATGTTGTTTCATCATGATATTTCATTTTAGCCTGAATTGAGCTTGGTTTTTTAATTATCGGAATTGAACTATGTTCTGCGCTAAAGTTTCGTTGAACTTTTAGTCAAATATTGGAATCATACTAATCATAAAGGTGGTTTTTGTAGGTTGGAACCAAGGACACACTGTTCACTGGTGCCTCTCAACATATATGCATGCTTACTGGTCTTGCAACAAGAATTTTTCAACATTAAAGAGGCAAACTGATAGGATGATCATCTTCCTTTTCCCCCGCATGATTTCTACTTACATGATGGCTCCATATATGCATCTCGTTTGACATTTGTACTCCATACCATCCATGATTCATTGCAGTTGCTCGCTTGTCCCTTCCCAGTGTTATTTGTGAGATAATTATGTGCAACCGTAACTGCTCTGCAGTGTTGAACTGCTCAACAGTAGCTTTTCATATATTTTTTATTGCACAGATAGAATCCCAATAATTCTAGATGCGACGAACCATTTCAGGTGTTGTTAGTAAAGACTACTTTTACATTCTCAGCATCCATACAGCTACAATAATAAAACTGCATGTAATAGAACAATCCATTTCCACAATCATCATTCATACACCCAATCTCATGAAGGATATAATTAAAGGTACTTGTAGTTTATTTACTATGGAACCATAGCTTATTTACTACTAAATCCAATTCACCTTTCATGTATCTCTGAAACAATATCATCTGCAGGCAAACCCACTAGCATGTCACGAGAAAGACAACATTAAGTAGGGAAGCACATCATATATGTTTGAGACATTGTAATAGTCTCAATCCGATACAATTTGAAAAATAAATGTCCATTCTAACATATTCTTTTAAATCCCATTCATTACCATTAAAGTCCCAGACATTCTTAAATAATGGCTACCTTTGGGTTTGTTATTGTCTTGTCCCATTTCGCTGCCTGAGGTTGGCAACAAAGGAACAAGCCTCCTGTAATCCCTCTTTCTTCAAGGGACATATGTATCAAGTACTCATCCAAGTGCTATACTTGTCTTCTGTAGAGCAGTCTCTCTAGACGAAAGCTCAATATTGTTTTGCAATTGCTACACTGAGCACCACAGCTCCAGATCCTGTCAAATACTATTGTGGGCCACTGCAAGCTGTATATGAGCTCTAAGTAGTGGAAGGAGGAAAGGTCTTTTTTATTAGCAATGTGCCCATTTTCTGAACTTCTATATCAACTTGATGACTTGCCACACTACCACAACTGTAAAAGAGATTCAAGAACATTTAATGCTTCCCAACATAGAGTGCTCTTGACCAACTAGAAAACAACTGCATACACTTGTGGACTTTGTGCTGCATCCATTGGAGTGTGCCAGAGAAGAGATTTGAGCATGAGTAAGATCACTCTTCTGATATTCTACATGACCTTTCTCAAGGAGTAGAAGCAATTTTCCAAATGCAAGAGCAGAATGCTGAGGGAACCATTTTACACATATGTGAAGAGTTACACGATTCAACAGGTCCTCAATTGTTATTATTCGACCTTTGCCATATGCAAAATATTCACAAGCTCGCTCATCTAAAATGTTCACCTTGCACCAATGGGAAATATTCATAACAGAGTAGGCTATTTGGTATTGTTGTTGAAGTGAAGACTCAAAGCACAAGATGTGATCCTTTTCCTTCTGGAGCTGTAAACAAAGCCAGGAAGCATCTGCAATATATTTTGCACATATATTCTAGTAATCCCCATCCAAATGAGGAGCTCCAGACAACTAATGGCCATTATCATTCATTCAACGAGTGACTCAATCAATCGGTAGTTTTGTTCATCCATTGAATAATAGACCCACTTCTCGATTCATCAAATAGCTATTTATTAGCCAGCCATTGTCTATATTTTTCCATATGTTTCTATCTAATCAGATATGTATTGAGCCTTTTATTAGAATCATTCCATCAATAGGAGATGCTAACTAATTGTAATGGTTGGTAGTTTCGTGGTATTTTTTCTTAGCAGACTCATTATTTTACCAAATACATAGATTGTCCTTTTTTTGATGGATGTGAAACAGCTAAAAGAATAATTGTTTTGAGGCAGTGTTCCACTAACCATGCAATGTCCTTTCTTAAGAGTACAATTCACATTCTAAAGTATGATTCAAATTGTAACACTCTTGAGTAAGGAAATGAAATATGCACACAATAGAATTTACTTTTGCAGGAAGTGCTTTCTGGTTTGTTTTCCCTAGCCGTCCCTCCACTGCAAACTCTATTTTTCAGTGATAGATAATATTAACCACCAATATGAATTTAAATATATACAGAATTGAAAGGAAAATAAAATCAAATAATCTCAAACTAGAAAGTGTAATTAAATAACACATGAGTCACCCCAAGTTCCAACTATCCATAACAAGTCAATAGAATTCAAGTACATTGTCATGAGCAAAAAAATCAAAACACAATACACTATATAGAATGCGTAGGGTTTGCTTGAGATGCAAATCTAGAGTTACTAAATGAAGTTGAGTCAAAGTTATAAGTCACATTGATATTTACTGATTCTTGTGATAATATAAGTTACTAGTTCTCCTCAACTCAAGATAATTTTATTTCGATGACATTATTATAGTAAGGGACATTTTTTCAAATTGATAGTCTAGCTATTTTGGATAGTTTTCTCCTTTTATAGGCGAATGTTTTTCAAATTGATAGTCTGGCTATTTTGGATTAATCTGTTCTAGTGAATTGAATAAGAATTGAGCATTTTTGCATGTTTGAAAGCTAATATATGAATTGTGTATTGAAATTGAATTGTGAACTTTTTTTTTCCTAGTTGCAATTTTCATATGTACTCACCTTTCTAATCACTGAGCATTAGAATACACTTTTGTTGTGGATTCTATTCTAACCTCGAAATCTTTACATATTTCAAGTGATGAAGCTGTCGACATGGCCAAACAACTTGCCCTAAAGGAAGGTTTGCTAGCAAGTGGAAAACTATATTGATATTATTGTAATTGATATTCTTGTAGAAAACTTTTTGCGCTCAACTCTTTGTAGCATGTTTTATATCATGGTTACTAGCAAAACATGTGTTATTCTATCTTCTAACATGTTCCTCTAAACAACTTATGTTTTGATTTTCTTTTTCTCAAAGTTCATAATATTAGCTAAATTATGTTTCAATTCATTAAGGGTATGAGGTACTATTTTTACTAGCATGTTCCTATTTTCATTTTAACTTAGGGGTTTCATGTTGCTTTTCAATTATTGTTGTTGCAAATGACCAACAAACATGAAAACTTCTAGAATATCTAAGCGACCATTATGATCTTGTTTTAATAGAGGTAGTCATACATTTCCTTCAAGGGATTGGTCCACTATGTAGGATCACGAGTCACTAGATCCACAAAAATATTGCTTGTATTTAAATATATTTTATAACTGAATTAGCCTCCATTTTTAGTAGAGATCGATATGATGTCTTATGATAGTATTTAATGATGTAATGATAATGATGGTGGTTCTTGTTTGTAGTGATGTTAACACATGATTATATAGATATTGTTTTGAAATTCCTCTCAAAGGAGTTGCATATTTTCTTGTAAGACTAGTTAAAAAGAATCAACGAGAGAATATATGGCAACATGTTTGAAAGTGTCACATTGTCTTGTAAAACTAGTTAGAAAAAATTAGTTAAAGAATCTATGGAAGAATGTTCAGAGGATGTTTCACTATGTAATTGTAACTTAATAAATAGGTGTACCATTCTATATTAAGGGTTAATGACATTTATGCACATTTTTGTATTCTCTTTTTGATATTAATAAAATGTTTGTGGACTTAATTGTGGGCACGAAATTCAACCCAAATTGTTTTTTGTTTATCATTTGTATGCTTTGGTGCCATTAATGATATGTATCATTTGATTGCACTAGAAGAAATTTAATTTGTTTATCATCCACATGTTCTAGTGTTATTGATGATATATATTTTTGATTGCATTAGAAGAAATTTAATTATTGTTTTTTTGAACTTTTTTTTTTCATTCTTTAAAGTAATATTGTCTCTAGAGACAAAATATGTATTAATCTATATTGTCTATGAAAACACAATAATTAGAGACACTCGTTTTGATATAATATACAATTTTTTATCGTCTCAATTTAAGACAACTAGTTTTCATTATGAATTCAAAATAGACTTTTAGGTTACCTATGTTGGAAAATTATTTTAACTCAACTTTTTGAGTCATTAGGTACTCATAAATCGTAAAGGGAAGTTGTTGCATATTTATGGGACTAGAAAAATTGCACAACTTTTGACAAAGTTTCTATTTGATGGTCAACTATAAAATTTTAGTGATATCCATAATTATGTCGAAGATGTAACATGCACAATCAATGAGCAACATCCGTCCATGTGTGTAAGACCATTGTCTTGATGCGATTGTTTGTTTGACAATTGCTAGCAAAAAAAGCTCGTGAAAAACTACATCTTGATCGTTGCCTCATCCCTTAAACTATTCATTAGGCTCTCTAATCTAAACTGTCATGTTCAACTCCTGACATTTAAAACCCTAACGATATGGCGATGTGTCATCGTCTTGTTGTCTTGCCATTTGGATAACCCATGGAATGTGACCCCATTTTCTTTTCAAATTGCCTATTTTTTTGATGACCCATAGAACAAAAGTGTGAGGGGTTTGGCCATTTTGTAGGCTTTTAGTTGTGATTATGGAAAGTCTAATTTTTTTTTCATTTCATGGCTTTAAAAATGACGTTGGCCTTGGGCGGGTGAATCAATTTAGATGGTTGGACCACGGCCAAAACTCATAGGTGGCTTCCTCTTACAATCGCTAGAGTTAGGATCTACGAGAGCAAAGACGAAACTCATGGGGAGCGCTAGAACACATTCCAAATCAACGTTACTGAGTGAGTTTCAACTCGAGACCGTTCATACCATTTGGCCACGATTTAAAAAACCCATGAGTGTTAGTCTCTGATACAATCACCGGAGTTAGGATCTACAGAGGGTGAGTCCATCAAAACTTTAGATGAATTTAGAGATTTTATAAGTGGATTATACTAATTCACAGATTCTTTGTTTAGTTGGAAATTTTCTTTGGCAAATCAGTTTTCAGAAGGCAATAATTTAAAAAATTTCACTACTACATGGGGGTGGGTTTGAGACAATATTTTGAGACGATAAAATATTTTCATTGTTACGACTTTGTGATCACGGGTTTTTTTGTTTTGTTTTTGTTTTGTTTTTGAAACTTTTAATATAACGTTGCATTGAGACAACATTTTAGAAAAATAAAAATAACAAAGAAAGATTAAATGATGGGTGTGTGAGGGAAAAACATTAGGGCTAGGAAACGATTTAGGGCATTTGAAACCTGTAGCTAAAATATTTCCCTGATTTACATCTTGCAAGTTGTACATGGATTTAGGGATTCTATGCATAGTTTTTGCGATTATGTTGACCAATGGCTAGTAGAAATGCATAAATTTACAAGACTATTGAACACATTATGGTTGTCAATGGGTAAATAGTTTGTTTTCCCCCACTCCATGTTGGCAGAGGATTTCCTAGTTGTATGCGGAATGTGGGCCTCTCTATTTGTTTTTATGATCTATTCGATATGGTGTATTGGGGCATGACGGTCTATTGTGCAACCATTTTCAAGGAAAGACCTTTAATGTTTTGATTGCATTTCGAATGTACACTTGAGTTGGCCTAATGGTAAAGAACTTGTGCTCTTTCAAAGAGAGGTCACAAGTTCAAATCCTATAGAGGGTAGGGTATGTACGCCTCGTATTTGAAGCATAGTTAGGTGCCTCCTGCATCTGGGAGTACGAGGTAGTCCCATATACTATAAGCTTGCTGACCAAAAAATAGACCGCTTGACATCGTGGACTAAAAAACAATTATTATTTATTATTATTATTTTCTCTATGCAATAAAACAAGGGTTGACCTTATCCTACATGTGGTTTCCTAGGTATGCCACACAAGTTGATTCATTGACTCTCCAACTAGACATGTTAGTGATGGCCGAGTTTAATGATTTGGGGTTCTTCTTCAAATATTCTTCTAATGCATGTCATATAGTAGATGACAAAGGACACCATGCTAGGTGTTAAATATTTTTCCACCTAGTAGATGCAGAGGAAAAATGATGGAAATA
Source organism: Taxus wallichiana var. yunnanensis (assembly GCA_018340775.1). Classification (NCBI taxonomy): domain Eukaryota; kingdom Viridiplantae; phylum Streptophyta; class Pinopsida; order Cupressales; family Taxaceae; genus Taxus; species Taxus wallichiana. The sequence continues at coordinate 850,819,345 of CM031243.1, forward strand.
ACATGTTTTCCTAGCTTTAAAGGGGAATCGCTTGTGATCCATTTATGGTTTGGATGCAAGTGAGAGAACTTCGTTGTAGAGTAGGGGATTCAGACATTGATTCTTGCATATTCAAGGTTAGGACTTCCCTCCCTATTTTGTTTTCCATAAATGCTTGTGTGGTTGTCCGTATCCAACTTTTGTCTATAAAGAAAATGTTCTTGTTTGCGTTTTATTGGGTTTAATGAAGTGTTTTGCCCATGTTTATTACAAGGTTTTTAGGTTTAGACTTATAAGAAATCCATTTATCTATTTATTAAATTTACTTTTCAAGATGGAGCCCCGAAGAAAATGGTTCCAAAAGGATCCCAAAATTTAGGTTTTTGAAGATTTGATTTTATTAGATAACACAAGTGTTTATGATGGGTTTCTTAGATATAGGTTTTCTTAGAACTATGTAGTTTGATAGGTTTTTCACATCCGAGTTTTCTTCAATTTTTGGGGTTTTCTAAAATAGGGTTTTTTTATATGTTTGGATTTTTCTCACATTATTTCCATACACAAAAAGTAGTTTCCAAAATTTGAAGCATTATATATTGTTTGATACATAAATTTTCAAATAAGCGACTTGTTAGGTTTTAAAAGATAATTTCTACCAAAAATGTGAATTTTTTTTGGTTTAATAATTTTTGGGCTGAATGTTAAATGGTGTGGTGTTTTTTTTTTGCAAGATCCCAAGATAAACTATGGGAAATTTTTTTTTTCATAACAAATATTAGTGCAATATATCATCTTCTTTTCTAGGCATTACCATACAATCCCAAAACTTCTCCTATTATTGGAAATATTATTTTTGAAACCCTATTTTGTAGGAAGAAATTTATGAGCATGAAATGTAGGTCTCAATCAAGAATTAATTTTTAATTTTTTGGCTTTAGGGCAATATAGTTTATTTTACAAATTAAATGTATGTTAAATTTTGAGAAAAATCTAATGGTGCCTTTTTCTTTTAATTGATAAATTATTGTATCCATTTTTATATGCATGTACGATGATTTGTAGTTGTAAAATATTTCATATGTTGACATATTTTGTATGTTTTATTTTTGTGTATGTTTTACATGTTAGGAATATATTGCAAAGAAATATGAGTTTTTATTTACATCGAGCCATTTTTGTTTGCTTTATATAATGAATGTCTTCTCAATTAATTTTTTTGTGTAGTGTGGCAATGATTGCATTCATTGAGACCGCAATACCATTGTTGTTCATAGAAATACTAGATGGTATACAAACATATTAAACATATACTTCTCAACCACCCAAAGAGCTAATGATATAGTGTTGTAGAATGAAATGTAATGATCGAGGCCATATCCTCATGTAATCAATATTGTTCATCTAAGAAACTTAAAGAATCTTTCAAAAAAATAACTTGGTTCACAAAATTTTAGCAAAAGTTGTAATGTGTTCATACACCTACTCATTTCACTTAAAATGATTTTAGGGTTTATCAACATGGTGATTTTGTCCTAATCCTCCATGAAACCACATTTTATTGAGGTAATTTGCCAACAATTGTGGAATTTCTATAAATAACCATATTATGTATACTTTCATTCAACTCTTCGATTTTGCCACTCTTCACTCACTCTACTCCATTTTGCAATGTGGAGGAATAATGATTATCTAGAATCTTTGGTCTTGCCACTCTTCACTCACTCTACTCCATTTTTCAATATGGAGGAGGAATAATTATTATCCAACAAATTCGTCATTGTAAAAAGTAGGTTTGAATTCAAATAATCACTTAAAAATTAGGTACAAAATCAAATAACATATATGTAACCTTGTATGTAGAAGGTAAAATGTAAACTCTTGTTCTCACTTGGAAGTATCAAATGCCCATAGTGAGGGGGCATTGGCTAGATAGTGACCTAAAAAAATGGGACTTATCAATAGGTAGAGTATATCGATCATTTTGGTCTATGCATCATAATATAAATTACAAAGGGTTGTTAGCCAAACAATGAATTTTTCCTTATTTATCAACAAACTACTATTCTTTTGGGCCTACGTGCCATAATGTATATTATATATAGTTACTTAAATCTTGGGGGCAAGGAATGGGGTTTATGGGATGGCAAAATAATGCCTAGAATTTTAGGATGACAGTGGCATCATATTAAAGTAACATATACATAAATTAATATTTAAATATTTACTTTATTTGATGAAATTTAGGGGTTTGAACCTCATATAATGTTTTAAGGGTGTTATTGGTGATTGGGTTCAATGTAACATTGAAAATAACAACTATTTTGTGAGGGGCATATTTGTTATAAAGTTAGAGGCTTGCAAAAATTTAAAAAAATTCCAAGAAAATGGGGACATTGCTTCCAAGTCCCTCCTCAGCTATTGTCAAAATGTTCGATATGTTATCAAAATTTAGGGATGCATTCCAACGCAATACTAAATTATTACATTTGTGTTCAAATTATAATTTTTTAAATGATGTTTTGAGCCCCAAATTAAAACCACTTGTGGTGTTCTCAAGGTTATTTTGTATGGTTAATTTCTGCAATTGATAAATTTGTGTCCTATATTTTAAATTTAATTCCGCCAATGGTAAATATTAGAATGAAAAATAACTTAAAGTTCTTTAAAATTTTATCTATGAAATGAATAAAAATAAAACAACTTGTATGTGGGACACCTTGGCAGTTTATAAGGGGCACTTGAGAAACCTCCCACCCTAAGATACATGAACATTGGAAATTGTAAGAAAATGCCTCCCAAGTCATGGCCATGTTCCAAGCACTATCTGAAATCCTTCGGTTGTAGAGCTCTTTGTCGAAGACACATAGGATGGATGCGAATAAAGCATCACTAAATCTCATGAAATGTTTTGATCCTTCATTGTGAGTTGAGGATAAAAGTCATAAAGTTGCGATGAATTTCTTACTCCTACGGGTGACAAACATGGATAGTTCCTCATCCCTACAACCGCATACACAAGATAAGAAGTCATGTATAAATTTCCTAAAGTTAGGATATCTGAACATTTGAATATATATGGCATTGCCAATATGTTCTGCCCATTGAATAAGATGAAAAATTATAGTGGCAATATATATGTACATTCATTTTTGGAAATCTTTAGAAGATGGGAACCTTGTTACTATGCTCAATAATGTGATAATATCATTCACTTCTTGAATTAAGTCTGAGTGTGGAATGGTCTTTGGAAATCTATATGCTGAAGGCTTGGGTTTTGATAGGTAGCTCTTGTTAAGGACCTTAGTACAAGTTTCATAATTTGTTTCCCATTACTCAAAAATTGAGGCATATTTCTTGACGTCAAAAGCTTCAAGAAATCCTCAAAATAATCAATGTCCAATCTGATTATAATTATTCTATCATCGTCTCTAACCATTCAAGAGTTCTTATCATAATGTGCTCCAATTGTGATCACAAATTCCAGACATTGCATTGATGGTTGAAATGTGACAACTAGAGTAAGTCCATTATCATAAATACTCTTCCTCCAAGCGTTCTTAGATGGAGCTCTAATTCTACTCCAAAAATATGGCAAGTTAATGTGTCCTAGGTCAGTATCCCCAATATTATCAACGTCTGATGTAATACTGGAAGGAGGATCCACCCCTTGGAAATTATACTTCATGTTCTCTTTCCCCTTGACAAAATTCAAACATTTTCCCCTAGAAGAAACTCTAAAAATCCCTCTGAAAATTAAAAGCGGAAGTTTATCCCTACACTGCAGCCCTATAATTTTACTTCACTTCCGACTTGCACTTTTCCTTGCGCACTTCCGCCCTACACTTCCGCCTTTTCCACCTTGCACTTCCATCGGGACTTAACCCTATATTTGCATGCTTTTAACCCCGAAGTACGAGGTGCATGTCAATCCCCAACTTCTGATGGTGGAAGTTAAATCCTATTTTTTAGTCTTGGAGTTCCAATTGATCCGCAACGAGAATGGAGACCTGTTTCGTAGTTCGAATCCTCCAAAACAACCTTCCAATGATAACTCCCTTTCATATTTCAAGAAAACGATACCTTGAAGCCTAAGCTTCAATAACAATAAAACCAGTGAAGGAGGGAGAGACATGGAAAAGTTAATCCTAAAACATAAGAAGGAAATCCCAAAAATGACACAAAAATGAAGACACCAAGGGCACCCATAATGCTAGGAAAAGAAAGGAAAGAAAAACCTAGAAAGAGAGAAAAATAGTGCTAGAAAGAAATCCTGAAAACCTTGCAAAAATGATTAAAACATAAAAACTTACCTAAATACCAAGTGGGTAGGAGAGAAAAATGTGAAAATTGCCCAAAATCCACACAAGGATTACGGTAGGAGGTAGGTGAGGCATTGGCAGGTCAGTTTACAAAGTGTTAGGTGAAAAAGAAAAGTGAAAATTCACTCTTAAATAGAAAATGAAAAATTAATTACCACGTAGGCGACATATGTGGGTAGGTGGCATTAAATGCATTATCCTGGCATCAGGTGTCAGGTTTTGGGAGTCATCGCGCACTTTGCATTTAAATTTCAGTTTTGGTTCAAAACATCCAATATATTTAAATGGTCTAAATCCTTAGCATTTCGAAAGTCGAAAATCCAATTGCAGTTTGCATGTAAACTACACTTCAGGTTCCGAAGCTTGAAATTCACTTGGGGGATCAAATTTCGGGATTCAACTTATCGTTAGCATGCAAAATGCACTTCCGGTTTCAATTTCTGATTTGCACTATCTTTCTATGTATTTTGGGTTTTGGGTTTCAGAAGTCATCAAGTAGTTTACATGTAAATTGCAACTTGACTTCCGAAATACATAAAAAACTTTAGTACTTAGGTAATTTCCTTAAACAATTTTGTGGAAAATAACACTTGATACACAGTAAAAATTTGCAAGAAAATTTTCAAAATCACTCTGGTAGGGGAACTTGGAAATTTAATAGTTTCCATTCCCTCTAGTCTTTTGTCTCACTCTATTCTCCACCGCCAAAGAATTCCCTGAAATAGAAGTCTCCTCGAAGCTTTTTCATCACATTTCCTTGTTGAGGGTCACTACTATAACATCCTCAAACTTCAACTTGGCATTGTTAGAGATAGAGTTACTCACAACCATCACTAGGATATTCCAACTCTCTGGTAAGGAGCACAAAATTAATAGAGCCCTAACTTCATCATTAAACTCAATTTTTATAGAGTTCAACATACTCACAACCGTATTAAATTCATTCAAATTATCAACAACTAAACCATTTTCAAACATCTTCATATTAAATAAAAATTTCATCAAAAATGTTTTATTATAAGCGGAGGGTTTCTTATTGTTGTCATGAGTTTTTGCAAGGGAAAAATTCATACCTGAAAGCATGACAACCATACCCTACCTTGAAATTTTTTTCTTGAAGGTCATCTTGAGCCCTCCTCCAAGTGGATCATTCTAAACCATGTATCAGTGCTATCCCATCCTTTTAAAGCATTCCCATGTGTCATTTCATCATGTTCATAGGTTATTTATGGACATCCAATCTGATCAAGCGCTTCTAAGACAAGATTCTTCAAGACAGACTCTTTGAAGAGCCTAAAAATCACTTTTCTCTAATCTTCTTGAGGCTCTTGCACACCCCCTTGGAGCGGAACGAATGACTAAAAATCATCATGGATGTGTATTAGAGAGTTAATAACGTTTTCAAATAGTTTTGGGAGAATATGGGAAGTTTCAGAGGTTTTGGAGTAGTTTAAGCAAAAGTGGGCCTTTGGGGTGAAGTGGTGCACAAAAAAACCCCGAGCTTGGAAAGTGATTCTGGGAGTTCCATAAGGATTTAGGAGCCAAAAAATATATTTTTAAAGTTGATTCAGATCCCTAGAGGATGGTAGTCTCACTTTTTCACAAGACTCAGGCGATTCTGTCCACAACCTATTTTTAGTATGCACAACCTTTGCCCCGAAGAAAATGCCTATTTTTCAGGGGTTTTTAGGTAGAATCAAGACATGATACAATCCCCATTGTGTTCAAAATTCCTTTTCCATGATATTTCATATAAAAACATGTGGGAAAAGACATCTGGGGAGCTCAAGTTATGCCTCGACAAGTTGCTCCACAAGGTAAAGGAGTTAGTCATTTTTGGTGGAAAAATGGACCAATTAGAAGGTGGCACACTTTTTTGCACCAACCATCCCAAATGTTTGGGACAAAAATTGCTCCCAACCTCATTTTAGGCCCTTGTACCCTCATATGACCTTTGTTGAGCCTAACTAAGCCAATTTAGCCCCCATGCTCTCATTTCTAGCCCTCGCCTTCATCCAACCACATTTCGCCAAGTGGCCCAATCAGAGAGGGGCACACTTTTGTGCACCAATAGTCCCAAACGTTTGGGATGGTTGGACAAAAAATTCACCCCTCCCATTTTAGCCCCCGGTCACTCACATGACCCAAGGAGGTGATTATTGGCCTTTTTTCAGTTTCCCTCTCTTCCGCCTTAACAAACCATGTCATGCCAAGTGGACTAATGGGACATGGGCAACACATTTTTGCACCAACTATCAAAAACATTTGGGATGGTTGGGATGAAATAGTGTAGTCATGTCCAATGTCCATGAGAAAAAAACTAAGTTTTAAAACTTACCTTTTTGCTTCTTGCTTCTTAGTGTTTTTCGGACACGTGCACGAGTGAAACCTTCACTGCCAAAGCAATCCTCTTGTTCTCCATTATTGTTGCTTCCATCTATTCACCCTTGCATTGCACATCCCTGTATCTTCCTCCATTGCTGCAAAAACACCATGAAACCATCCTTTTGAAATAAACACCATGCCCATTCACTTCGGAATGACTTCGTAACCAAAATGGTAAAATGCTCATATCTCACAATCTGGAGCATGGATTAAGGTGAGATTTTTTGCAAACCTCCTCTTTTCTAGATGCCATCAATAATAAATTCAGAGGAGATAAAATGATGCCCAAGATTATTAACAACAAAAACTCCATTTTTTCCCTGGATCTCATTCCTCAAATTTCCCATCAATCTAGAGAGTGAGTGAAGTAAAACTTTTCACATGTAGTCACAAAATCATGCACTTACTACTATTATTATACCGCTAAGTATGTTGTTTTATTTATGGATCTCACATAAGAAAAGTATTCACCAATGACCCATTCCATTATCCAAATCATTGGTCTAGTTGGTCTTTATTGTAGTTTATCTTGCACCTGGTCACTCACTCGCACAATTCTAAGTCATGTTTTAGGGGTTCTTATATCTCATTGTTGTCTCTTAGTCTTGTCTCTATTCTTTGACTAGGGCACTGGAGAGGGATCACTTTTTTTGCACCGGGGGCCTTGTCCTAATTTCTAAGAACCCCCCAGGTTCCCGTCACACACTTGGTTTTAATTTAGACATTTGAGGTCAGTCTTTATGGTTTTCCCTCCCATCTCCCTAGGTACTAGTCGGCATGTCGGGTCATTAGTGTTGAAATTTGAGCAAGATATCCCTATATAAACACAACATACATACTACCTTATGGGTGGACTATTTCTACTAAGGGATAGTTATCTACATAGAGTAAAGGGACTGCATTTGGGCATTATTCTACATCACACACGCATAGGAAAGGGAAGCCTATCTATTCCATCCACCATTCTACATTTTATCTAGTTATTTCCTTACTACTATTATTATACTTCTAAGTATGTTGTTTTATATATGGATCTCATGAAAAAATATTTTACAAAAATGGTCCATTCCATTCCAGACATCGGTCTATGGTCTTTATTGTCATTTATCTTCATGTGTGTCACTCACTGCACTAATGCCTCGAGGTCATGTTTAGGGGTTCTTATTTGTCATCGGTTCAACCACCCGTTGTTGTCTCTAGTCTTTGGTTATGCCATGTAGCCAGGGGGCCCGTAGGGCACCTAAAGAGCGGGATCATGGGAGTGCGGGTGAAAACCCATGAGTCTAATTTCTAAGAACCTTGGTTGTTATGTCATCACTTGTGTTTTAATTTAGACATTTGAGGTTTCTTTATGGTTTTGTCCCATCTCCATCTCCTTCATAACTAGAATGGTGAAATGTCATTAGTGTTGAAATTGGAGCATGGATCGAAGAGATATATAAACACAACATACCCTCTTTTCTGGATTCCATCAAGGATAGTTTCTACAGATCAGATCAAGGGATTCGCATTTGGGCATTATTCTACATCAAAACTCCATTTTGTGCCTTGAAGCCTAATTATCCCATCCACCATTCTACATTTTATCTAGTTATTTCCACATTATTCATACTTACTACTATTATTATACTTCTAAGTATGTTGTTTTATATATGGATCTTGTGTAAGAAAATTATTCACTAATGACCCATTCCATTATCCAGTCATCGGTCTAGTTGGTCTTTATTATCGTTTATCTTGCATATTCGTCACTTACTCGCACAATTTTGGTCATGTTTTAGGGGTTCTTATCTGTCATTGTTCACTTAGTTGTTGTCTCTAGTCTTTAACTAGGGCACTTGGAGAGGGATCATGGCACCTGGGGTGCCTTGGTCCTAATTTCTAAGAACCCTGGTTCCCATCACACTTGGTTTTAATTTAGACATTTGAGGTCATTCTTTATGGTTTTCCCTCCCATCTCCCTAGGTACTAGTTGGCATGTCGGGTCATTAGTGTTGAAATTTGAGAAAGAGATCCCTATATAAACACAACATACACACTACCTTATGGGTGAACTATTTCTACTAAGGGATAGCTATCTATATAGAGCAAGAGACTACATTTGGGCATTATTCTACATCACACACTAGGAAAGGAAGCCTAATCTATCCCATCCACCATTCTACATTTTATCTAGTTATTTCCCATTATCTCTCGTGGGTGCGTAGGGAATCCTAGGCACATTATTACACACATAATCACACATAACTACATTGGGTTTAAGATGTAGTGCAATGTTTAGTTGTAAGACCACCATTGTGGCTGCTAAGGATAGTCGACCTTTCAATTACATATTTTATTTTTAGGGTTTGATGTTTGTATGAGGTTTTATAGGTAATTATTCATTACAGTTTACGGTGGCATCAACGAAACAAGGCAACATCAACACGAAAAAGGTGAAGTATTGTGAAGATGTAAGAACCCTACTGAGGATCGGGTTTCGAGATATTTTTGTAGAATAGGGTTCCCATATTGCGTACTGCAGGGGCACCCTAGGCACCTCATCCTTCCCAAGCACCTATTCTCGGCCGATATGCCTCTGATGTAATTTTAAAGTCTCATGTTAGACCTCTGTTCCACCATTTCATCACTTTGTTAAGTCCTAGATCACTGCGAGGTAAGTTTATTTTAGGTTAGTACCTTTTCCCTCTCATTTCATTTCATTTAAAATATCAAATAAATTCTTAACATTTACATTTCAGTATAGTTCATTATCACATTGTTGTACTCTTAGATTCTTATTAAAATATCAGATTTTATAGAATTAGCACACAAACTTTGAATAAAAACCTATCCCGATGGAATTAATATTATTGCAAATCGGAGGTGTAAAAAGAACATGTCAAAAACTTGGTGACTCCATCAATGGCTGCCCCTGGTAGCTTTGTGTCGAAGCTTCATAAGGAATTTTTTTCTTTTGTTGTTTCAGCGTTAGTGGATTGGCGAAACCAAGTGAAATTTGGAGCAGAGATCACGACAAAAAAGAAAAATCAAATAATATTATTCTCATTGCAAACCGAGGCCATTTTCACCACTTACTAAAAATAGAATATTCTATACTCTGCCATTCTATACTCCCCCACTGCTAAAATTAGCAAGTCTTTGAATTGTAATTTTGATCACTCTACAACCAAGAAAGATGCAAATGGAAGACATGGCAAAAAATAACAATTTTCTTAAAATAGTAGGTCCCCATAAAGTAATATACTAAAATAGAAATGTGCTAAAAATAACAATATCTCAGCAAAAGAGGAGGACAAAATATGCCAGAAGGTGAAACTAAAGCAAGACAAGTGATATGTCCCAAAATAACAACTCATGGCATCACATTCTAAAAATAGAAAGTTTCAATTTTGGGCACAAAAATTTGTAGGTGGCTTTGTTTTCACTTATCTTTCCACTTTTTTGACTCTCCATGGAATAATGGGATGATTTCATGGTTCAAAAAGAGAAATGAGAACTCCACAAGGATCTTGAAAGCATCATCTTGAGTCCATTATGTTCAACAACAAGGCAGAGCATCACAATCACGCAGCGTGGATCCATCTTCATCATTCGGAGTTGGGTGACTCGAAGGGAGTTTTTGGGGTGAGCTTAATGAGTTAAAGAGGTTCATCAATCAAGTGTCAATGAAGACAATTGTGAGTAGAGCTCGTGCCCATCTCGAGCTCACATTGGGAAATATTAAAACATTCTTTCTCAACACTCGTTCAAAGGTCCAAGTTGTCGGCACATTATGTATAAGGGATATTTTATGATCATCATTGGAAAATTGTTCAGGGTAAGCTTCCTTAGAACTTCCAAATAAGCACATTAGTGTTGCAGAGTGTCATTGTAGAGGTTGGTTTCCATATTCATCTTATTTTGAGTGGATCTTCATGGGTAATACCCACAGTCATCGTGGGTATCTTTCAATAGTGTTTCTAAACACTTAGTTAAAGTTATCCATGTATCATATCATGATCTTTCAGCTAGGATCGATCGGTTGGAGGTAATGTCTTCACCGAACTTTCCTTCTTCCTCATTATCTCTCATTCTCTCTCCTCTTCTCGTTTCTCCCCTTTTTCTAATTATTCGTTGTGAGCAATCATAATGTTCATCCTAGTTATTAAAGTGACTATAGTCTAAAAATGTAATAATTCACCTTATTTTATAAAGGGGGAGTTAAAATTTTTCCAAGAAATATCAAAAGTCACATGTGGTGAGGATGAATGAAAGGTCACATGGGGGGTAGGTAAAGAGTCTTCTTAAGGTCTATATAATGTAATGACACCCTCATTCATAAGGGTTGTCAATTTTATGCACTCAAGAGAGTGATTTTTTGAGAAAGGAAAAAGAGAGCTATTCTTCCACTTTCCCTACTTATTTTCCTCTATTTTCCAACATTGTACAACTTGTTAAGATGTCAATAAAGAAAGGGATTTATTTTCATGATGTATGAATGTGTGCAACTTTGTGTGCATGGTTTCCCATAATATTTAACATTCTAAACATGGTTGTTTCTATCCTATAAGTTGTGAATGCGAAACTTCTAATTAGATTTTGTAAGAATCTAATTTTCTATTTGTAGAGTTAATTTTTCCTATCTAATTTCTCACTCCCCTTCCCCCATCTTTGAAAATTCCTCCCTTACAATTCATTGTAATCTTTTTCGGAGTACGGTGGAGTGTGCATGTGGATCCCGACCTCTTGGCCAACAAAAAATTTCTATTTTTGTTCATTCACAATAAATTGGAGTTCCACCACCCAAACAAAGGGACCTAGAGTTCTAGAGCGTTGAAAAGAAGTCCACCAATTTTTCCACCCGATAAATTTTCTCACCAAAAATCATATAAATTCCCTAATGTGTTCATTAAACCTTCTGTGGCCTTCTCTGTGGGCATTATTCTACATCACACACTACATAGGAAGGAAAGTATATTCTATTCCATCAACCATTCCGATATTTTATCTAGTTATTTCCCATTATATCTACGTTATGGCCGTGAGTGCTTTCCTATCAAGCAACTCCCACTCCTCATATGACATACCCGTTGGGTTTTTAATTTTCCTACTAATGTATATGGAGATCCTTCTGATAGAGGTAATATTCCATCTACATCTTCCATAGGCCAAAGTTCTTCCCATTGAAATTTTCAACCTTTGATCTACCATCATATGTCATAGCTCCCACTCAAGCTAATAACCCTTTATACAATCCGAAACTTTAGTAAACACAATCAAAATCTATGATACCAATTGTTAATGATAAATAATAATATATAGGCAGATCAATCCCATAAAATCACAGTAATACGAACTATGGACAAAAAAATTAAGAAAAAAACATACAACAAGAAGACATGATTTAACGTAGTTCACCCAATGTGGGCTACATCCACCAAAAAAACACTTGCTCAGATTTTATTACAAGCCAATAAGAGTGTAAGCCACTCTCAGATCAGTCTTCTCACAAATCTTGTTTGGAGTTGTGCTCAAAAAAATCTCTCAAATTCACACTTTAATTCACACACCCATTTATCTCACTCCCTACCATATGCCCAACTATATATAAGCTCAACACTAGGTAGTAGTTTTATAATATTGTGGGTAAAAATACCATGGGCCAAAAACCAACCCACAAACCTATGGATTAAATACCACCCATTTAATTAATACATGAAAAGACCAAATTTTTGGGTTACTCCCAAAAAAATCTTAGGGGTTACCGGCCCCAAACCCCGACGAGGATAAATGAAGAGTGTATAATGCTTTTATTGTATAATTTACAACACATCTAAAATTAAAACATGATCCACAAACTAACAAAAATTGAGGTCATAAAATCAAATAAGAGCTCAACAAGTATTTGAATAAGATGAGATGTCCTAAGTTACAATCAGGTTCAGCATCACTTGATGAGATTTGTAAAAAATTTAGAGATATTGTAAAAGGTGAGTTGTCTGATCCACGATCATATGGAGATGAGCTCATGGACACACTTGTTCAAATTAGTTCAGTTATCTCCGATGTTGCTAAAAGATCCCCAAGTGTCTTAAGCATTGCAATATAATTCAAAGTGCATCCGATCATGAGTTAAACATCCTCTCCAATACTTCAATTCCTTGTGAGAGAGAAGTGTCAAAGTAATGCACAAGTACAACCCATTTACAAGAAGCCAATAGAGTTCTCCAATTCGTCACATCAAAGGATTTTCTTCACGAACTTTGTCTTTTTATTGATACTTTTATTTTCTCTTTCTCTTTCTCTCTTATATGTAACAAGAAAATTTTCCCAAAGGCAGTCTAATAGTTTAATAATTCTTCATTGGGAAAAGTACTTTTTCAAAATCAACTTAGTTACCTATTTTCCATTTTTGTAAAAATACTTTTCTTAAAATAAGGAAAATTATCTTATTTTGGGAAGGAAGGTGAACAATCATGTAGGAATGTGAGGAGTCACAAAGGTGGGATATTTAAGAAGACTCTCACTTCATGGTAAAGGATCAATTTTTGATCCCCTTTAGTAAATTGTATTTCTTATATTTCTTTCTTAATGTATTCCTCTCCATCTTAACTCCTGCTCCAATAGAGCTTTGTAATCATGCACAACCAGGGAAAGAATGAATATTTTGATGAATATAATATAGTTAAACTTTGTGTTAATTGTGTTGTTTAGCTTGCTTTGCATATTGGTTTTCTTATCATTGTTAACTTGGAATTATTCTGGTTTTACGTCAATAAACTCAACTTTTATTTATTTATTTAATAAAAACCCCTTCTCACTTTCTCCCCTCTCTCCATACACACACCTTTCCTCCTAATTTTGCACATGATTTTGGTGGAGTATTCATGTGTGACCCCTGGTCAAAAGGCCACTCCCGATGGTTAGAGTAGAGTACATATTTCCATGTCTTCAATAAATTAAGCTTCCCCATAAGTAAGAAAAGGGACCTAGTGTAAGCATGGAAAATCTCAGCAGAAGTTGAAAGACAAACAATAAACACAATATACCTTTCTTCCGAGTTTTCCCTACAAACCTCAATGATAAGGTTGTGGAATATTTAAGCTTATGGAACCTTGTAAATAATGGATTGTGCCTGTACTCTTGAATGTGACCTCCAAATGTATATTTGAAAATTCTACAAACAAAAGAATGGACATGGGAAATATTTTAATATGCAAATATTGGATGGTAAAGTTGACAGAGTTTTCTTGCTTCAATCTAAGAGAAATCCAAGAGGATTTGTAAGGGATAAGATTTCTCTTTTATAGAGATTGAGTAGTGGTTGGAAGAGGTTACATATGGTTGAATGCACATGCTAAAAATACCACTTGAGGTAGGTTAAACAGTTTGGATGAATTAATTCCCATTTTAGGGAAAATAAATAATCTCAGTTAGTAGAAGTCACATTTGAAATGTGGTTGCATGTACAATTTCATTGCCCACACCTTTATAGGATTCTAGAAGTGGATTCCAAATGGAGTTGACTAGGGTGAGGAATTAAAGTCCAAGTGGGGTCCAAATTGAGTCTAAGTGGCAGTTGACTAGGAAAATAGGTGTATTTTCCAATTAAGTAACTAATTTAATTAGCTAAAAAGTTTAAGGAAATTAATTAACCATGTTTTTAATAAATGATAATTAACTTAGCTAAGGTGGTGTTAGGAACTAATTTAATTAATTCCAAAAGTGAATGTGTATGAATTAATTAATTTAATTAATCGATCATAAGGGGATGAATAACAAGATGTGAACTAGGATAATACTAGGAAATAAGTATGTGATTTTGGGGTGTCTACATTTACCCTTCTTTAAAGTGTTATTATGAAGTAATAAAATTTTAAAGATAGTAGATGTATGCAAATCAATGAGCGGATGACACGGAAAAATGGTATATGTATAGATTTTCCTTGGTGAATCATTTAGATGCCCCAATGAGTAGGATGGTAAGGGAATGCCCCCTCAAGTGGGTAGGTGATGCAACAAAGTGGTGGAAAATGGCTTGATAGGAATAAAGAAAGGATTTTGAACAAGAATGGGAAGGACTATGCTCATAGCATGAGCATCATTTAAAGAGTGAAATTTAGAGCAACATTATTTTTGTTGTTACACAATAGATTTTTCACCATGATTATGGAAGAATCGTGATGGGTAACCCAGATGCATGTAAAAAAACACACACAAATAAAATATAAAAAGAAAATAACCAATATACACAACAAAAGTATGCACCGTGGCTATGGAGAAACCAAGATGATAAAAAATACGTGTAATCGATCCAAAAAGTAAACATCAACAATGCAACACAACTTTGAAAATAATACAATTAACTATGCCCCTAATGCACACCACAATGATGATTAAACATATCTAAATGTTCCCAAAGCACCAAACTTATGAAATGCATTGGGATAGATCATACTAAAGAGCGGAGTGATACTTTTATACTCCTAATGAAACTCTTGTTAGATCCGCATTGAAGAGTGATCTAAAGTTGAAAAGGATCATTTCCTCTCATGCAATAAACTTATGGAATGCACGAGAGGTAAATGAGATCCTAAATTACCCCAAGAAAATTTATATCGTGAAGGAAAAAAATTGATTGCCTCGAGCATAAATATACTCCACATGCAAGAAAATTGATAGTTGTAAGATTGGAATGGTCACTAGGGTAGTGGATAAAATATGACTTTATCAAGATTGTGTTGAAATGTTCAAATATTAATTTCATGGGTTTTCCAAATGTAGGATTTCTATGATAAGTCAATGTTGTTTGAAATTTTATCATTTTTGTAATTTTTGTAATTTTTAGAATATACAATTTTGACTTTTTGTGAAGTTTTAGAAAAAATTGATGCAAAGAAGAGGAGGAGTGTTTGTTACACTTGATTTATTATGGATAAAAGATGTTGCTAAAAGCATAAAATAAGCATGTCAAACAAACATAATATGAACATGAAGGAACTACATCAAATTTATATGTGAAGTAAGATGATAATAATTCACTAGCACTTGATATAAAATGACAAAGTACAACAAAATAACAAACTAACAAAAACAAAGTATCGTCACAATGTTGAAAAACCACAATAATACAACATAATTTACAATAACAACGTCTAATGACACTCTTAATGTGTTCCACATTAAATAATTAGACATATATGAATGCCCCAAGTGATAGATTAGAACACGAGAGGATTGGATTAGATGAAAAGTGGAGTGATGCTTAGATACTCCAAAAATACTCTTGTTAGATCCCATTGAAGTTTGATCTGTATTGGATTAAAATGTGAAATCCAAGTGTGCCCCAAAAAAGTTATATTGTGAAAGGGTAAATAATTGATTGCCTCGAGCATAGATATACACCACAGGAAAGAAAAAATGATTAGCAAAAGATGATCTGGAATGATCATGAGGAATTTCATTAAATGGAAAAATTTTGAACTATGTTATTTAGTTGTTGAAATTTGGTCAAACATTTTTTGAATGTTTTTTTTCATTTTTATAATGTTTTTTTATTTTGGAATAGTTTTATATTGTTTTTGTATTTTTGAAACATATTTAATATTTTTTTTTATTTTTGAAAATATTTGAATGTTTTTGTATTTTTTAAAACATATTTGAATGTTTTTGTATTTTTTTGAAACATATTTGAATGTTTTTGTATTTTTGAAACATATTTGGATGTTTTTGTATTTTCTGAATGGGTAAAAGGGCGCTCTATCTAAACTCATGTTAAAAAAATTGTAAGTATTTCATTCCATTTCTAGAAATGTAGATGATATAATGATAGAATTTTTCTCACTCCATTCGTGACTCCACACAACTAGGAAGATGTGAGGGCCCATCACTGAGAGCCATGAAGGATGGGAGAACTAGGTGAATAGTGATATGAAAATGAAGATGATTGATACTAAGACATAAGGTGTATCAATGATCCATATGAGAAAAATGTAACTCATCTCCAGTAAAAATTATCTAGCTGATTCTAAGAGATTCCACTTTATAGGTTTTGACTAGACTTAGATCCATTGATGGCCTACTTGATTGACAAGATCTAGTTGAAGGAATTGTTATCTCTCTTAACATAAGCAACTTCTTGGGATGTTTTTGATTAAGCACTTTTGATTCATATTTTCCAAAGGATTTATTTTGTTCAATTTTTTTTTAAATGAATCCCTACATCTTACCACATGCCACCAAAGAAGAGAGCAAGGGCTCAACACCGAAGAAAAAATGTAGGTGAGTAAGGATACCTTCCTCCATTCCTAGTCTCATACTACCAGTAAGAAGTATGTGATCATCACCAAAAACTATGAAGGAAAAAGGTCTAATGATTTTATATTTTTTTTTTGTATTTTATGATTGATTTTGCCTTATATGTCGATATTGTTCTTGTTGGGAAGGAACATTCCACCCCCAAGTCTTGGCCTCATGTGACTAGTAGAACACAAGGGTTTAACACTGTAGACTAAAATGGGTAGTCAAAATGTCTGGGTAAAGAAGTTAGTGCTTTCTATTAAAGAGATGGCTTGTTTGAAAGGAGGATTTACCATAAGTAAGCTTCGAGACAAAACCATAGATAAAAATATCTTGAATGATAGAAACCATAATGGGGATGAGACACACAATGCCTAATAGGAACAAGGTTAACATGTTTTGTAGAGGTAATGAATGTGAAGAGATGATGTTGTTATGATTAAGATATCTGCCAATGGATGAAACAATTAAAATTGTTTGTTAAATGAGTTAATCGTGCAAGTGGCCTCCCTAGTGCAGAAAGTACCCATGGAAGAAGATGGTTTTAATTCTACGTTTTTATGTTCAAATAGTTATTTAATGATAGGTTTGATATGGAGTTTTATTCTCTTTTTATGCTTTTTAATGTGTTTGAAAATCTGGTGGATGAGAATTTGTAATGGAATCATCGGGAAAGAGATCCATGTTTATGAAATGTTGAATGGTCTCTAATTTATGATACTTGGGTGGATGAGGTCCAAGTCAATGGAGTGAATCAAAATATTCAAGAAGTCTCGAGTTATGAGACTTGGGAAGATGAGATCCAAGTCAAAGGAGGGGATCAAAAATTTAATAATTCTGAAGTATGAGACTTGGGAGGACAAGGTCCAAGTCAATGGATGTGTGATTGGATAAATATTTGATGAGATCAAATACCTATGTGATATTAGAGGAGGATTGTTGAGGTGGAGAATATGTTGAAATTCATATTCATCCATGAGTGGAAGAATGTGAGGAAAGAAGGATTGATCTCTAGATGTACATCTGAGGCTCCTTATAGGCCGTAGAGGGAAAATATTCAATGTTTATCCTTCAAGGCATTGGATTAATTTTTTTGATGATAGATTTGCAATTAAAGATTGAAAAGGTTGTATGAAGATATTCTTTGGGATACACACCTCGTAGAGTTCACACATGTAGATATCTTGATACGTAGGAATCATCACCGAAGAGATGCCTACAAGATTGATGTTTGAAGCATAATGGGCATAGAACATTGCATTGTTGCAAGTTTCGAAACTTTTTGTGGTTGTGTTTCTACAATAAGGTTAGATATGTTAGGCATATGAACTAACATTGAAAGAATAAAATCAAGCTCAATGGTGCTTGATGAAGGAACCTTTTATTAGAGTCGTCATTTATGTAAAGGGTTTAAAGGGAGTCTTGAAATAAGTTCAAGCTCTCATTTTATGTTTGAAGGTTTTTATATGAAATAATTTTAATGTCTGTTTGAAATAACGAAAGAAAATCCAGAGAAGAGATGGCTTATTTTTTATTGAGAGATACTTGACATTTGTCTTCATGGTCTCGTTGAGTTTCATTAAGTATATAATATTGGATGAAATTCAAATCTTCATGTAGACACCAAAATTTACACCCTCCCGTCCTCATTCAATTATCTAATTAAATACGTTCATTCACAACCATCGGGCAATTTAAAACATGCCTTCACATTATTTTATCCCCTTTTTCCATAACATCCCTCGACCTAGGTAATCCACATGTACCCTTCAATTATTTATTCCCACCTATCCTAAGTCATAACCCACCCCATTTTATTCAAATTAATTAATTAATCTTATTTTCTATATCTCCATTCATCCCCATGTGAAATCCCTCTTTTACACTAGTTAACTCTAGTTTAAAACTAATCAAGAAACTTTTAAAAATTATCCCATAATTATTCTAACAAACTCATTCCTAACTTAAACCTATATAAGTAAATTAATCTCAACCTTAGTCTAGTTACCACATATTATCCCTCGAAATCCCCAATCAAATCAAGTTTGAATCAACTAGATAATCACCCTTTTTACTCCTAAACTCAAACTAACCAGAATTGTCGGCGATTCCTTCGGTCACTGACGATCTATATAAACCATCTTCTCTGCCTCTTTTGGGGATTATCCATGATAATCAACGAGTGTTCTCATTTTTGAGTCCTTTGTTCAATTCCATCAGTGTCATTCTACATCAAGGAGAGCCCATTATCATCTAGAATTATCATTCACGATCATCAAGTACCTTGGATTCATGTTAAATCATGTTCATCATTCAACTGCAATCCATATCAACCTCTCATCTCTCACCATCAACAAAGGTTTGTTATCATCTTATAACTTTATTTTTATTCATCTTAATATCCTTATTTGATCATTTCTTATTTCATGTTTTCCTTCGCAAGACCATAGTTTCATATAAGTTAGTCTAATTTGTCATTTTATCAATTTGTTAAAAATCTTGCATAATCATGTGTGATTCATGTGCATTCTATTTTTCCTACAGTCAGATTTCATTCAATAATTCCTATCAATCATTTTTTTCTCTTGTGTTGATAAATTTTTTCAAGAATGGCTTCTATTAGATGGCCATAGGTGGACCCAACCATCCAATCACGAGCATCAACTCATTATTAATCATCCATCATCCACTTCATTGGAGCAATATGATCTTTTGCACGACCTCGAGTTGTGCGTTATCCATTCAGCCCTTGTCGACAGATTAGGGAGTATTTTTGAGTTCACCCAGAAGATCCGTGAAGCTACTTTTTTTTTTTGAGGTTTACTACAGGTGTAATGAATCCGAGCTGACCTCGCTTGGTTTGAGCATCATTACGAGGCTGGATTAGACATTCCTGAAGGCCCCAACATTGAATCTGAATCATAATTTGAAAGTGAGGCCGGTTTCAAGAGTCTGATCCAGAATTTACATGATAATATGACACTAAAGAAGAATACTCAGACTTCTTCAAGGACGACTATATCGAGGAGCCCGATTTATACTTCTCCGAGGAGGATGATCCAGGATACTCTGTGGGTTCAAAATTCTCTGAGAATATGAACACCATCTTGATTCTGAATTTGAGCCTTAGTCATATTTCCTTATATGTCATCATCACTTTATCATCTATGTGTACTATAATAAGCTAAATAAATCATAAACATTTGATCACGTATTTCATATACCATATGTTGTATTTCATTTCCCATAAATAAACTTAAGTGTTTCAAAGCGGGTTGACATCCATACAAGGAAGTCCTTTGACTTTTGGGAATTGGCCTTTATCAAGTAACCTTCCTATCTATATTACTAATTCTTCTTTGTTTAGTGTCTATTATCTACAGGTCTTCTCGTGGTAGAGGAGCTGGTTTCATTTCTTCCATGGAGCGCAAAAATCCAATCTTCTTCCATCACATCTCATGGGTATCATTGAAACCCTACCATATCGAGGTTTGGTAAGTCTTATTGTCTTGCTTATTTAGTTAGGTTGAAGAGGTAAGATTTATCTTAAACATTTTGGCACATCTGGTGGGACCCTTGTCCCTGTTAATTCATTAATGGTTTCATCTCTTTTTTATTTTTCTAGTTCTCTGTTAAGTAATCACTTGTGATTAGGGAAATCATCAGAATTCTTGCAATCACTGGCGATTTTTTTGAGTGCATTTGATTACTCAATAGTTGGCCTTTTTAATCTCTATTTTGGATTTTTGTCTTTGTTTTCTACCTAATTTGGTTACAGATTACTAATTTTATGGATTATTTTATCTTTGAGCTTTAAAATTTGCTAAAATAAAAAAAGTGATTTCAAGGTGAGTCCTAAATCTTTCTCTATTGCATCCTTGTTTGTTTATCCTCATCAAAAGAAACACTTTGTTTTGGGTTTTTAAAATAAAAAATTATATTTTCCTTGCTTCACATAGTCTAATTAGGAAGGAAATTTTTTTCTTCACTTATTTATTCTCCCACACACAACCAAATCACTTCAATATTAAAACACATTTAAACAATTCCTACCTAGGTGGATACCTACTTGGATTTGATCCCCAAGAGGAGAAGACAACTTAGTGTCCTGGCTGAGTATAATCACCTATCTATTGGGTATATTGGCAAAGCACTTGACACCCTTATCATTGCGGGACCATGAAGTGAGGGGGTAGGCCTAATACCACACCCGTACCAGCAACTATACAAATTTAGGCCTCACATGTACCTTCGGGTATATCGAGGAATCCACCCTCAAACATTCTTGAAACCAACCATAGAGTACCATTTCCTAGGACCTTCATTAACCATCTTACACATTTCACTCTTTCATAATTAATAAAGATAAGTATAAAATGATATTTTGCTTTCTTTTCCTGTTGTTTATAAATCAACTCAACTAGTTATTTTTTCACTTTCTAGGTGTTTGTGTGTTTGTTTACCATGGTACTTACTAGACAACAAGATCATAACCAAAATTTTGAAAACATGTCCACCCCACAATCTATATCATTCATAAACATGTTCCACTTTATACTACATTATCTACACCACAACATTTTTACACCAATGCAACAACAAATCCCATTTTATCAAACAATTACATCCACTCCCCTTTCTAACACCCAACATAATTGGAATGAATTAGAGGCCTGATATAATGAAGAAAATATGACAACTTTTGAATTCCACATGTTAATATCATAGTCAAATCCTTCATACATCTGGACTAGAAGAAACAAAAAAACCCTTCTCTCTTAGTTCTCAATCAAAGGTGTCTGAAGCTCCTTTCTATAATAGGGAGACCCTATTTTTGAAGAAATGTTAGATTCAAACCCCATTTCTCTCAACACTTATCTAATAGCTAGAGGTGTTCAACTACATCCATTCACAACCCAACTAATTCCATACACCTATAATCCTTCATCTACCATTGCATGTCTCATCGATCAAAATCAAGAACCGGTCATCCAACAATTGTACTCATACACTTCAATAATTCAATCTAAAACATAAAATGTTAGTCAACCGAAATATCAAATGTCGACTCTTCTATTCCTATTAACCAATTTGAAACATTGAATGATCAATCTTCTACTAGTCAACCCGAGACATCTGATGTCTCTTCAGTTCCTATTTACGACCTTCATATGATTTCATCACAAAACACATCTTGCCCAAAATTTACATCTTCACCAAACCCTTATATAGGTTCCACACCTCCCCTAAGAACTACCTCTACTTCCTCATCTACCCCTCCGGTGTCTTCATAGGTACAAACACCTCCATTGAGTTTTATAGCCTTTTCTACTGTTGTATCTTCACAACTAGTTACTAGCCCCATTCAAAGCATCACTATGTCTATTCCCACAAATACCCCACTAATCAATACTAGTTCCATTTCTATCACTCACCTTGTTTCACAACACATACCACAACCATCACAACCGCTAATCTCCATGCCACAATCTATACCTCAACAAAACATTCCACAATATAATATCCCCTAACAAAACATTCCGCAACAAGCACCATCCTCGATTGCTTCTACTATATCCTTCCAGTAGTCACTTACCTATTCACAACCACTCACCTATACATCAATGTCATTCCAGTACCAATACATACAACCCTCGCAACCTTTATATTCTCAACAAAGTTTTCTATCTCATCAAAATATCCCATAATAAAACATCCCTTATCAATAGAGTATACCACAATAAAAAAATCTGCAATAATACAACATACCTCAACAAAACATTCCACAATATAATATCTCACAACAAAATGCCCCTTACCAATATAATGTTCCTTAATAGAACATTCCCCAAAAAATACTCCCTACTAGCAAAACATTCCTTAGCAGTATCAGACATACTCACAACCTACCCAGTTTTCATTTCAACCTGGCTCATCCTCACAAAAACAAGCTCAACCTCGATCCTCTCCAAGCCCTTATGAACCACATATCCAGTCTCGAAGTTACTTCATCTGCACCCAAGAATGTGCTCTCCTATGATCAAATTTACAATGAGCCCATTCACCCTTCAGTGTCATTTAAAGCATATCCGCCTCACTGGGAACTTCCAAAGTTTATTAAATTTTATGGTAAGGAAGATCCTCAACAACACATCCATGCCTTTTTCATGCATGTTATCTAATAGCTCATGACCAAGACCTTATTTTAAGGACTTTTCCCATGTCCCTTGTCGGTCCTACCTTGGATTGGTACAATAACATTCCGTAATATTCCCTATTCTCCTTTGCACAACTCACCCAACTCTTCTTAGAATATTTTTCCATAAAAATATCCCGCAAAGTCACTATCAATGACCTATATGCTATTAAACAATTCGAGGATGAATCTATTGTTGATTTTGTCTCCCACTTGGAGAGGTGTAATTAATGAACTATATTTTTCATTACCATAAACAAAATTAATCAAAGTTTTCTATTATTCATATGCCAAACACATCTCATCCACATTACAAATCTAATCATTTCAAACTTTTGATGAAGCTTTTACCATGGCCCATAAGTTGGAATTATGAGCTCTAGAAGATGGTCGGGTTAAGCTTCATCCTAAGAAACCAAAAGTCAAGTTTCCATCTAAGTCATCATCCAACCCCGATAAGTCTAAAACATATTATAATTCTATCTTAGTTAAATATGATCTCTCAAGGAAAAACCCACTATCGAGCATTCTCATCAACAACGTAGCTATACACCTATAGGAGAGACTTACAATGTAGTTTTTGACAAACTACTTGCCACCAACATGATATATCTCCCACCTATTCGACCCATCAACACGTCAGTATCTAAACCCGTTTGGTATCGAGACATAATGACTATTTCAAATACCATAGAGTTAAGGACATGATATCGAGAGGTGTCACACATTCCATAACATACTTCAAGACTTGATCGATAAGGGTGAACTCCACTTAGAAAATCCAAACACACTCCCAAATTAGAATATTGAAATATTTAAGCAACCTTTTCCGAATCATCCCTCATCTTTTGACCAACCAAAAACAAATGTTGTCCACACCATCAATACAATAATAAAGACATATTCTATCCCTAGATCCACCTCATTACCTATCGAATCAAAACCTGCAGAATCAACACCAGTGCCCAATGAGCCTAAAACTATGAGTACAAAATCTTCATCTACTAGAATATTACTAAAACTATTCCTAGATCCTTTCATACATGTATTACAATCCGTACACTATATAAACTACACCTTCCAAAACTACACCCAAAGTCACATCCGAAAAACAACCCAAAACTCCTTTACCCCAGGGAAATCTGGGTCTTCTGCATCTTCATCAACCTCCCCAAGTTCATCTAAAACCACAAAATTACCTCATAAACAAGGTTTTGTTCAGGTCTTCAAAATCCTTAAGTATTTTTTTAAATCAAAACCCTTTACATGGACCTCACTCCCTTATACATATTAATCATCTTATTATTTTAGGGTCAAATTCCACCTACCAAGCCCCTACATTAAGTTTGTATCCTACACCCATCACTCCACAACATACATCTATACTAGGTCCTCACACCTCATCCCTTGCACAATCTAACTACCATTAATAACAACCACCCATATAGGGTCCTCGTCCTCCATCCGTTACGACATCTAGAAATCCTCCAAAACCAACAACTAAACAATATGCAACTAAAATATTACTTCCTCCTAGAGAGAATATAGAAAGAACCTCGTCACCATCCTTGTCTACACCTAAGGGGCATTATGCCACCATCTTAGATGACCTTCTTCAGTGGTCACTTATTATGTTACCACCTCCTAAGCTATCGATCATCGAGGATGGAAACCTTCCTGGTATGAATTCAATGTTTTATGTGATTACCATAGAACACGAGGCCATTCCATAGAAGATTATAGGGCCTTTCACTTAAAAGTTTTTTGAAATTGGCAGCCCACTCTTCTTTCCTTATCAATCAAACACAACGCCAATATCAACATCATCATCATTAAAATTGAAGAATCCATGCCTAAAATGCCTTCTCATCAAGTTCAATGCCATGCACATCACTACTCGTTCACAAAATTATGACAAAGAGCCATCTGAGCCTAAGAAAAGTAAAACTTTCTATTAGGAATATATTAGTGCTAACATTATGTTGTGGGATAATTACAGGTGTAAATGTAACCACCCTCATAAGTTGTTTATTATATTATTTATGTGAGGTTTGGTTGTTAAACCAAAATCACGTATTTAGGGAGAGTGGTTGTAGGAGGTTTCCTATTTTATAGGAAACATCCTCCCTATAAATATGTATGTTGTTGGATGTATGAATTAATAAAAGAAATCAAAAAATTATGTGTGTCGATCTGCTGTTGTACCTTCATCTGGTATCAGAGCAACATTAATTTTGTGTCTACAATGTTTTATTTATGATTGTGATAAGGGGTAGATCCATATCTTTCATGGATGCCCAATTTATGAACTAGAATGATCAAGATCAGAAAGATCAAATGGAGGTGTCCCTAGTATAACATATTTTATTGTGTTAGTCTGAGTTTTTTTATTTTTGCTAACTCGAGGTGTTGAAGGATCCAAAAAGCATCTCGATCTGTGAAATATTTCAAACTCCAACAAATAAAGGCACATTAAAAGCCCATTCTAGAGGAGTGAAACTCTAGTTTCCATTTATATTGCAGCTTGAAATGTGGCATTCAACTCTTCATTTATGTCATATGAGATATGCAAACTATCTCCACGTAGCTCCATAGTGTCACTACTAGCTATCGGGTTTCTAAAATCCAACGCTCCCTGGAATTTGGCATCCTGCGTAAAGTGATCTACACAGTAGGCACATGGACTTAAGATACATGGTGATTGACTCTCAAATATTTCTTAGACCCAAATTCCTTACTGCGCCACTTTGGATCTTGCATTGAGATCACATCTATTGGATGTAATCTTCAGTGGAACATTGAGCTCACCATCACTGAAGCAACTCACTATTTTCTTCTGATATACATTACATCAATGTGTAAAACTAGATGAGGGAATATTTTCTCAACTGCGTATGGATGTGGTGTTTTCACCTCAACAATGTGGTTCCCAAACATTTGAGAAACAATTAAATTTGGAGGTGATTAAGACAAGCCCAGATGGTGTTGGCTACAACTGGACGAGGTGTTTATTCTGGGTGTGGAAATTCTTGTATTTGGATTTGTTCTTTTTACTTGCCACTTTGCATTTTAAATCATGGAAGTCATGTTTCAGGTTTCTGTTTGTGGTATTGATTATTTTTGTGTAGAAAAACTCTCAATAGTTATTGAGAATGTTTAGCTTAAATCTTGTCTTTCCAAAAAATAAAAAATAAAAAAACCATGTCATCATCAAATGGTCTATGTGAGTAAGTATTAAGCTCTAGAGTCACATCAAGTCATATCGAGTCATTTCCAATTTAGTTGTCATCATCTAATTATAAATTTATCGTGTCATGTCATTGTTAAGTCTATGTCAAATTTTATTAAGTCCTCAAAGTGTCTAGTGTAAAGTCTCATTTATACCAAATTTGTGTTATCATCTTAGTCAAAGTCCATTTTATTGAGAGTTAAAAAATAAGTTAATATCAATTTTAGTTTAGTAGTATCATATGTCTATATTGCTTAGATGTGTTAGATTATTAAGTGTCAAAATTTTTTGAGTTGTCAAATGTTGTAAAAATAAAATTTAAAAATTCTTACGAGCGCATTATCGCTGGAATGCGATGACCAATATGTAAAAATGAGCCTCAAAGCAGTATTCAGCTGAGCTAGAAGTAGAAAAATGGAGGACAGAGGCATCAGAGGTTAGAGTTTGATCAATGACCTCTCGTTAGTCACCAACGATAGGGCCGCTTCAATTTGCACATGTGTGGTAATATATATGTAGTGTGAGTATGTGCTTATCAATTTTGCAGTGTGTTTCTTTGCAGTGTTCTTGTTGCATTATGTGTTTTGTGTATACTGGAAAATGGTTATATAGGATGGTAGATAACTGTAATGATCCTCTGACTGTGGTGATCCTTTAACTACCGTACTTCGTTGGAATATGATCGGTCAATGAATACATTCATTGGCAATGGTGATCATGTGCAACAAGATCCAGACAACAAGATCTAGACAATAGGATGCAACATGATATAATTTTCCTTTTCTATCTTCCTATTTGGAATTTCACATTGTGGGGGAATAATAACCAATGTTCCATTCCCATTCTATGCCAAAATGGATAAAGTCAAGGGAAAATTCCATTGGTAGTGGTAGTTGTCTATGTTGTTCAAGATCGAGTGGCAGTGATCAACAACAATGGCTACAACTAAGAACATTGTGATTCTTAGAGGTGATAATGTGGAATGTTTCCAGTATATGTTCTATTGTTCTAGTGTTGTGATAAGAGATTTATTTCATATGTTTCTCCCTGTAGTGAAGAAGTGATGAGAGCTAAAAATAGTACTTGGCACATCATGATGTGGTTTGTGGTAAACCAATTAAAAACCACTGGTATCAGTTTGTGGTCAGCTAGAGTAAAACCATCCGCTAGGTTAGTGATTGTCCTATGAAAATCACCTAATCATGAAAGCAAGTGCAAGTAAAAAGATATGTTTTACCCATGTTCACACTAAGGGGGTAATGTTAGGAATATATTAGTGCTAACATTATGTTGTGGAATAATTATAGGTGTAAATGTAACCACCCTCGTAAGTTGTTTATTATATTGTTTATGTGAGGTTTGGTTGTTAAACCAAACTCACATATTTAGGGAGAGTGGTTGTAGGAGGTTTCTATTTTATAGGAAACATCCTCCCTATAAATATGTATGTTGTTGGATGTATGAATTAAGAAAAGAAATCAAGAATTTCTATGTGTCGATCTATTGCTATACCTTCACTTTCATTGTATACCCCCACCTCCTGAATTATCTAGCTTCATCCAATAAACCTAAGGTATCTATTTCCTTAGCTCTCAAAGTATTTAATAAAACACCATCACCCAAAGCCAAAATTTTGATACAAGTAGCGACACCTCCTTTCACTATAGTACAAAATGTTTTTATGAAGCAATTGCACCAATCCCTCATCATGATGTCACTTTATGAAGTAGTTCAAACATCACCTTCTCACAAACAAGCTATGATAGAATCCATTCAATCTATAACTATGTCAGATGATGATCCTATTCCTTTAACACATTTGTAGGTGCCCTTAAAGCATCCAAAATATAATCCCTCTTAGAGGAGGACCATGACCAGCCACTCTTCATCACTACTTAGATCAATGACATCTCCATAAAGAGGGTCATGTTTGATAGTGGTGACACCATTAAAATTATATCCTCCCTCATCTTTGACCAACTTAAACTACCCAACATCATTATCACTCAAAATATAGTTTTAATGAGACCTTTTTATGACACTATTGCACCTACAATAGGCAATGTTATTATACCACTTAAATTCGACGTCAAAACCCATACCCAAGCTCTTATACATTATAGAAGGAGAGTTTCAATACAACATGTTGTTAGGAAGCCATTGTATATGCACCATGCACTGCGTTCTTTCGAACCTCCATTGTTTTCTCAAATATGAACATGAGGGTCAAAATTTCATTTTTCCCACTGATCCAAATCCATTCACTTGTTGACTGTTACATGACATACTACCCAAATGACATCCTTGTACCTAAATCCACATTTGAATCATCTGATGAAGCATCTACTAGCACATCTATCCCCTCTTCCAAAATACCAGATGATTCTTCTCTTAGTGAGGATGTAAAACATCTTACGCTCGAGGAATATTATCTCCTCATGCTTAACTCCATCCATTCATCCAAAACATATGGTCCCTTGAAAGTAACCCATGTATGAGCCAAACATAGGAAATTTTCTCTTACTTATGTTTAAAAATAAACCTCATGGGGACTCGATAATCCTTCATCCCATGTCATCAATCCACACCACGCCATGCCATTCACATTAGACTTCAAATCCCTCGATAATCCAGACTTCACTCGTATGTATCTTCACCACTGTGCATGGAGAGGTTTTGGCCTCAGCCATTATGAACAAGGAACCCACAACTTGACCATCCAATTTTCTCTTAAATCCTATGAGAAATATGGTCTAGGCTATAATAAGTCTAGCTTTGAAATATTTGAATCCATTACATCCAAACTCATTACATCCATGTCTATTCCCGAACTAGAATCATCATTACTAGCAAAACCTTGAAGAAATTATGGACATAGATGACATTTATCCATTATACCTAACTTTTTTTAAAAGTTAATGCTATATCCTTAGGGCCACTTACTTATCTATCCGATCACTCCATCAAATCATTCCCCCTTGTTTGGCCAGAAATGGTTGAGGAAGATTCACCTACTATAGATATCCTGTCAGGATGACCAGGATATCCTTTCCCATATGGGACCTGAAGACCACTTTCTCAAAAATCCCTACCATCTGGCACACCAAATCTCCTTAACGAATCCACCCTCGACATTAACTTGGGGACCCTCAAGATCCTCACATAGTTAAAATCGGTTAATCCTTAAATCCAAAAGAACTAGATGATTTCACTTCATTATTAGAAAAATATATTAGCAAAAGTTAAAATTGGTTAATATAGTGATATGCCTAGAATCAATCCTAACATCGTCGTACACAACATAGTCATGTATCCTGATGCTAAGACAGTTAAACTAAAACTCCGTAAAATGCATCCCCGTATAACTCTCCTTGTTAAGAAAGAGTTACAACGACTCTTATCTGCCGACTTTATCTTACCCATTGAATATCTACAATGGGTCCCTAACATTGTCCATGTCACAAAAGCTTCAGGAAAATTATGCATTTGCACAGACTTCAAGGATCTCAACCTCACTTGTCCTAAAGATGATTTCCATCTTCCAAACATAGATCAACTCATTTACCTAACACCCGGTCATGAAATTCTTTCCCTCATGGATGGATTTTCTTGTTATAATCAAATCCTTATTACCATTGATGATCAACAAAAAAATATTTCATCACCCCTTGGGAACCTCTATTACCATTTTATGCCATTTGGTCTTAAAAATGTAGGAGCTACCTACTAACGTGCCATGACGTACATTTTTCATGACCTCATCCACAAGAATGTCGAAGATTATGTCGATGGCCTTGTATGAAAGTACAAATTAAAAAAATACCATCTTGAAATCCTTGAATCAATCTTCACCCGTCTCATCCAATATTGTCTTCATCTTAATCCTATAAAATATGTTTTTGGTGTCGTCACGAATTTTTTTAGGATTCATCATATCTATCCGAGGCATTGAAGTTGATCTAGGAAAAGGTTAGAGAAATCACTAAAATTCCTCCACCATCTAATCTTAAGTAGTTGTGTATCCTCCAATGTAAGCTACAATCAAATTGACATTTCATATCACAACTTTCCGATCATTGTCAACCATTTCACCATTTTCTCCACAAGGATATAGACTTTCATTGGGATTTTGATTGTTATAAATCCTTTGATGAAATTAAACAATATCTATTATCACCTCATGTGCTTACTCCACCTCATGAAGGGGAGCCATTTAATCTATACATATCCACTTTAGATAATGCTCTAAGGGATATGCTCACACACCATGATAATTAAGATCATGAATATGCCGTATATACTATATTAGTCGCACACTCCATGAGTATGAAACACATTACACCCAAGCAAAAAATTTATGTTGTGCGCTTATATTTTTCACCTCAAAACTATGACATTATCTCCTCAATCACAAGACATATGTCATTACCATTTAATCCACTTAAAACCATGTACTCTAAATCTTATCATAATGATCACATAACTTCGATGGATTATGCTAATGACTGAATTTGATCTCAAAATCATATCTCAAAAATCCATTAAAGGTCAAGACATTGCGGATCAACTTGTTGATGCACCCCTTCCAAAAAATCAACTCCCTCATGAATAATTTCTTGAAGAATCCATCAACAACATCGATGAATCTGATTTTATCCTCGTTAAAATGACTCTCTTCTTCGATGGTTCTAAATGAAAGAAGGAGAAGGAGATGGATTTTTTATCATACCACCCTGGAATATTCTTGTTGATCAAATTTTCTTCGTCCCTGTCTAGATTAGTGAGCTATATAACAAAGAAATCAAACAACCTCAAAGATGTAAGGGTTTAAGGTACTTTGAGATAATATGGTGACAAATGGACATGCGCAAAGTGAATGTCCTCTCTACAAGCTGGATAGACCTAAAAATGTTGATGTACAAAGGAGCTATTGATCTGCAAATTTCTTATTGTAGATGGAAGGATACCAAGAAATGGGCTTACTAAGAGAACCACAAGGGCATGAGGATGATATTATGGTGATACAAGTGGCATCACAAGGGTATTGTGGTGATATGATGAAAAGTGAGGAGCTATAATGTCAGAGGTTTTCTATGACTTCTAACTTGTTTGAAAGAGGGGAAAGGCATGTATTTATAGCCTGGAGATGGGGTTAATTTAGGGGTTATTAGGTAATTTGGGTTTGAAAAAGTAACCTTGATTAGGTGAGTGGGGGGACATGATTTGAGTGATTAGGTGAAATAATGGATTTGATGTGGATTATTTTGCATTATTTAATTCGTGAGTGGGGTGTCATGATTTGAATGATTTTGGAGTATTTAATTATTAGGTGGGGTGATATGAATTAGTTTAGAATATTTAATTATCAATTGGATATTAGCATATAATGAGATTTAGGGATTTAAAGGGGATCAATTAACCAATTAAGATTGATTAATTGAATATGTATTTTGGTGGGAAATGGGATTTATTCAAATTTAGGGGGAAATGGGATTCAAATGGGTAAGCCTAATAAAGGAGAGAAAAACTGCGGGGTGAAGGGGAGGAACGATACCAAAAATGGTGTCTACATTTTCCCCTTTTTGATGAGTGGTTTGTGTTGGGCAAGCCACGAGACAAAAATGATGAAGTATTAAAAATATGATTGATTGAGTGTTCCCCTCAAACTTGGGATTGATGACATAAAGGAAGTTAATCACGAGTTTGAAAGAGATAGATGTTAAAGGTTGGGTGGGTGATGAAAATATGGGTAAATGCATAACCAAGGAAAGATGCCCCAGGCAAAAAGGATCATAATAATAATGAAAAATATGGTGGTGACTCCAATATCACATCGGTAGAGGACAATTGTGGTCTCAACGAGAGATGGGCTATAATGTTCTATGGACTAGTGAGTGGGTGAAGACCACTGCAATATGTATGTAGAGGACATGATGACCAACGGGTCATAGGAAAACACCAAAGTACATGCAATGAAATGCAAAAATTATGTTAAATCCTTCGTACATGAGGAATCGAGTGAAAACTATGCATCCACAAGGACGAGGATGAAAACAAAGGTGTTAACATAGGACAAGAAGAGCGGCAAAAAGGTGAGTTGGAATACAAATGGTGAGGTAATATGCCCCAAGAGGGAGGGTTTAATAGTATTGAAGAGATATTTCCTAAGGAAGATGTTATGTTGACAAGAAAAGACTAGAAGAAGAAAGTAGAACAAACGTTGATTCATGGAAATGGGGGAAGATTATGATCGATGTTTTCCAAGAAAAAAGTAGAGCAGGCACTTTGTGAGGGAAAAGGTGATAGGTGATGGTCATTATGGTATCCTCAAAGAAAAAAATACCATGGGAAGAAATGCTTAGAAATGGATATGATGATGCCCCTTGAGAGGGCTGATGAGGATAGAAGAGGAAAAAGCTCTCGAAAAGAGGAGAGGTCAATGTTGTAGAGAGGAGGACGAGAATGGGGTGTAATGAAATGGATCGGCGGTGGTGCACAAATGGAGAAATATCATGGAATCGACCATGAATGCTAGGTGTGAGGATGTGTTGAAGGACGTATAATGAGTAAGAGTGGAAAAAAAAAAAGGAATGAATAGGAGTAGTGGTTGATTATGAGAAGAGAAAGAAAGGTCAAAGGTGAAGGAGACAAGGGTATGGAATAGAGTGGATGGAGATGGAGGAGGAGAAAAAAAGGAATGAAAGAGGAGAAGAGAGAGAAAGAGAGAGGGATGATAGGGGAAGAAGGAAATGATGAAGGACAAACAAGGAGAAGACAAGAAAATGACATAAGAGACAAGGGTGAAATTATGAAAAAGGGAGAGAGATATTCAAAATGAAGGGAGTGAAGAAGGGTGAAGGAGATGAAGGGAGAGAAATGATGGAAAAAAAAGAGATGATAGAGTGGAGAAAAGAAATAAACTATAGAAGTAGGAGGTGAAGAAGACAAAAAATAGGTGGAAGAGAATAATAGAGAAGGATGATAGGATAAGGGAATGAGGAAAGACAAACAAGAAGATGAGATGAGAAGGGGGAAAAATCAGAAAAAGGGAGAGAAGGATGGAAAAATGAAGGGGATGAGGATGATGAAGAATTTAAAGAAGAAAAAGAGGAGGAAAAATGGAGAAAAGAAAGAAATGATGAGGGACTAGGAAGATGTGGAGAAGATCAGAGAAAAGAAGATAAACTAGTACAAAATGAGGAAAAGGTGGGGTGATAGAGAAAGGAAGGGAGGGGGAGGAGGAAGGTGAAAATGATGGGGAAGAAGAGATGATAGAGTGGATATAGGGAGAATATTGAAGGGCCCAGATTACCGTGAAGAAAACCAAGGTAAAGAATATGGAATAGACCGCATGGAAATGCATGTGGAGGGTGAGATGATAAAAAATATGGGACAACGCTGAAGAGCCAGGTTATCAATGGGAAATAAGAAGGAAACATGAAAGTAAAAAGGGGAAGAAGATGATACAGAGGAAGTGAAATAAGACGAGGAGTAGAAAGGAGGAGGACAAAAAGAAAATGATGCAAGAAGAAGGAAACCAAGAATGGAGATATTTAGTGAAGAGTGAGTAGTATAAGGAACGTAAAGAGAAGAAAGAGGAGGGAGGAATGACATGGATTGGAAAATATGTGGAGATGCATGAAATGAGGATAAGAGGATGATGAAAAAATAGAGAAAGGGTGTATGATGAAGACAATAAATAAATTGGCAAGGAAGAATGGAAGATGGAGAGGTGGTAAAGAAAAAGAGAGGGAGGGATAGAAGAGGCAATGCCAGTGAAGGGATGTTAGGAGAAGTCCACCAATAATGATCGGTAGGAAGGATGGGAGGAAAAGTGAGAAGAGGGAAAAAAAATGAGGAATGGAAGAGGAAATGCCAATGAAGGGATGTTAGGAGAAGTCCCCGATAATGATCGATGTACAGGGAAGGAAGGAATGAAGAGAAAATGGAGGAGGTCAAAAGAGAGTGAACAAGGCCATGCAGAATGGGGATGAGTGAATTTTAGGAGAATTCCACCAATAATTATTAGTGCATGAAATGGAAGATGATGATGAAATAATGTTAGGGGAATACCATCAATAATGGTGGTTAGACATGGGGGTAGATATGTGGGAGAATTCAAGAAGATGGAGTGGAAAGAGTAAAGAAAGGAGGGATAATGATTTGTGATAAGATGAAGGTGAGGAGAGGATGCATAGTGGATGAGGATGAATGAGGTAAAGATGAAGAAACAAGACATGAAAATGAAAAATGGTAGGAAATATGAAGGATGATGGATCAAGGAGGAGGAAAATGGGGAAAGGAACGTGGTGATAAGTGGAAGATAGGAGATGCATTATGTGATATGATAGGTTGAGAAAGGATAATGGTAGGAGGAAAATGTGGTTGGTAAGGAAGACCAGGAGGAAGAAAAATCAATGGAGGGAATGAAGAATGAGGTGAGGGAGAAGTCCAAAATGATAAGTTCACTTAAGGGAAATCCTTAAGTAAGACAATTATGCGACATGGAAGTGGTTAAGTAAGATTTCCAAGTGAGGGATGATGGAGATGAAAAGTGGGCAAATAGGAGGTGGTGTTTGTGAGAATGAAAGAGGAGGTGAGAGGATGTGATGATGGGGAATGACGAGAAAATGTGGATGGTGAGAATGTGGAGTGATGGGGAGTGCAAGATGATAGATCATCCTTAAGAGGACTCTTAAGTAAGATCACCATGCCACATGAGTGGTTAAGTAAGATCACCAAACCATGCATGATGATACAGAAGGTGAAAGACAAGAATGTATTGGGTACATGGGTGGAATGGTTGGTTGGAGTAGATGATTATGGATGAAGAGGGGGAGAAAATAAGATGGAGGAAATATGATGGGATGGGGAAGGGTCGGATGGCAGATCAACCTTAAGAGGGACTCTTAAGTAAGATTGCCATGCGATGGAATGGTTAAGTAGGATCGCCAAGCCAAAGAAGAAGAATGATGAGAAGAAGTAAGTGATTGATGGAGTTGGTGGGGAGAGGGTATGACAAGATGGACTGAAGGGGAACCCTCAAGTGAATTTTCCATACTACGAGCATGTGTAAGTAAGATTACCAAGTAGAAGATGGATACTAGGAAGAATGAGAAAAGAGTGAGTGGTGTATGCCAAAATGGAACAAGAGGTGAAAGGAGGTGATAACAAGGAAAGGAAGGAAACAAAGGAGTGTGACATGAATGGATCGAGGAATATATGTAGTGTAGATGGAGAGTGTAAGGGGAATCCTTAATTGGGATGCCCATGTGGTGGGAGTGATGATGCAAGAATGTCAAGTGGAAGAGGTAGAGTGAAAAGATGTGTGTGGTGGTGATTGTTTTCTGATGAAAGAGGAGATGGTGGAGAAGTTTCTACAATGGGAAGATCTAAGGAAGAAGGTATACCTCAACTAAGAGTCCCACATTGTATGGATGGTTAAGTAAGATTGTCAAGCTGAAAGTGGAAGAGTGAAAAGGGAAAATTAGGAAAGAAAGGAAGGAAGATACACAAAGTGGTGAAAGGGGACAAGAATGGTGAGAAGGGTGATGTGGGGATAAGTGGTGATGAGTGGAAATGAGGAGAGGATCAATGGATCAAATACATTGTTGATCATGGTGGGGGATAAGAAGTTGTAGGATAATGAACTCACCTTGAGAGGATCCTCAAGTAGGATTCAAAACTACAATGAGATCAAGTAGAATTCCCAAACCAAAAAGTGTATTAGTGAGAGCATTCATAGATGTGAACAAATTCATGGAATTATGGATGATTGTAAGATATGCCATCCTTAAAGGTAAACATATAGATATATTTCATGGTTTGAAATTTGATATGTAAGAATGTGATCTTGATAAATGGTGACCTTAATGAGAAAAAGACACATAATCGTAGCAAGGGGCATACGGGAAACCATGCTTTGAAACCAGATTGGAGGTAAACAAGAAAGGGTACCACTCAAGGCATTGCACTTGCAGCCAATAACAGGTGTTAATACATAACCAACGATAGTTAGTTATACCAAAAAATACCATGAGGGAAATATGGATGAAATATGCTCATAAACCTAATGTCGACACGACAAAGGGGATTCTAGATGTAACTTGTATGCGGGAAGAGGGATCTCCATAGGTGGTTGTTCCTAGAACTATGCCCCAACTCTGGGTAGGGGAAAGATGAAAATTGATCAATGCGGGAAGTTTGCTAAGAGAAAGTTGATCAAAGCGGGAAGCTTTCTTAGGATGCTAATATATATAGAAGGTTGATCAATGCGGGAAGCCTTTGCTGCCATGATAAGAGAGTAGCCATCCTTCGAGGGTATGGTCTACTTTTTTTTTTTTTTGGGATTTTTGAATTTTTTTTTTTAGATGGTAGGATAAGATATGCATGATAGTTTTCCTTCGAGGGAGCAATCTATACTTATTATATGCTTTTTTGAAACAATTTCCTTTGATGGATCAATCTATTTTTGGATAAGATAACAGCAGAGAGATAGAGCATCCATAATTTGTACTTTCTTTTTTTTTTTTTGATTTTCTATTTGATGGGAAGAGTTGGGTATAGCTAGGTAGACCACTTAGGAGGGGATGATGATCATACAAGTGACACCCCTAGACCCTTTGTGTGGTTTTGATAGGTAGATAGGAGGATGATGGATGTAATGATCATGGAGTTCTCACCAAAAAGGAGAACCTATCCATAAGAAAATGCTATGGATAGAGCCATGGTGCCCATATTTAAGGTCATGACTAGGAAAGTGATGGTAGACCACATAATTCCAAATCATTATAGTGATAGATGGAAGAGGTTCATGATGGAGGAATGATCTAAGGATATAACTAAGTGCTCATTGGTAGTATATGCTAACAATAGAATGGTCATAAGTGCAATGCATTAAGAGGTTTAGTCTCTGTTTACCATCAAGGGAAGCCAAATAATAGACCCAGAATACCCATGACCCATACTTATGTGATCATGGATAAATGGGAGGAAGATAGGATATGATAAGATACGATGATATAGATGAGAAGATAAAAATCTATGTGTATCCTTGGGAAGAAAAAAATTGTGCTCCTTTCTAAGGCCACAAAGGTGGGCTTAGGATGAAAAGATACAAATGGATAAAGTGGATCTTAGGATGAGAAAGATAAATATGAATATGATAAAAATATGATGATAGATAAATATGAGATAAATGAGAATGAGAAAGATAAAAAAAATATGGCCACAAAAGTGAGCTTAGAAAAATAAATGGTCCCCCAATGAGAAAAATGGCCATAAAATATGGACTTTGAGATAAGAAAATGCACCAATTTGGAATAAATATGGCACCCCAAAGGAAGGGACACATGTGGCCACAATGGTGGACTTAAAATGAAAAACATGGTCCCTCAAGGGAGAGATGAATATGGCCACAAAAGTGGGCTTTAAAAAGAGATGAAGATTTGGACAAGATTAATTTGGATTTAAGATTGGATGAGATGGATTGGATGAGATTAAATAAGGTGATGTCAAAAGTGAAGTCCCCCAACATCAAGGAAGTTGTATGGATGGATAAGAGATGAATTGATGTGAAGGGATGCTAAGGATGAGGGGAGGATGTCCCCTAGCGAGGGAGATTATATTAGATGCGATGAGTTAGTGGATGTCGAAGGAGTTTAGATAGGATTGTTTTGGATTTGGATTGGATAAATGGTCGGAGACCACAAGGGTGATTGAAAGATAAATAATATCGATGAATAATGAAGGACCTTCCTAGGAGGAATGTCATGTGTAGGAGAGATGTTAAGGGATGATGTGGATGGAGGAATCATGGGAAACCCGATGGATGGGATACAATTGGATTAGATGTAGATGGAGAAGGATGTTCCCCCTGAATGAGGAAATCATCTTTCTCAATAAGGTTATGGATGATTGTTTGAAAGGCCTTACAATGTTCAATGTCATGGCAGAGGTATGATGATAAGTGAAAAAATGCAATTGGGAT
The DNA here is from genome assembly GCA_018340775.1 of Taxus wallichiana var. yunnanensis. Classification (NCBI taxonomy): domain Eukaryota; kingdom Viridiplantae; phylum Streptophyta; class Pinopsida; order Cupressales; family Taxaceae; genus Taxus; species Taxus wallichiana. The sequence goes on from CM031243.1 coordinate 850,857,723, forward strand.
TGAACCATGATGGCTTTGGACTATGGGGATTAAAATATTAATGGGAGGAAGTGTGATGGACAGATATTCAAATTAAATGTCGAAGGATGTCTACGTAGGACCCAATCAAAGTGTCATGGGAAGGTAACTCTTGTGGGTTTTGATAGAATATTTTGGCTTGGAGTTAGGGGAAGAAGTGGACGTAGATCGGATGGGTGAATTAGATGTCTTAAAAGATGAATCAATTTTGAGAGGAGGGTTAGATTGTTTGGATTGGGATTTATCATTACGAGGTGTATTAGATGAAGGGATTGACCTTAAAATAGATGTTGTAACATTGGATTGCTGAAAAGAGGGAAGACTTGACTTCTTACGAGGATGTGCATGAGAGATTTTGGGGATGTTTACCATGAGCCTTAGATTTTGATCGAGAAGATTTACTCTTGGTAGGGGATGATAATAATTTCAACTGAGGATCTAAATATTGTGGTGTAGGGGTGGATATTGATGGAGAAAGAGGTGTTTGTATGATGTGATTAATAAGGTCTATGTGAGATTTGGATTGTGTAGGTTTTGGTTTGGTCAATGTGGAAATAGTTGATTTTGTAGAGGGAGAATGAATCCCCTTTGTGTTTGCCTCAGGTGGAGGTGTTTGTTCCATAAATTTTCAAGGGGTATCATTGATAGAGTTGCAAATCGAGAGGATTTGGTCGGTGTGATAGAAGGATTAAGTAAATAATATTGGGATAAAATGGGTGATGTGGCCATGGGAAAGGATATAGGTATAGGTGATGAAGATGTCAAGGTAGGGGTAAGTGGATTTGTTGATATGATAGATATAGGGGTAGTTGGGATGGATAGGAGGTGGGCATAATTGGGATATTTGGAGATGTAAGTGATGTGGTGATGGGTATGTTTGATGTAGATGTGGTTAAGGGGTTGAATATGATAGGTTGGGGCATGATAGATGTGGATGAAGTGGTATGTATAGTCAAGTCGATGTGGATGTGGTAAAGGTAGTTGGTGTGGTTGGTATGGAAAAAAGTGTGGAAGGAGGAACTAGGATTGACTCTAAGGATGGTATAATGGGTAAAGGTGGAATGGATGTAGGTAAGGTAGTCAAATCTAATGAAGGGGATGTGGTAACCGATGGAGTAGATATGATAGGTAATGCAGTAAATGTAAGAGTAATATCGGGTGTAGAAGTAGGTGGGAATGGTTGTTTCATAAATGTTTTGAGGGGTAAGAATGATATGTTTGTGAAATGGGGTTGATGTTGTAGGTGTGGATGTATGGATAGGTTTGTTTGATGTAGATGTGGGTGAAGGAACAAATGTGAGAGATGTAGGGATAGGTGTGTATATCAATGGGGCTGAAATAGGTGCTAAGGATGAATCTGATGTGATAGATTGGGGCATGATCAAAGTGGATGAAGTAGATGGTATAGTCAAAGTTGATGTGGATGTGGTAAGGGTAGGAGCAGGTATAGGTATAGGACAAGTAGTAAAAATTTGATATAGGTGTGATAGTTGTGGATACGATAGGTTTTGAATAAGGAGTGGGAATAATGTCTAAGGTAGGAACATGTGGAAGTCGGTGATGAGATGAGATCTTGATTGATGGTGTTAATGGTGTAAGCATTTGATAGTTGAGATGTAAAAGGGGTGGCTTGATTTGTTGGTGGTTGATTAGGAAAAGGTTGTGTAATTTTGTCGAGGGGTTGGCTAGGTGAAGTGGTGGAGCTGTCCATTTGGATATCCCCTTGATTTATAAGTTGTTGGATATGATCTTTGAAGGAATGACATTTCTCAATGTCATGACCTTTGACTTGATGATATTTACAATAGTGGGCTTCATGATACCAAATAGGCTTGGGTCATGAGTCATCCACGGGTCATATGGGAGGAAGTTGGATGGAGTGTACTGCCATCAACTTGTCAAATACAAAACTATAGGATTCCCCAAAGGGGTATAGTTAGGAGATGGTCTAGGGGCTTGTTGTTGAGGCCACGTGCTAGATGTAGGTGTGGATGAGGACTTAACAACCATGACATTGGCACACCCTTAAATGTGTCATTATGTGTGGATGGTTTAGTAAATTCAATTTTAGGTTTGGTCGATCTGAGTTTAAGATGACCTTGCTCAATGGCATGGGTTTCAGTTTGTGAGCCATGGTGAAGGCTTCATCAAAGGTTTGAAATGATTGGATTTGCAAGGTAGATGATATATGCTTCACACATGAATGAGAAAGATTCTCGATGAGTTTGGTTTGTGGAAGAGAGAAGGATAGTTGGTTTATAATGCCACACCATCATGTGAAAAATTCGTGATGGACTCATCTTCAAACTTTGGATGGTGTATAGGTCAGTGATAGTGATTTTGCATGCAATGTTGATCAAAAAAGTGTTCTAAGAACAACTACGTGAGTTGGGTGAAGGAAAATATCGAGTATTGAGGTATACTATTGTACCAGTCTAACGCAGGGGAGAACCAAGGACATGGGGAAAGTGTGAAAGCATTAGGTCTTGATCATGTGTAATAAGATAACATGCATGTTTAAATGCACAAAGATGTTGTTAGGGATCTTCCTTGTTGTTGAACTTAATGAACTTGGGAAGCTCCCAATGAGGAGGGTAAGGTTTGATAGGAACCGATGGATGAATCGGTTTATTAGATTTTTTCATAGGATAAAGTAACCTTGGGTGCCAAGGTAGTGGCTTCTAGACTAGCCAACCTATTCATAAGAGCATGAATAGGATCATTTGATGTGATGTTAGGTTGGGATTGGATTGGTTGTGTGGCATGAAATGTAGCTTGATAAGGTGGTTGATAAGCTTGTGGGTGGGATGTTTGTGGAATCATTTGATAAGATGGTTGATTAATTTGTGGATGTGTGGGTGTTTGGGGAATCATTTGATAAGGATTAATATATGTCATGGGTTGAGATTGGGTAAGTTGTTGCATAGGTTGATGTTGAGAAATAGGGACGTGATGTGATTGTTGAGATTGAGTAGGTTGTTGTGGTAAATGATGAGTGGGGATATGAGTGTTAAGAGGATTGAGATGGTTGGAGCATATGATGGGTAGGAATGTAAGTGTGAAGAGGTTGAGATGGTTGGATAGGCATACTAGTAGCGGATGGAATAGAGTTGACATAAAATGATGGGGTGGAATAGGATCACCAATTGAGTAGATTGATAGGATTGAGAGATTGTGGGAGATTTATGAAATAAGAAATCATAAATGGGGTTAGAAGGAGGTCCAAGAGTTTCTAAAGGAGCGGGAGATGGGGGTGTAGTTGGTCTAGAAAGGTTAGATTGATGAGAGACATGAGGATTGGTTTCAAGATAGGGATGATTTTGGATGACATGGTCCTCATGAAGCGAGACCATGGAGACAAGGGGTTGGGTAACCAAAGGTGTGGTCTCAAATGTAGAATCTTGTTGGGAGAGATCATTAGAGGAAGGGATGTCATTGGATGGAGTGGATTGTTGTTTTGTTTTGACTTGAGAAAGAGTGACAATAGGCATGAAATAGACAAACATTTGTTTATGTAATTTATTAACAAACAAATCAAGCAACAAGTTTCTTATCATCATGATTAATTAGAAGATGTGAAAAGAAAATAAAAGTGGATAATGAAGGTACCTAAGGAATGATAGTCTAAGGTTGGTTTCTAGTAGTTTTGGCTAGGGAGAGTCTCAAGTGACTTCCTGTTGGGTGATGAAATCCCAAACAGTGAACTAGGTAAGGAGATGTTTTGATGTGTTGATTTTGTTCATGAGTTTTAGGTTGTGTGTGGTAATGTGAGATGTAGAAGGTTAAACCCCTATTTAAACTATGTGAGAAAATAGGATGCATGCAAGGTTCTTTTTAGACCAAATCCCAAATGTGAAGTTTGATGCAGAAAATCACCTAGGAAAGGGAAATCACAATGCAGAAAGGAGAAAATAGGGAAAAATGAAAATACCTAGATAGTGATTTTCCTTATTTGATACACATGATAATGATGTGTTTGAAAGTGGTAATCAGTGACCAAGAACATCTGGGTACCCTAAAATTTCACCATGCATGATGACAGAAGGAGCATGGTGAAAGAGATTTTAGGCGTGTTTATGTTTCAATAATTGGTCTTTGATGGCATGATTCACAAGTTTGTAGAGTTCACTACAAAAGAAAATAAATGCAATTAGTTGATGTGGCCAAGAAAAAAATGTAGATGTTGGAAATATTTTTTTACAAAAAGTATCATTGTAGAAAAATAAAAATAATTAATCTAATTAATTAATTAAAAAAAATCATAGTAAAAACCAACACTTGTTTAATAAGGGTAAATAAGTATAAAAATATCATAGATTATAAACTAAACTATGAAATAAAATGATAAAATATCAAATAAAGAAATGATAAACTATTAAAGGAACTAAGAAATGATAAATAAGATAAACTATAGACTATAAAAAAAATCTAAGAAATAAACTATTAATTAAACCTATAAATGCATTAATTGATTCTAAATGAACAAACAAATTAACATTTTTGTAAATTTACATTAAATAAAACGTGACCCTTATAAAAATTGTTTCCATCACTATGGCCCATCGGTTAGGCCATAATGTTATTTAAACATCCAATTTGAAATGATAAATTTGATTAATGTTTATGCACCTTATATAAAGTATATGGACATTCGTATGGGGCATGGTGATATAAAGTGATGGCAAAGATTTAAGTGGAATAGGAAAAGCTGAAAAGTGGGTGGGGAGAGTATAATTTTAGGATGGGAATGTGGACTTATACGTTGAAAATGAGGATATTTTGAAGGATGGAAAAGGAAAATTGAATGGGTTAGATATATTTGATGTGATGATGACGTGAGTAGAGGACTTTAGGGAAGATGACACACTAAAAAAATAGAAATACTAACCTATATATGAAATATATGTAATGATGGTTGATGATGATGTAACATATTGATGAATGATGCATGCATATCAAATGACGATATCAAAGGAAAGAAAATTTGTTCAATCTCGAGAAAAGATAAAAAATAATATTACCGCCAAGGTCGATCAAACCCATGTCTATGCAAATCCTATCCTCTAGATTCTTTCCCTTATCACTGGTGAAGAGTGGAATTATCTGCAGGCACGTCAATATAACAACAATGATCACCTTCATTTCTAAAAATATTGAACCCTGCAATCAATACATAAGAAAAATATGGTGTGTGGTAGAGGAAATGTGAATAGTGGCATGGTGAGTTTGCTAGAGATGACGTGGTGTTGGGCCATGATCACTGTGTTTGGAAATATCTCTTTGTGCATCTCTGTTGGTGTCAAAGATTTTTTTTGATTTCAAAATACTTGAGGCTTCTAATCAATGACCATGTATATTGTGTGCTTTGGACTAGGAGAGGAAATTCAAAACAGCTAAATGTAAAACCATTTACCAGTCAATAATATATACACCAAGAATATATGAGTTTAGCCTACCAAGACATGGTGGGTGGGATATCCCATAGATACATTCTAGGTTTTGTTGTTTTATTGTTATTTTCTAGGCATGAGGTGGGTTAGAACTAGATGCATGGGAGCTCAGGGAAATGATGGACATAGCGGTGTTGGGTAATACACTTAGGGAAAATGAAGAGGAGGTAGGAGAGATGTAAGGGTGGTGATGGTTAAGATTAAGACATTAAATGGGGAGAGAAGGGTTGGGAGTTAGCGGGAAGTTGGGGAATGAGGAAGTGTTGACGGGAGTGGGAGTGTAGGATTGGGAAAGAGATGGGAGTACATGTTGAAGGGTTGAATGATGAAAAATGTTCGATTTGTTGTTAGAGGGAGTGGGCTCGAGGACCAGATGAATGGAGCATTTTGGGGATTGAGATCCAGTATAGCTTAGTAGTGGGGAAGGTCTCATTGGGTAGAGGAGAAGATCGAGATAGACGTAGGAATGGGGATGGCTTTGTGAGGTGAGGGATGGATCGGGAGGAAGTATCCTGTTGGATGGGTTGGGTGTGTTGGAATGGTTTGAGGGGGAGTTAGATGGGCGTGAGGAATAAAGTTATGACCATTGGGAGGAGTGAGATAAGTGGAGTGGGGTTGGAATGGTGGTGGATGAGATGAGTAATCTATATAAGGTGGAGGTGAGTGGTAGTTAGGGAATGAGGAGGATCGGGTAGATGGGGAAGTTTGGTTAGGGGTTGGGAGTGGTTGAGGAGAATATCTATTAATATTATTATGAGCTAAGGAATTAGGGGATAGTGGGGGGTAGTTTTAGGATAATAATTTTTTTTTGATTTTATCTATTTACTTATATATTACATTTATTTATTTATTTTATTATTATTATTTTAATAATAATAAAAATTAAACTTTATACTAACTATAAATGAATAAAAAAAACTTTTGTGAAACAACAAAACCACTTACCTAAGATAAATAAAAGACTACCTCAATAAGACTAAAAATAAAGTAACACACCAAACCGGAGAAGAGACAACACTAAACCATTAAAAAAGTGAGTCTAAAAATTGAAATATTCACAAGATATCTAAATAGATGAAAACTATGAAATCGGAGAACCTATTATACTTATGAAATGCACAAGAAAGTAAAAAAAAAAATGACTAGATTTTGGGTCCAATCCCACTAAGTGTGCTAAATATTGCTCAAATTTTCTTCATCCTTGTCCAAATTAGTGAGCTAGATAACAAAGAAATCAAACAACCTCAAAGATGCAAGGGTTTAAGGTACCTTGAGAGAATATGGTGACAAATGGATGGGTGTAAAGTGAATGTCCTCATTGTGAGCTAGATAGATAGACAACTAAGAAAATGGATTAGATGGTATGTACAAAGGAATGGTTCTATTGATCTTTCAAAGATTAAATGATGAACCATTAGATGGAAATATACATGCCAAGAAATGGGCTTACTAAGAGAACCACTATTATGAGGGCATGAGGATGAATATTATGGTGATGCATTATAAGTGGCACCACAAAGAAGGTATCGTGGTGATATGATGAAAAGTGAGGAGCTATAATATCAGAGGTTTTTTATGACTTCTAACTTGTTTGAAAGAGGGGAGGCCTGTATTTATAGCCTAGAGATGGGGTTAATTTAGGGGTTATCAGGTAATCTAGGTTTGAAAAAGTAACCTGATTAGGTGAGTGGTGGGGGACATGATTTGAGTGATTAGGTGAAATAATGGATTTGATGTGGATTATTTTGCATTATTTAATTCATGAGTGGGGTTCATGATTTGAATGATTTTGGAGTATTTAATTATTAGGTGGGGTGATATGAATTAGTTTAGAATATTTAATTATCAATTGGATATTAGCATATAATGAGATTTAGGGATTTAAAGAGGATCAATTAACCATTAAGATTGATTAATTGAATATGTAGTTTTGGTGGGAAATGAGATTTATTCAAATTTAGGGGGAAAAGGGATTCAAATGGGTAAGCCTAATGAAGGAGAGAAAACATGGGGTGAAGGGGAGGAATGATACCAAAAACTACTTAACTTTGAATGTACTAATAACATGGAAAAATATGAGGCCTTAATCATGGGTCTAACTACCGCTATTCTCTTAGGTGTCTACATCCTGGAAATCTATAGAGATTCACAACTTATCATTAGTCAGGTTAAAGGAGAATATCAATGTAAAAATGAAATCCTCCAAAAATATAAGTTTCCATTGTCTTTCTCCTCGGTGCATTCAATCATTATACCATTCAAACTATTCCACGATCTTCTAACATATTTGCAGACACTATGGCATCTCTTAGATCCCTTATCCCTTTAGAAATAGAAAAATCAAAGGATAACACTAAAATTTCCATAGTCATTCAACGCTTGGACCATCCTTCACATCAAAATGAGCTTCCTCCTATTAATGTCATTGAAAATAATCCTCGTGACCTATGGTACACTCAAATATATGACTATCTTACCAAATATAAATTTTCATCAGACTCATCACATGGTGCTAAATGATCATTTCTTCAATGTGTCACTCACTTTGTCATTATAGGCAGTATCCTTTATAAACGTAGCTTTGATGGTATACTATTACGATACCTTAAGTCACACGAATCAACATAAGCAATAGAAGAAGTCCATGATGGCATCTGTGGTGGTCCCTTCAATGGAAATTCCATCACTAAACATGTCATATGGATAGGGTACTACTAGCCTACCATCACCAAATATTGTTGTGCATATGTAAATAAATACATTAAATTCCAACTCCACTCAGATCTCATCCATGTCCCTAGTTAAGCATTACAACCCGCTCAGAAGACTTATGGCATTTCTCTAAATGGGGGTTAGAACTCATTGGTGCTTATCAATCCTAAATCATCCCAACATCATTCCATTATCAGAGCCACTGAATACTTTACTAAGTGGGTTGAAGCCATCCCTTTAACCTCGAAAAATCAGGGCCTATCACTAACTTCATATATCAATATATCATATGTCGTTTTGGTGTCCCTCATAAAATCGTCACACATAATGGAAAATCCTTTAAAAATAAAGAGATTAAAAATCTCTATGTGATACGTTCAACATCAAACTCAATTTTCATCACCATATTATCCTCAAGCAAAATAGACAGGCCAAGGCCTCTAAAAAACACTTAATTAAATCCTTATAAAAATAGTAGATGATGTAGGTAGGAATTGGCATCTCCAAATCCTATTTTCTCTCTAGGATTATCGAACTAACATCCACACACCTATAGGTGTTACGTCTATTCACTCATCTATGGCTCAGAGGTTGTCCTACCTCTCGAAGTCCAAATTTTGTCACTTCATGTATCTCTTAAATATTTCATCCCTGATGAAGAATATTGCCAAGTCCTTCTTAGCACAACTCAAATTGTTAGATGAAAAACATCTAACAGCCCTCAAACATCATCAAGTCTATCAAGAACACGTGTTAACAAAGCCTATAAAAACATGTCAAAGATCCTAACTTTAAAATTGGTGATCTTGTGCTTAAAGAAAATCAAAATGTCACTACATTAGAACAGAGTAAATGTGGAAATTTTTCCCCTAATTGGATTGGTCCATATGTCATTACTCACAAGTATGGGTCAGGAGTGTATCATCTCACTTCTCTTAATGGAGAACCTAAAAAAGAACCTTTGAATGCCTCACATTTGTGGCCTTTCTATTGTTAAATAATTGATCATCATAACAATAGTTACTTCTAAATCCTATCACTCCATCATATCATTGTAATGATTTGAAAGTATGTGGTTATCCTCAACATCCTAAATACACCTTAAAGATGAGCACCATGGCTCTATTCATCACATCTTTAACTATGGACAAGTTCCTCCTTTGTAGGAGCCCCTTAATCATTATATCCATGTACCTATACCATTTAAAAATAATAACATGGGGCATATGTGTATAGGTCATATATACATCTGATCCCTTCCTTGAAACAATTTATTAGGGTTTTTTCCTTAGCTCAAAAATTTATGTAAAGTTAATTGGATGCTTCTTATCAAAATATCAAAAATATAGTAGATTGATCTCTTTAAAGGACAACTACCACTCAAAATTATAGACTGATCCCTCAAAGGATGGCCATCTTGTAAAAGTCAAAAGTTAAAAATGTAGACCATACCCTCGAAGGATGGCTACCCATGTCAAAGGCTTCCCATATTGATCAACCTTTTAGAAAGTCAAAAGAGCATCCTAGAAAGCTTCCCTCGCATTGATCAACTTTCCCATTAAGGCATACTTCCCACATCGATCAATTTTTCTTCAAAGATTAAAATGTAAAATTTGGGGCATTTCTCTATAAGCCCGTTGAAAAGGAGATCCCTTTCTCCCACATTGAGATATACATATGAACCCCCCCCTTTTTAAGAAATACATTCACTCCATATCTTATTTTGTAACTACTTATTGATAGTATTATTTAACATTTGTTAAGGCTATAAGTGCAAGTGTTTTCACACTTTTCAAAACCTTTCATGTATATATCAAATCCATAGTGGGAAATCATTTCATTTTTACCTTATTTTATTCAGTCACATTTTTATATATTCCATATTTTAAGATCACATTTTAAAGTCATTTAAATCAATAAAACATTCAACCACATTTAATCATATATAACCAACATATTTTTAAACCATTCTTCTTAACTTCACATCACATACATCCATCTAACACTAATACATTCCAATTTAAAAAATACAACGTATAACACATGCAAATTAAAAATGGGCTTATATGAGCCTATGTCATCATATACATCAGAATCAACTAGTAAAATCTACATCTCTAAGTACCATACTAACACCTACAATACCGACCTCTCCTCATGGAGTGTGTGTGCCTCTAGAAAATTTATATCTCTAACCCCTCCAGGAACACTCATAATCATAATCTCACCTTTGGATCCTCCCTTACCACCATCCACTCTCTAGCCTCCGAGTTGGTTGTCCCACACTCGCCGCACTCATACTAGCCTCTAATTATTACTATATGGCTGCCCTTTTGTAGCTAAGTAATCTAAATATAAAGTGGCATTAAGGTAGTTATTGATGATCAAATCAACATAGTAATCTTACTCATCTCACACAACCTCATAATGAGCCACCAAATCATGCCAGATGAAGGATATGTTGTAGGTGCCACTCTCTTCCTGCTAGATCGAGCCATCACTGATAACTCCACCAGATATAAAAGACCCCTGAAATCCCCAAGGCCTTCCTCAATGAATCCATGTGGCCTTGTACTTGTCTCTATCTATAGAGACATGTGAAATTTGCTACAAAAAGACCATCTCACTCCACCACCATTCTATCCCTCTTAACAATCAACCCATCCCTCTCATGTAATAAGGGTAGCCCACACACCAAGAAGATCATCTCACTCCTTCCAAGCCATGTCTCTCTCTCCCTCCACTATGGACTTCTCAGTCATCACTACTGTAATGGATGCAGCTATGTCATCGTCACCCTCATCCTCCTCATCCCCATAGCCTAGGCAGCACAACATGTTATCCTCCCTCTATCTAAGCACGTACTCATCTCACCCTCTAAGAAACCCTCTGTACTACTCTCAGATTTGTCAAAATCCTCAAGGTTGGAACCCACCATGTAGTATACTCTAGGGTAACCCCTACATCATCAATCTATACCATCTCTCCCTCCTCATTCTGGCCCATAGCCCCACACAGACTCCTCAATAACAACAAGTCTCATCACCACTACCCATGGAGTCTCTATATCTATATCCTCCCATCTATATTGAATGAGCTCATTAGGTACCCCTTGCACCAATCCAAACTATCTCTGAACATAGTCAAAATAGAGCAACTCATGCTCACCTTCCCTACGTGCCTAAAGCCACATAGGCTATTATAAACCAAGTAAATCTTGAGGATACTTAGGCCAGGTAGGTAAATCCAAATAAGGCCTCCATGTAACATCCCCCACCTATAATCCAGATAAAAAAACCTCTATAAAACATTGTCCTCCTCCTCTTCTCTACACGACCCCTTTCTGATCTCCATCTCATAAAACTAGGGTGTTGATCATCAATTCCCCATGATAGCCCCATTGTTCAAGAAATAACAATATTCTCTAGGGCCCAATCCTGTAAGAAAAAAACAACATCAATCCCATGTAACGCTTGTGAGCCTTCCAAGCCCACAACTCTCTGAATGTCTAAGAAAGTAGGGTAGGTCCCCACTTGAAAATAGTGCATTGCTCCATCATCTTAGATACTACCCCAATCATCATCCATGGGAAGTTATAGCCTCCTCCAGAATCTAGAAATCCATAACAAATGATGACCATCATCATCATGGTCATCTGTGTATAACCCTCTCTCTCAAATGAATAAACACGATGGTATAGAAAAATTCCTAGACTCATATCTAATATTTGCAGCATCATCCCGTATAATCTAGTCATCACACCATATCTCTCTAACTCAGTAATGATATATACCCCTCCCCATGGATCGACAGTCTCAGGATGCGATGAACATCCTCTAAAGTGATCGCGATCTCTCCTATGGGAAACCAAAAAGTGTTGGTGGAAGAATTCCACCTCTCTAACAATGCTAAGATCAAAATCAAACATCTTTGGATCCATCTATAATATCTAATAGTTCCAAATCCAACAACCTCTACATGATCCCATTCATCATCCATCATGACCTCCCTCACCTACTCCAAAATCAATGGGATAAGGTCACGAATAGATAACTTCGCATCCACCTGCAAGCAATAAACAAATTAACATTAATATCATCAATAAAAACATCAAAAACATATCAAAGATACATAACACCAACACCAACATCATCACAATAACACCAACAACATCTAAAATATTGAAAAAAATCCCACTTCACTTATCAAAATGAAAATGCCAAAACACAAGAAAATTGTTAGCGATCTACCTAGATCACCAAGGATTCTATTGAATCATCAACGATCACATCAATCACCCAAAATTCTGGTTAGGGAAACCGTATGCCCCAAAAATGGAAATGAAAACCTAAAACTATCAAAAATCACACAAAAATGAAGAAAAATTGACCTACCTTTGCTCTGGGTTGCTGCCTATGTCTTCTGGAGGTCACCATCTCAATTAAAATCATGTGAAAGCACTCAAAGTCACTCAAATTCACCCCCAAAATGTTTCACCCCACATTAAAAATGAAATAACAAACCATAGGGCTTGGGTATTTATATACCCCAAATTTTACCATGATCTGATCATCAACGATTCATCCACAATTATGGGTGATTCCCCCAAACTTGCGATTTGTTTCATTCTTAGAAAGCATTATCATTTTCCCTTTAAGCATAGAAAAACACCAATTTTGCAAAAATGTGTCACTTTCAAAGGACCCAACTCCTTGGAACATTTAAGTCAAATAAACAAAATCAATTTGAGATTCATCATATGTATATGGGATGCGTGCCCTTTGGCCTCCCATCACTTGACCTTCCGTCAAATCAACCTACCTGGCGAGGATCAATATGTCTATAGGTATTGAACCCTTTGTCACCCTATCATTTAATTCCTTAGTAGCACATTCTATTTTGCTACCCCCTCACTGAGGAAAATTTTGGAATGAAACACACTGGTGTTCACTATATTGCATCGCAGTTGAGTCACCCATACAAACAAAAATTTTCATTAGTTTTGTCTAACGATTTTTCAAACTGTAAAAAAAAGGGAAAATGTAGACACCAAAATATACACCCTCCCATCCTCATTCAATTATCCAATTAAATGCATTCATTTGCAACCATCAACAACTAAAACACTGCCATCATATTTTTTATCCTCTTCCATAACATCCCCACCTAGGTAATCCAATGATACCCTTTAATTAATTATGCCCACCTATCCTAACTCATAACCCACCCCATTTTATTCAAATTAATTAATTAATCTTATTTTATATATCTCCATTCATCCCCATGTGAAATCCCTCTTTCACACTAGTTAAGTCTAGTTTAAAACTAATTAAGAAACTTTCTAAAATCATCCCATAATTATTCTAACAAACTCATTCCTAACTTAAAACTATATAACTAAATTAATCTCGACCTTAATCCAATTACTACATATTATCCCTCGAAATCCCCAATCAAATCAAGTTAAATTAGCAAGATAATCACCCTTATCACTCCTAAACTCAAATTGACTAGAATCGTTGGTGATTCCTTCGGTCGCTAGTGATCTATATAAACCAGATTCTCTGCCTCTTTTGGGGATCATCCATGAAAATCCATGAGCGTTCTCCCATTTTGAGTCATTTGTTTAATTCCATCAGTGTCATTTTACATCAAGGAGAGCACGTTATCATCTAGCATTATCATTTACAATCATCAAATACCTTGGATTTGTGTTAAAACTTGTTCATCGTTAAACTGCAATCCATATCAACCTCTTGTCTCTCACCATCAACTAAGGTTTGTTATCGTCTTATAACTCTTTTTTTCTTCATCTTAGTATCCTTATTTGATTGTTTCTTATTTCACGTTTGCCTTCGCAAGACCATAGTTTCATATAAGTTAATCTAATCTATCATTTTATCATTTTGTTAAAAATATTTTTGAATCACATGTGATTCTTGTGCATTATGTTTTTCCTCCAATCAAATTTCATTCAATAATTCCTATCAATCATTTTTGTCTCTTGTGTTGCTAACATTTTTTCAAGAATGGATTCTATTAGATGGTCATAGGTGGACCCAACCATCCAATCATGAGCATCAACTCCTTACCGATCATCCTTCATCCACTTCATAGGGAGCAGTATGATCTTTTACATGACCTCAAGTTATGTGCTATCCATTCAGCCCTTTTTGATAGATTAGGGAGTATTTTTGAGTTCACCCAGAAGATCCATGAAGCTACTGAATTTTTTTGGGAGGTTTACTACGAGGTGAAATGAATCGAGCTGACCTCACTTGGTTTGAGCATCATTACAAGGATGGATTAGACATTCTTGAAGGAAATAGTAATCATGATTGAATCATTAACATGCACTACTCAATTACATAGAATGACACTTAGATTCAACCAATATCTTCCATCTATTAATAAATATAGAAGCTCCTTACAGTACTTGTCAATTTATCTCAAGGCACATATGGATCTAATACACATATTCAGAATCATACATACACCGCTCTCTACATACATACCAAATATCATCTCTACATACACACATATATATCTATATATATTCACTATGCACCTAATCATCATATATATAGGGTGGGGACTTTCCCTTCACCACTTAACTACTCCAAAAATAGGTCGCATGCTATTATTAGCCACACGCCATTTACAATTATAGCCACACATGCAAGTGCACTATCTATAGTCCTCTTACAGATAACTGAAGTGTCCATTCTATTCTTAGCTTGTCTCCATGCATAGATGCTTTGAACCACTCTTCCAAATATAGACAATGCATGGCACACACATCTCTGCATCGTTGATGTGTTCCACATGCCATCTTCCAAAAATAGATCCTCATACTCAAAATCGGCTAAGTCCTTGAAATCTGAACTTGCCTTCCATGCGGGGTCCTTCTGTCCTTCCATGCCTTTGATCTTGGCCTTCTATCCCATGCGGGACTCCTTGTGTGATCTTTGCCAAGTATTCTTTGATCAACATTACCCCACACTAATCTCATTGTCATCCCGACAATGGTTATCTCCAAAATTTGAAGGAAAGAATAAGAATGAAGAATGTGGACAAATAAAGAATTTATATGAGGTTATTTAAGAAACCTCCTCATGTATCAGTTTGTAGCATCAGCTCTGATACTCTCTTTTATTGTAGCCTCCAAATCTTTCATTCAGTGAGTGCTTGTTCTACTTTCTCTGGGATGTCCACAACTATGGATTCCAACTCATCCCACGTGTAATTTCCCTTTCTCATTTTTGTAGAACCAACACAACACTAGACATGGATGTCATCCTTCCTTCCAAAAGGTCCATCTTCTATACAATCAGCTTTCCAAGCTCTTCCAACCGAGTCTTGTGTGGCTCTTGTGCTGCTGCTAGGGCCTCACACTTTTGTTTAACCATGGACAACCTTTCTTGCATGGCCCAATGTCTCATCTTTCATGGCCTTCTAGACCTCATTGTTCTCTTCCAAGGTCTTAATGTTGATGAGCACCTCTGGAGTTGTGCATATATTTAAAGCTTGATCCACTTTCTTCAAGACTTCTTGTAATGCCTGCAATAACCCTTCATAAGATGTGATTTTCCTCATCACAGATGATTTTCCCATTCGACATCCTTCTCTGATTATTTTGGCGCTTGCATATGCAGAGTTTCATCTTCGAGCACCAAGTCCACCAACTTCCCCACATAGTGTATCACTGAAGGAAATGTTTGTGGTACCTTGGGTTCCAAGTGTGGCCTTGCTTTGATTACATTGTCCCCAATCTCCTCTGCGATGCTTATGAATACTTCATTCTTCTTCTGTGTGAAGTCCCTTTCTTATGTTATGCACGCTATCTCCACATCCTTCATCTTCAGCTCTTCACACAGTGCACTTTGATTGTGGTAGATTTATCCATGTTCCTTCTAGCCACCTCCACTAAACTTTCACTAGCACATTACTGACCTGCTCATCTGACATGATAGTAGGCTTTACTATCATGTGTCTAGCCTAAGGTGCCTTCTTCAATCACCTCACAAACACATGACTCTTTGCATACATCAAAATCAGGCTCATCCATGTGGGTGTGCATCGACCAGATAGTTGCTTTCATGTTCACACGGTCACCATATCTTCATCCATCAACTCCCAGCCAAATAGATCCTTCTTGTGCTATTGTGCTCTGGAAGCGGGCGCATGGACAATATTTCCTACATCCTCTGCATACCCCATGGCTGGTGGAATGTGCTCTCCACTCACCCTTCTAGACCTCTGCTGCTTAGGAACTCTAGCCTCCAAATTTGGAGCTTGCGTCTCCATGTCCTGAGTATCTTCTGTAGCTGTTTCCTCTAGTCTTTTCTCTTCTTCATCCTTCTCCTTTGATGCCTCACCATTTTTTTGTGTGCTCTAGGGGGTGTAGGAGATGTAGGCATGCTCTCCTCAGACTCTTCCACCTCCTCACTCAACTTCAGCTTCCTCCTTCTCTCGGTGCAGTCGCTTCCTTCTTGTGGGGAGAGTCGGGGTGATCTATGCACAGAGGTTGGGGTAACACCTTGGGTCCTTGTTCTCCTAAATACCCTTTTAAACCTTGTGCCCCTTGGACCACATTCAAGTCCTCTTCATCCCCCTCTTGTGGCTGAGGTGGTGTAATGGTGCACTCAGCTTCTCTCTGACTTGTAGGATGTTTCCTACCCCTATGCTCCAAACCACCACTATCTTCGCGCTCTTCCTCCTCATCCTACACTTTGATTTTCTCTTGAGGGCTTAGGTGTTGGGACATTCTCCATTGTATGCTTCCTTTTGGTGGTGTTGGAAGTGTGAACTCACCTTCCACATATTTTTGTTCTCCATCTTTGGCTTCAACTGAGATACACCAATGCTGCCCCCAAATCTGCTACAACCAAGCTTATTGGCTTGATGTTCAACACCTCTAAATGATTCTCTCTATGTAGGCACTCTCTGCCAGATATACATACTTCTTCCACAATGTATGGTAGTCACAGTCTACCTTGTCTACATTGAAGTTTAGTCTGCATGTGTGTTGGTAAACCTATGAACAGATTCCTAAAAATACCTTGCAGTGAATGCGTAAGGTAACTTACACCAAGGGCTCCAAGCTCCATCCTTCATTGGAAAATGCATGATGCAGAAATGTTGGTATACAAAAACTGAACTTGTTTTCCTACCACTATTGGTAGGTCCTTTGGTATGCGCCACTCTTCCCCAAATGTCACACGGAGCCTATCATACCACTTCTCCACCCTTTGTTTCACCTCATCTGTCATGGTCCCCTTGCATAGGTATTTGCTTGAATCTTTCAGCTGGGACTTGTTCTCCATGGGGTATTCCCATATTTTCTCCTTTGGTCCATCTGGTACTCTAATTTCCATGAAGACCAGTGATAGGAGAACAGCCCCAAAGCTGATCTTCCCTCCTGTGCATGCTTCTTCTTTGACTATTTTCTCTGTAATATAGCCTGAAATGTTGTATATTGTCCCTTCTGACATCTTTCGCACCACATGCAACCACATAGTGTTTACCTACGACCACCACTCTTGATCATTCAACTTGGTAACTAGGTGTGTTGCAACTTGTATAACTAGATAGTTCTTAAATTTTTCTATGTCCATTCCATGTGGACCCTTCAGGTATCCCAACTCTTGTTTGGTCTTTAAAATCATGGCTTTATCTGTGAGGTCACTTTTTATATCCTCTCCTGTGGCCTTCAAACTTGTCACTGATGAAACAAGTGCAGATGAAATTCTAACTCTGTCCTACAAAGTAGAAGCAGTCTTCGTGAACCCTGCTCATGAGCCACTGGTACAAGGGCTCATACTTCCCAAAATATGGTAGCTCATACAACTGATATACCCCAATTCTTTTCAAAAATTTTCACCCATCATCATATACCGGCATGTCATCTATCCATGTGTTTGTTTGTTCTAACCATGAGTAAGGAGTCGAGCTCCTTTTTGTTCTCTCAACGTCCTATGTGATTATATTCACTCACTTTACTTTTTCTAATGGGTGAATCCCACTCTTGGCCAACAATAACTCCTTCTTGGGTATTACATCTCCGAAAAATGACTTTCGGTGCCATCTCTTCTTCCTCAATGACCACCTTCTTTTTTCTTTTTTTTACTACTGTAGATGCCTTCTTTGGTGCCATTTCTACCTTGCAAATGTCTCCTCTTCACCCCTACAACTCTGTGAATCAAACCCTAGCTCAATTCAATTATGCCCTAGGTGGAAACCTCATAACCTAACTCTTTTCTATCTCCTTCTTCACTCAAACCCTTCACCACCGGGACACAAGCTTCTTATAGCACAGATCTGTTGTCACTCTTGATTTCACACCCTTCACACCTTAAATCGATCACTCGATCTTCACACTTGGCTCTTCTCTCAATACTCTTAGTTGCAATGGTAAAAATGAATCCATCCCTTCCTTATATAAATTTTTCAAATTTTGATGCATTTATTGCTCCTCACCTACCAAATATCCCTTCATTCATTGACCAAATCCATTCATTCCACATGTACACATCTTCATGCCCAACTATAACCTTCTAGCGCACCTTCCTCCCTCTGGTCACAGACTTCTCTTCAATGCACTCCTGCACCCGAGTACCTCATCACTACACCTTCTCCTGGTAGCTATCATGGCCTCCACTTACCTCGTGTTATATTGTTCCTTCATCCATCTTCATCCTTGGTCACCTTTTGAGAAGAAATCTTCTTTAAAGCACACCTATAGCAGCTTATTCCTTTCACCTTTCAAGTCCCTCAGTCCTTTTCTTGGATAACGACAACCACCCCACACTAAAAGGTATGTGTAGTCCTCTACGCATAAACATTCTTCATACAGTAATTAGCTTCATGCGCACAAGCATGCTTATTACACAAACAACAACTAAATTGACAAAGCATAGTGACAATAAAGGAAATACATTAAGGAAATACCAAATTGAAAACCTAAACTAAATGGCAATACTACCTTATTACAAACACCAAGAAGACTTATTTATAGTAGGGCTTTAACCTACTCCCATTAAAGTAATCGGTAGTCGTGTTCCATCAAGTGCTTCTAACTGGCATGCACCTGATTCAAGTATAGAAGTTATAACATACGGCCCCAACCAATGTACTTTGAGCTTTCCTGGATGGCACAAGAACTTTGAGTCATAAAGAAGAACCATTTGTCCAATCTCAAACTTCTTATCTCTTATGTTTTCTATCATGCCATGCTTTCTTCTGCCTGGCCTTTTCCTACTTCTGACTCCACCATGCTATGGCTCGGCACTCATCCAGTTGAATCATCTTTTCAATCCATTCTTCTAAATCTTGTTCATCAGCTAGACCTCCAACGCATGCAATGCACAAAGAAGGTAACATAAATTCTATAGGAAGAACAACTTCCATGCCAAACACCAATTGAAATGGTGTGGCTTTGTTCAATCTCTTGTAAGTTGTTCTATATGCCCAAAGCATAGCTGACACCTTGTCATCCCAATCCTTTCTTCCAACATCACATATTTTTGTCAAAGTTTGGCCCAAAATTTTGTTGAAAGCCTCAGTAGTTCCATTTTCCTGAGGATGGTAAGGTGTAGTTTTGTGGTGTGCAACCATAAACTCATCTAATAGGATCCTGATTGTCTCATTCAAAAAGTGTGTACCTCTATCACTTGTCAAGCTTAGAGGACATCCATATCATGTAAGAACATTCTCCCATAGAAACCTAGCTTGTTGTAGCTGCCGTACAGTCTTTGGTAGGTGCTTGCTTCTGCCCACCGTGTGAGATAATCTGTGCAAGTAATGATATAGCGTGATCCAGTCCTACGCGTGGCTGGTGAAATAGGTCCTACAAAGTCAATGGCCCATTTCTCAAATGGTTCAACACTAGTAATTGGTCTCAAAGGCATCTCATCTCTTTGCCCTAGTTTTCCTAGGCACTTGACAATGATCACACACCTTACAATAGTCTTTACAGTCTTTATACAATGTCTCCCACCATAATCCAACAATTAAGATCTTTCGGGCAGTCACATCACCTACATAATGGCCTCCTACAATACCACCATGAGCTTCTTCCATGATATCCTTGCACTCATGCTCTAACACACAATGGCATAATACTTCATCTCTACCTAACTTGTAAAGGTCACCACTGATTAACATAAATGGTTGCCATATAGCAAGCTGCTTTCTTTTCTAATGATTTCATTCCTTCTAGTGCCATACCTATTCATAGAAAGACAACAATGTCTTCTAGTTCCATGGGCACGCATTGTAACCTATATAACTATGCATCCGACATTGTTTCTTCAATTGTCTGTGCCTCCTCTCTTGTATTGATTCTAGATAAATGGTCTGGTCCAAATTGCTTTTCCCTAGGCTTCACCACAATTGTGAAGTCAAATTCTTGAAATAGGAGCACCCATCTACATATGCGCCCCTAAAACTAGCTTATTTACCAAGTACTTCAATGCCATATGATCTGTATAAAACACAAATGGTGTTGCTAACAAGTACTTTTAGAAACTTGTACAATGCATAGATCATTGACAAAGCTTCACGCTCTATAGTTGTATAATTCCATTCAACAGGAGTCAGCTTCCTACTAGCAAAAATAGATTGGATGATCAATAATACCTTCACCAGTTGAGCTAACACAACGCCAATGGCCATACCAGAAGCATCCACATGCACATGAAATGGTTTATCCCATGATGGAAAGCACAGAATGGGTGCGGTAGTAAGTCTCTCTTTTAATATCTCAAACGTGCTTGCTGTGGTTCTCCCCAATAAAATGTACCTTTCCCTTTCAGTAATTCTTCCAAGGGTGCTACAATTCTAGCATACCCTTTTATAAATTTTCTGTAATATCCTTGTATGACCTAAAAATCCATGCACCTCACTTTGACTAGTAGGCACTTCTAGGCCTAAAATGACTACAACCTTGGCTGGATCAACTAGCAAACCTTCCTTGCATAGATTATATGTCCTAACAATATCCCAAATGGCATAGTAAAATATGCACTTCTTGATATTCAAAGAGATACTCAATTGTCTACATCGTTCAAACATTAAGCATAGATTGTCACAATGGTCTTTCACAAGCCCATATACTATCCAATCATCTAGGTAAACTTGTAAGAAGTTGTGAATAAAATCTTTGAATGCCTAAACAACTATTCATGAGAATACAACAGGCACATTTTCAATCCAAAAGGCATCACAGTATAGGAAAAACTACCCCATTCAATAGTAAATGTTGTCTTTTCTTGATCCTCCTGAGTGATCCTAACCTGATGATACCCAAAAATCCATGTCTGTGAAAGAATATATTTCACGCCCTACAACTCCTAGTATTTCCTCAGTGAATGGCATAGGAAAGGATCTGTGATGCATGCAACATTCAGCTCCCTATAGTCCACACATATCCTAATCCGTCCATCCTTCTTGATACTGATCACCATTGGGCTAACCCATTCTGACTCATCAAGGGGCTTGATAATTCCATATTTCAACATTTTATCAATTTCTTCCTTTACCTTTTCACGTAAATTAGGATTCATCCTGTAAGGTCTCTTTCTAACTGGTCATGCACCATCCTTAAGTTTGATCTTCATTTCCCCAAGTGATTCATGTACACCTTTAAGTTCATGATATCCTCTAGGGAATAAGTCCTGATAATCTCTTGAGTAACTCGATGATCTTTGCTACCTCCGAGTCTGACCAGTAATCTCTAATTATGGCCTCCTTAGGCTCAGCCTCTCGAACCTATATTTACCTTCTTTGTCTTCATAGGTTCATGGTAGGTGTGTGTATCCTTGTCTGCATTTTCCAAGACCTCACACACCCCATGTGAATGCTCAATATCCAAGTTCTCAACTTCCTCGTCATCCACGATGTAGACCATCTTTCCTTTTTCTTTCTCAAGGCAAGCACGCTCAAGTAGTGTGGAGTCTATTTCTTCTTCCTTTTCAAAACATGCTCCAAATTTTGTCTCACCAAATAATTCTGAATATGCTCTTCTACTTTTTGCACTATCTCCCATAGTTAAGCGCTTGAAAATTTTAATGCCTCTACTACGGAGGTTGAGTCGAGAAGTAATCAAATGTCTAGATCATACTTGCAGTCAAATTTTTCCAGTTCCCAGTTTCTCTATGTAGTTCTGCATATACATACCAAGCACGTGCACATCCTTGGAGTGTGGAATACAATTTATGCACCCAGTGAAGGTGGTAATGCTTCCTGTCCTACTTGTCTAGAGTCTCTCACACTGCTGAATGTGATGTTGAATAGGTTGATTACCATGATAAGTACATATTTTCGTAGGTGCATTGTTCCTTATAAACCTAGTAGATAAAGCTATTCCAATCTCTTCCCAGTTTATAAGATTATCTCTGTGGACTACCCACCAACGCGCTTGTTGTCCCATGTAGTGTATATACTAACATATCTCTCTTTAACTTGATCTACCCACTATGTTTCCATGGCCTTCAAAAATGTAGAGATCTTTGTCCCTGTATACCAAGGTACTGTGCTTCCTATCCATCGAATTGAAAAAATCTATTCATGTGTGTAACCATGCTTTTCACCTCATGCCCTACTAATTCATATGTACCATGAGCCCAATTGTCACAAGCAATACTCATAGTGTCACTAATAGAATGAGAATCCTCCCACTGTAGAATGCCTTCTTTTGATGGCTCGTTGACCTCTGGGTCCTGAATAACACGTACATAGACTCTATTTAAGTCCTCCTCACTTAGAGGCTCAACATAGGGTGTAGACTTCCCATCTGTCAAAGGTATCACAACCCTCTCCTCCTTGTTTTCAAAGCTGATATATCCCTTATTGAATCTCAAGTCAACATTATTTGCATAACACCAAGGGCATCCAAGCAAGGCTGGAAAATTGTCTACTTCTACAAGTGCTAATACCTCAAAATCCCCAGTAAACTTGGCCCCTTGTATAGTTATAGATGCATCCTTCAACACTCCTATGGGAGTGGCCTTAGTCCAGTTTTCCATGAATAACACATTAGATGATGGCTACAATGGAGGCCTCCCCATTTGTACCCAAGCATCTAATGTCAACACATTTACTTCCGCACTATATCAATCAATATGTTGCTCAACAACCACCCATCCACAACAACATTCAAAGTAATTTCTTTGTCATAATCAATGCTATCGGGGGAATATTTGCATGTAGAATCTATCATCCGGTCTCAAGACTTACACGCGTGGAGTGTTCCTTTTAACCAACTTCCCAATAGTGGAATAATGTTCTCCTAGCGCAACATCTTACACACCTCCCACAAATCATCGATATCAGTTTGGACTGTCTCTGATGCTTTCTTTTTCTCCTTTAGGTATTGTATCTCACCCTAAAGATTCCTTAGCACTTCCATGGTATCTGGTAAACTTCCTTTTGATGAGTAGGATCTGGGTACCTCGCATGCAAAACCTCCTCCTTGGTAATCATAGGCTTCTGTGTAATGCCTCTCACGCGCACATGTAACTTCAACATGTGTAGTGATCTTTACTATCAATGCCTCAGGTCCTTCTATTATCTTGGGCATCCATTGGTCTTCTACCCATGCGCTGATTCTAACCATCCCGACACCTTTGTTTTCTTGCTTATGTTGTTTACTCAGATGCTCATATAAGTCCGGGCACTCTTCATAGCTATGGTTCTTCCCACAAAAAGAACATGCATTATTCTGAGGACATTCACACCTATAGTGATCAGGAGATCCACACGTATAACATGTTCCATGAGGGAACTCTCCTCTTCCTCCACCTCGGCCTCATCCTCCATATCCACCCCATGATATCCATGTCCTCTTCCACGACCTCCTTCAAAATGCCCCTCATTCTATCATAGCACATTTGATTATGATCCCGATCCTGGTGCTCATTCCTACCCTTAGAATTATCTATTATACTTGTCTGTCATCATACTCCAATGTCTATAGCATCATGGATCTAACCAATCAACCAAAATCCTCAGTATCATGGGTCGTGGACCTACAAATCTTGCAAAAGCAAGATACATTCTTCCTTATCACATGTTGTAACAAAGGACAATGACTAGCATCATGATTCAAATGGAAAATTTCACAGTCCAACAATAATGAATGTACATAGATCTATGAGGACAACTATCCTTGGTGTGACCTTCCACTTCACAATCTGTACACCAAATTCCTGAGCATGTTTCATGGGCTGAATTTGCTGATAGCTTTTCTAACTACTTTTCCATAGCTATGATCTGTGCCTCTAGAAATGGACTAACACCAGTGTCAATGCTCCCAACTACCTCAACACGCAAAGCTACTTCCAGTGCTTCACGTGGATCCGTGTATGTCTTATGTGACAATGCCCTCCTAAAAGGTGTAATCAATCCTCCAACGAACCATTGTGCATGTTGGCTAGCATGGATATCATAAGATAACTTAGATAGAAGTGTCTTAAAATGAGCATCATACTCACGTACACTCTCAGTAGTGCCTTGCTTGATATCTTTGAGTGCACTTATACTCTTCTACTCAAACTCAGGAATATGGAACTCTTTTAAGAAAGCATCCCTCAGTGCTTGCATAATCCACACAAGTTTGATCAGGGTCAAATTTCCTATACCAGTTGTGTGTGCACCCCCTATAATGTAGTAGTGAATTGACTTGCCTTTCACTCAGCAGTTGTAATCCCTTTAGCATGCCACAAGATTTCACACATATGCACATGTTCGGAACATCCTCTATACCTCTATATTCTAGAGAGATGAAGAGACATCTCCATGTAGATATTTTGTGGTTGTTGTGGACCTTGACCACCTGATCCAGAACCCCCTGGTTCCCTCTACCTCCAAAACCACCAGATCCACCAAAACTAGAACCACCTATACCTCCTGATCCTCCACCTATAGTTGGAGTAGGACCTATAGATGTACTCCCATGTGCTCCGATAGTAGTACTATACTAACCCCTACAGTCTGTGAGGTAGCTCCACTTCCAGAGGTGAATCCAACATTCTACACTCACATTCTATGTGGATGATGCACCTAAGAATGCTCCTCCATATAACATTGAAGTTGTCTATCCTGCCATTGATGTACTTGATCCCTGACTTACTCCTACTCTCCTACTTCCCAAGTTAGCTTGTTGATTACTTGTCATACTAGATACTAAAAAACCAAGTGCAAAGGCTAGGTCACTAGGTGGATTAAGATGCACCCATGGCCCAAGTAGTCTCTGTTGGCACACTTCATGTGAGGCCGAGAAGGGATCTCTATCATGCTTTCCAAGATGGGGGAGTTCTGATGCTCTAGCTCCACATCTTCTACGTGAGCCATAAATCCTTCACGAGCCATCTCTCTCCTCAATGCCATACTTTCTACAATGGAACACTTGCTTCTCTATTTCCCTCTCATGCCCTCATTATACTTAAGCCACCTTTCCTCTCTCTACTTTTCTACCACTAGGTCCACCATCTTAATACCAAACCTGTTCCTACCTTCACGCATGGTGAAGTTTAGTTAGCCATCGGTTTACTCTCCAGGTTCAAAGTTACCATTAAGATCTTGATCGCCAGTGGAATACCGTGCAAATATGTTCCTCTTGGATACCTCAAAAACTAAAATTCAGTGACCTCTAGGAAAGAGTATGTCAAATTGAGTATTCCAGAATATAACTATTTAGAACACCACAAACCATGTATCCACCACACGAGTCCAAATCAGATCAGCATCATAAAGAGCCTAAAATTCTTCCTGTGTCCAAACAAGTGCATGATATCTCCAATTCCACTTGAGATGCATAAGCCGTAAGCCACTCGTAAAGTTCTACTAGAAAGATAGTGAAAAAATCTCTCATATAAGTTGTCATAGGTTTTGTTCTACCCAAGTGCGTGTGTTAAACTCAGATCCACTTGTTGAACCATCATGCATATTCTTCCTCCAGATCATGTATCCATTCCTCAATACTTGCTAGAGTTAACCGGTACGTCTTCATCGCGAAACCATCCTAAAACAACTGAAAAAGAGGTCCCAAAATGGAACCAATGATGCAGCCTAGAATTTGCAAGATAACACCCTAGTCACATGCTGGCACATCACTCAACCTAGACTGAGCACTCACCCAAAGTGCGCAAAGGTACTAGGTCCCTCTTTAGGGTTGTTATAATAGGATGATAACATGATGAAGGAAGAAACATATAGATTCATAACTAATCCATCATTCTACAATGCATGCTACCCACAGATCTATGAAAGAACAAGCTTAAACAATAATCATGATTGAATCATTAACATGCACTACTCAATTACATAGAATGACACTTAGATTCAGCCAATATCTTCCATCTATTAATAAATATAGAAGCTCCTTACAGTACTATCAATTTATCTCAAGGCGCATATGGATCTGATACACATATTCAGAATCATACATACACCGCTCTCTGTGATACATACCAAAATCATCTACACATATATATATCATACACATATACATATATCATATATATATATGGGGACTTATCTTTCACTAACCTAATCATCATATATATAGGGTGGGGACTTTCCCTTCACCACTTAACTACTCCAAAAATAGGTCGCATGCTATTATTAGCCACACACCATTTACAATTATAGCCACACATGCAAGTGTGCTATCTATAGTCCTCTTACAATTAACTAAGTGTCCATTCTATTCTTAGCTTGTCTCCATGCATAGATACGCTTTGAACCACTCTTCCAAATATAGATAATGCATGGCGCACACATCTCTACATCGTTGATGTGTTCCGCACGCCATCTTCTAAAAATAGATCCTCATACTCAAAATCGGCTAAGTCTTGAAAAATTGAGTGTTTCAAAGTGGGTTGACATCCATACAAGGAAGTCCTTTGAATTCTAGGAATTGGCCTTTTCCATGAAACCCGCCTATCTATATTACTAATTCTTCTTTGTTTAGTGTCTTTATCTGTAGGTCTTATCGCAATAGAGGAGTTGGTTTCATTTCTTCCATGGAGTGCAACAATCCAATCACCTTCCATCGCATCTTGCGGGTATCATTGAAACCCCGCCATATCGAGGTTTGGTAATTCTTAGTGTCTTACTTATTTAGTTAGGTTGAAGAGGTAATATTTATCTTAAACACTTCATTATAATTTTTGGTAATTGATGTGTCTTCATTTACAAAAATTTCTTCATCGTGTTCTATATAAATGACACTATCATTAATTAAGTATTGAACATAATGACAGAGAGTTGTACAATGATCAATAGAATGGCCTTTAATGCGGTGGTATTCACAATATTCTGATTCATTATACCACTTAGGCTTAGGTTCCCCATTATAAAATGGTTTTGTAATTGGATATTTGATCATGTTAGCCTTTTCTAATTGATGAAAGGAACTAGAGATACTTTCTCCGAGTGGTGTAAATTGACGTTTGAATTTGCATAGATGAGTAGTGTCTATGATAAATGATATGATGGAGTTAAAATCAACATTGTTTGAGGATTCACCCTATTCGGGAGCTTTTCCCTTTGTACCATGGTTAGGAAATGGATTAGAAAACACATTTATATTATCATTTGGTGTTAGGTCTTCAATCTGCTATGGATTCATTGTTAATGAGGTCTTGGATGTAATTGTAAAGTTTCTTACATTTATTTGTTTGATGACCATCAATGCGATGAAAATCACAATGTGTGTTATGTCGATACCAATCTATCTTAGGTTAACCTTCAAGAAAGGGTTGCATGATAGGGTAAGTGACCATATTGGCACTTGCTAGTTGTAAAATTATTTAAAGATACTCTCCCAATGTTGTATATTGTCATCATTTGTAATCACGAGGAGGTTTTCTCTTCTTGGTATAGTGATGGTTGGTTTAGATTTAGTCTCATTTAGATTTATTGTTATGTATGTTGTGCACGTTGCGATTATTTATGACACCATCATTGACAACATTGTGGTTACATTTGACATATTTATATTTATCATGAGAAGTGATAGTGTTGTTGTTATTATTTTTATGATTGTTCCCATTGTATTTAGAATGAGGCTTGATCAAGCCTTTAACAATGATGGTTTTTCTATTTGAGTTCCCTTTTCGATAACTTCCTCAAAACTTTTGAGGTAGTGCATCTGCATGTGAAAGGAAAACTCACTGTTAAGTTTTGGGACAAAGATGTTAACCATTTATTTTTCATGGATTGAACATGGGAACCAACTTATGATTCCTCTCCATTGTTTTAATAATTGGGAAAAGCTTTCATTTGGTCATTGTTTTGTGTTGCACAGTTTTATCATTGTGACTTTAGAGTCCAGGTTGAATGAAAAATGTTTAACAAAATTCTCTGAGAGGTCCACAAAGGTGGTTATAGATCCCTTTGGAAGGTGTAAGAACCAATCCAAATCTTGTCTTCCTAAACTTCTAGGAAAGAGGCGCAAGAGAAAGATATCATTATATTCCACTTCTTGGCATGCCATGAAAAATTCATTAATATGTTCTCTTGGATCGGTTTTGCCCTTATATTTATCAAATTTTGGCGTCTCGAAAGAGCGTGGGAAGGGTATGTGTAAAATGTCCACATCGAAAGGGTAAGGACACAATTCATCAAAATTGAATTGTTTGTGTTGTTTTTACATGTACAAAATAATGTCTTTCATCATTTTCCATTCTCGAGAAAATGGTAAGTTGGTTTATGGGATATTATCTAGTTTTGAGATATTTTTCTCGGTATAAGTTTTGGAATAATCTTCACTTATATTTTGAGTATTTTTCATTGGTTTCATTATTGAATTAGGAAGATATGAGATCCAATTACTTTTCCACGACATTGATTAATTGATTAAGGCTTGATTGGACTCGGGGGCGGCACTAGATTTACCTTTATTATTAGAATTCATTGTACTTGGGCCTACGTCATCATGGTTATTTTATTTTGGTGGTGGACCATTAGGTGATTTGGGTTGACCTTGTAATGTTTTCAAAATGTCGTCATCTAAGTCCAGAGGTAGTTTTTCTCCCATCTCGAGGAGATGAAGCAAAAATTGGTCTTTATTTTTTCACAAAAGGTTTTCTATGGAAATATTTTCTATTTGGTTTTCATCCTCTTCATCGGAGCTAATATGAAAAGGATTTCTTGTCTTTCCATCTAAAGGGACTATAATCACGACTTCTTGTTCCCATCATTTTAAAAGAGGAGAGGAACAAAGAAAGGTGTGATAGAAATCTCAACCCTTAGTAAAGTGAATGATAATATGGAAGAGGGGAAAATTTTAGAATGCTCCACCCTATCAAAATGAATGCTAAGAGGGAGGAGGCTAAGAGGTTATTTGATTTCCGACTCTTAACAAAATGAGTGGTAAGATAAAAGGGACTAAAGGGGTTATATGTGCTCGAATATTTAATAAAAATAAATGTTAAAATAGAAGAGACTTAACAAGGTGAGGTGATCAACTCTTAACAAAATGAGTGTTAAGAGAGACTAAAAGGTTCGAAAGGTCCACTCTTAACAAGATGAGTGTTAAGAGAAATGAAAGGGTGTGACTTCTCAACCCTTAACAAAATGAGAAGTGTTAAGGTAGAAGAGGGAATTGAAAGGTTATATTAGAGGACTCTTAACAAAATGATTGCTAAGAGAAAATATTTGAAAGGTTTTTATGTCTTTTACTTTTAACAAAATGAGTGTTAAAAGAGAAGAGACTTAGAAAAGGTTAGTTTTCTTTACTCTTAACAAAATGAGAGTTAAAAGGGAGACTTGGAAACATGATGAAAATGATCGAATCTTAACAAAATGGGTGTTAAGAGATGAGACTAAATGATGGAAAGGGATCACTCAAATGACAAAAATGTGAATGTCGAAACAAGAAGTGAAAAATGATGATCAAAAGGTTGAATCTCACGAAGGTGAAGATAAGAGATGAAGGGAAAGTGATTGATTAATGATATCAAATTATAGCAAAGTGAATTATTTAAAAGAGAGGAGGGAATAAATATGAAGATGTCGAAAATTCAACAAAGTGAATGTTAAATTTGATGACATAAGATGGTGGAATGCTTAAAGTTCAACAAATGTAAATGTTAAACTTAATACTTAAGAAGATGATAGATCAAGGTGATCGTGATGGTTCTTGACCATGATAAATAGAGTATCAAGATGTCAAGATTTATATGGAAAATTGATTGTGCTTAAGTTAAGATATGGATGTCTATAACTCAAGACTTAGATTTGGATTGCAATGTGATAAGGTAAAAGAGATAGAAAGTGCGTATGAAAAGAGTGGAACACAAATTTTACTAACATGTAAAAAGAAAAAGAAAGGAGAAAAATAATTTTTGAAGGAAGGTTGGCCTCTAACTTAGATTGTCTTAGATAAGATGTGGCTTCCTAAAATAAATTTATCTCCTAGGTGTCAGTAGTATATCCGAGCAAGAGTGGCATTATTGTTATTTTCCGCATTTACTTTACCCCGTGATACAAAAATTCAGATTTTACTCCGCTCAAAGGATCAAAATGGATTCTCCACTATGGATATATATGACTCTAATCTCTCATAAACGCATACTAGTCAGTTGGGTGGGGGTACCCATTTTTTCATCTAGTTCACTCAAGGCGTCGACTACTTTGCGCTCATGTGGTACTCCTCACAATGATTTTATGGCCCCTAGCCATGTACTTATCACGATTCTGATCGAAAGAAGGGAATAATCCCAACTCCAAAAATTTTAAATTAAAGTTAATTTTATAACATTTAAATTGATAAGGGGTTTGTTTGATCTTTAAACAAGGAAACTTGCAGTTAGTAGTTTGAATGTTTTAACAACCTTCTTTAGAGATGTTACTAGAAAGAAATGGTTGGAAAGTTTTCTTACGTGGTGAAAACACATGATAAAAATACTAAAAAAACAAATAAACTCATGTTTCTAATTTTCAAGATCATTTACACAAGCGCGAGAAAAGAGCATACGTGTGGATTCTATTAAGAATTGTTTCACAAAAATGATTTTCCAAAATGGAATAAAAACCCTAAAAAATGTTAATTACGATGCAAAAGTCCCTTAAAATTAAATTAATTGAAAGAAAACATCTAATAACCGTGCATAAAAAAATTCACAGCTAGTTTAATTAATCAAATTGATGTAAAATTAGTTATAAGGTCCTAATTAGTTAAAAATACCTAATTAATTAAAAGGAAAGCAATTAACTAACATTAAAAAAACTAACTGGACCCTTAATTAATTACAAATATAATTAAATTAATCAATAATGATAATTAAAAAATAGAATAATTAAAAATAATAAACATAAGGTTAAACCTAAGTTAAAAGCTTGACCTAAACTAAATTTAAAACCTTTTTAAAATAAAAGAAACCCTAAAAAGCTAATTGCATTATGTAATATAAGGATGGAAAAGGCACAAGCTCGTGTTTGACTTGCGGGTTGCATCGGGGTTCATTTTAAGAGACCTCTTGGAAATTGAGGTGGAAAATCCTTGGTGAATATCCCCAGAACCGGTTTCATTGGAAAGGTGAATTTTTTGGGGTTTGTATGCAAATTTTCACCTGAAAGAAGCTTTGATTTTCAAGTGGTGTGATAGAAAGGTGCAGGAGCGTGTGACAGAGATTTTTTTGCATGACATAAAACCTCTTGTCACTCGTTAGTAAGGTTGTTTTCAAGTGACAACAAACTTGTTGTCGTGTGTCGGTGAGGATGTTGTCTGTCATGCGTCAACAAAATCTTTGTGTCGCGCATCAACAAACTCTCTGTTGCACATCTACACCTCTGCCCTCCTATCATGCGTCAAAAAAATCTCCATGTCACATGTCAAAAAAATCTCTATCGCACATCTCGCAGCCTCTCGCCATCTCTGTCATGCGTCAACAAACTCTCCTTATCACGTGTCAACAAACTTGTTATCACACGTTTGTAGCCTCCGCCCTCCTATTACGTGTTTATTGTACTTGATAATACATATTCCCCCATGTGGTATGAGTGAGCTAGTAGTGTTCTACTTAGCAAATAATCTAGGATTATATAGGGGATATTTTCAAGGGTAGGCTGAAGCCGACCCCTAAAAAAATTAAACTGTAATTTTTAGGCGAATAGGTCACTAACCCATGCTAGAAAATTCACCTTTTCAAATTTTTCAAAATGGAATATTCACCATATTACGAATATTCGCCACTAAAAAACCCTAGGTTGCTGCGCAAGAGGATCAAGTTTTGTAGCTCGATGGTGTGGGGATATGGATTGGAGGCTCGTATGTAGGGAGCTCACTTCAGCATCTTTGCTGAAATGGGTGTGTTCTTGGCAAGGATTTCCAAGGATGGAGACACGGTTCGAAGGGGGTGATGAGATTGGATTTGGTAGTGAAAGAGATGTAGGTAGGAGGTGAGTCAAATATGACCACGTAGATAAAGCTTGGGCTTGAACGGGATCAACAAGGTAGGATTCTATCTTAGCTCGGGCTCGGTGAGTGACTTAGGAAACATATCGGGAGTTAAACAAAAAGGGTTAAATGGAAAGGTCGAGATGGATTACTTAGGGAATTCAAATAATGATGGCTGAACTCAAAAGGAGGAAAGGGGAGCTTGGTAAGGAGTCTGAGTGAGGTGGAAAGATGGCGAGGAGCTTGTTAGGGGTTGGGTCAACATAGTGTTGGGAGAAAGTAGCTTGGGGTAGTCTTGGCGGGGTTAAAGGTGTTACTTGGTGGAGGATTAATGCAAGTGCGGTATGTTTTTCTTACTCAAAACCCTAGACATGTTAGCCCATCACTTAGACAGATCTGAGTGCTCACCAAAGTGCATAAAGGTACCAGTCCCTCTTTTATATAAGCTTTGACAATGTTTTAGTATAATTAAAGAAGCATTCCATATTCATAATAGACAAGTAAATATAAGTTACAACAAGTATCAACTCACAACCACGGTGCATAATGGATCAAATAAGGATCAAGATCATATTTACCATGCAATAAACAAAGAACATATATATAAAAACAATTATACACTCAAAATGATCCATTGTATTTGTAAGCTATGAAAAATACACTACTAACAAGGAAGTAAAATACCAATAATCATACCTCCTCCTTCGCGTTCCGTAGCAAACCTCAGAATTGGCTAGGAAACTTGGATTGAGCCATCTGATTTTGTGATATGTAGGTGCTTTTCTTCAAGACGGAGAAAGACCTTCCTGCAACAACGATCCTCTTACTTTGCATTGGATGGGAAAAAGGATTATGAAGCTATTTTGGCATTAGGACAAGGCAAAAGGATGTTCTTTGCTCAAAGGATGCAAGAACTTAGATATGGCATGAAAGCTTATTCTCCGTGTGTTTAGAGGGGAGGGGTAAGGTTGTATTTATAGCCTGAGGGAGTGATTAGCTTAAATTAATTTAAGTAATCATGGTTTGAAAATGTGGGCAAGATTAAGTGGGTGGTTTGAAAATGTGGGCAAGATTAGGTGGATGGTTTGAAAATGTGGGCAAGATTAGGTGGATGGTTTGAAAATGTGGGCAAGATTAGGTGGATGGTTTGAAAATGTGGGCAATATTAGGTGAGTGGGGGCCACGAAGAATGGGTGAGGATTTGAATTATATTTTTAATTCATAAGTGGAGGATTTTAGGTGAGTGGGGACCACGAATGGTGGGTGAGGATTTGAATTTGAATTTTTAATTCAATAGTGGAAAAACATGGAGAATAATGACATGTTGTGAGGATTAGATTATTTTTAGATTTGGAAATGGATAATTAATCAAATTATATTTGATTAATTCGAAGTGTATTTTTGTGGGAAATGAGGAAGGGAAATTAATTGATTTAGGATAGATGTGAAATTGGGGTGTCTACATT
The DNA here is from genome assembly GCA_018340775.1 of Taxus wallichiana var. yunnanensis. Taxonomy (NCBI): domain Eukaryota; kingdom Viridiplantae; phylum Streptophyta; class Pinopsida; order Cupressales; family Taxaceae; genus Taxus; species Taxus wallichiana. Next base: position 850,891,775 of record CM031243.1, read on the forward strand.
TGCCCCTCTTTGGAAGGGTACTATGAAAGTAGTGTCCTTTCAAAGAAAGTAGACGGTATGGGGGAAGAATTCAATCTACTTTTTAAAAAGTAGAGTGAATGTTTGTTGGGAGAATAGAAAGTGGTGAGTGACGGATGTTATGGTATCCTCCAAAACAAAAATGTCATGAGAAGATGTGATTATGGATAGATGTGGTGATGATATGATGAAAAGAATTCCAACTCCATTCTTGACTCCACACAACTAGTAAGATGTGTGGGCTCATCACCAAGAATCAAGAAGGACGTAGGAGGTAGATAATGAATATAGAGACAAATGCTAACAACAATCCCTTTGGGAAATTGTGACTCCATTCTTCATAATGGTATTGAACCGGTTTCAAAAATGGCTTTCACTTTATGAGTCACATGCTAGACTTAGACAGTTATGTGGCCTGCTGATTGATAAGATATGAGGTTAAGGGATAGTTCTCTCTTCACTTAGGCATCTAAATTACGTGTTTGGGGATTCTATAATTTGTAAGCACTATAAGATTTTGTATTTTTGAAATGACTACCTATGCCTTGCCCCATGCTACTAGTGAGAAGCAAGGGCTCATCACCAAAGGCAAAGTATAGGTGAGTGAATTCCTTTTTGTCTTTTTTTTTTTTTTTTTTGTTGCTTTGTTTTATTTTATTTTTTTGGAATATTTTGCAATGTTTTTATGCTTGTATGAGAATGACCCTCTACGCTTTGCCCCATGCCACTTGTAAGAGGCAAGGGTTCATCACCGAAGACAAGACGTAGACGAGTAAGGGCACCTTCCTCCATTCCTAGTCTCACACTACTAGTAAGAAGTGTGGGCTCAACACCAAAGACTATGAAGGACGAAAGATGTGACAATGAATTATTCATAAGTTATTGAATTGATGGATTTTTTCTTGAATAGTGCTTTGTATTTGGGAAGAAACATCTCCCCGATTTCAAAGCCCCACACGACTAGTAGGACGTGAGGGTTCAACACTAGAAAAGAAGGCGAGATGGACGACGAAGCGAACTAGGTAACGAAGTTTAGAGCTTTGTTATGAAAGAGAAATGATTTGAAGGGGATATATTACCATCAATAAGCTTCTAGGTATGACCATAGAGGAAAGTGTGAAAGTGGAAGTGAAGTATGATGCTCACAAACTTAATAGGATTTATATTAGCACTTGTCTCATGATGATAAATATGAAGATGTGATTTTGATAATGAAAATGTCTGCCAATGGAAATGAATAAATTTGAATTATTTGGAGATAAGCAAGACAAAAGGAACAATGTACATGTTGTATCCTGGAATAGTGAACATCTCAAGGATAAAATTTCTTTAAATGAACTGCATTCATTGGTTCATCAAGATCTTGACCATCTGCAGTGGCCAATTTATAGGCTCCAGAGCCAAATTTATCTATGATTTCGTTGGGCTCAAATTTGTCTTGTTTGTCTCGTTCTTTGGGTGTGTTCTTTCGATTTTCTTTGAGAATGAAATGATTGACCTTAAATTTTCTAGGTTTGAATTTTTTATGGTAGCTATGTCGTAGCTGATTTTGATATACTTGAAGATGATCTAGGGCATTAAGTCGTTTTTCATCAAGAAGCTTGAGTTCATTAAGGCGTGAATGTTGATAATAATCTTTATTGATTACATCTTTGAGGGATATTCTAAAGGATGGGAATTCAACCTTGACATGTAAAATATCTTCCCCACCATAAACAAGGGAGAAGGGAGTGGCCTCAGTTTGCATTGTTTGATTTTTGCTTGGCGAGTGTTTTTCCATGAATTAATTGATTTGACAATAGATTCAAAATTAAAGATGGAAAAGGTGGCATAAAGATATTCCTAGGTATACATACCTCGTAGAATATATGCACATAGAAGTCTTGATAGGTGAGAATCATTAGTGATGAGATGCCTGCAAGATCGATCGTTGAAAGTATGATGGTCATGACAGGTTGCATTGTTGCAAGTGTCCAAACTTGATGTGGTTGTGTTTCGACAAAAAGGCTAGAGATGTTAGGCATAAGAGCCAATATTGGAAGAATAGAATCAAACTTAATGGTACATGTTAATGAAACCTCATCAAGTGTCTGCCATAATATCAAGGTTTGAAAGGGAGTCTTGAAACGAGATCAAGGTCTCGTTAGATGTTGGAAGAATGTTGTCACCCAAAACAGGTTCAATATATGTTTGGGTTGAAAGAGAGTCTTGAAATAAGTTCAAGTGCTTAGTAGATGTGGGAAGAATGTTGTTGTCTAAAACAGGTTCAATGTATGTTTGGGTTGAAAGAGTGTCTTGAAATAAGTTCAAGTGCTCAGTAGATGTTGGAAGAATGTTGTTGTCCAAAACAGGTTCAATGTATGTTTGAACTAATGGAAGGAAATTTGAAGAAGATATGGATTGGTTTGGAATTAGAGAGTCTTGACTATTGTCGTCATGATCTCGTGGAATTTCAGTATATATAGGAGTTTCGACAGTAGTCAACTCTTCATGGAAAGTTGTGGTATTGGATGTGTCGTTGGTTGCAAGAGCATTGTCATCAAGTTCTACAGAGATGACTTCGTCATCAATTAAGTCTTGGACGTAATTCTTAAATCGTACACATTTATCTATGTGATGACCATCAATGCGATGAAATTCACAGTATGTGTTAGGTTTGTACCAGCATGGCTTAGCTTCCCCTTTGACAAAGGGTTTTGTAATTGGATATCTTATCAGTTTAGCCTCTTTTAGTTGATGAAAAACACTAGAGAGACTTTCTCCAAGGGGGGTAAACTGACGTTGGATTTACTTGAAGTGATTTCTTCATGAGGTTGTATGATCGACTTTTTGGGTGATTGCTCGCTGATTTGGGTAGCCATATGAGAGAGTTGTGTTGTCATCTTATTAATTTGTTCTAATAGCTCATTGTGTGATGTTTTTCGTGAATTCATCATGTTTGAAAGAGAGGGAAAATGAAGAAAGGTGCGATGAAGAAATCAACCTATTGATTGTGATCTTTGTTTTGGCTTAATTGAGTTTTAACAAGTAAGGCTATAAGAAGTAAGCTCAAACAAGCTACTCGGGATACAAGTGGGATATAACTTAAACAAGCTATGACGAATATGTTGATTGGTTTGGATTAAACAAGCTTAGCAGACGAAAATGTAAGGAGTACACTCAAACAAGGTACTCGATACAAGTGGGATGTAGCTCAAACAAGCTATGATGAATATGTTGATTGGTTTGGCTTTAACAAGCTCTGGATTTTTGATAGGAAGAGTAACTCAAACAAGTGACTCAACACAGTTGTGAACTCAAAATGAGTTTTGAAGGGATTTGTGTCAGATGGGATTTTGTTAAACTTGACAACTGATGAAATAATGAGTGAACTCAAACAAGTCACCCAATGTAATTTTGATATAGCTTGAAACAAGCTATAAAGGATGTTCTGACAATTGATGAGATAAGGAGTGAACGCAAGTCACTCAATATCTATTGGATATAGCTGAAAATAAGTTATGGCAGATGTATTATTAGCTAAAGCAAGCTAATGAAATTGGTGCGATGTTTTGGTCTGTGTGGTTGGATTGTTTGGATGTTTTCGCTTGGTATTGAATTGGTCGAGAACTGATTTTTTGTGGAACACAACTAGGGTCTAAACTTTTACAATGAACACATTGATATCAGCCAAGTTTTATGATTAAAAAAAAATAAAAATGCTAAACTATTGTGTTTTCAAACAGCAAGCAATCATGTGGATTCAATTGTTTTGGCTTATGAGGTAACTTCTTCAGGAATGATCATTGTTTCATGCGATCATACAAGTATGTTGTGAAATGGTGGATGTAGGCTCTTATTACTCCAAGAAGATGCGTCCTCCGATATACCCTAGTCCTGATATACCTAGTTACATGGGGGACGGAATTGGTACGAGAACCCTTAGAGCACCTTTGGAGGAGACTCACCAATTCTTACTTACCTGTTTCGGAGTGAATCACCACGTCCAGAATAGGTTTTGTGAAAAGGTGGAAGGTGATGGAGGGATGAATGTGTATGGTGTCCTTATAACTCCCCGAAGATTTACAGGGACGATGCCCAGGCTTCGTTGTTACAGCTATTTAGGCGTGACTCGCATGCGCTGCACGACAGCATTACCTGTAAGTGAAGAGCAGCGGCGAGGTAAATACGAACATTGTGATGAGACTAGGTCTCAAAGTGCAATGCAAATGCAAATGCTGTTGGTGCGTGGTAGTCAAGTCCACGTCACCGGTGTAGCTTTGGTGGTGATGAAATCCACCTCGTCTACGTGTAAAAACAATATGATAAAGTGATTAAACGCAGGGTTCTTTCCAACTTGAAATAAATCACTAGCAGAAAATAATTGCGTACCTGAGCGTCCTTTTTTTTTAGTTTCAGCAATTGTCTTTAAATGGTGGTATTTTTGCGGGATTTTTGTTGTTTTTTGTTTTGTTTTTGACAATATTCCAGCAACGTGGTTCTACAGAAAACAAATTAGTAGTTATCCTGCAAATGAAATGTTAGAAAAGTGATCGTGGTTGTTTTTGATTTGCCAGATCGCTCAAAGGCGCAGGAAAAGAGCATACACAACCAACGACCAAACAAATATTAAGAATATGACAAAGGAAAATAATTATTAAAATGACAGTTGAAAAACAAAGCTAGGGGATCCTGCAATGTTAGAACAAGAAACTAAAAAAAATTGTGACCGTTTCTGATTTTCTAGATCGCTTGAAGGCGCAAGAAAAGAGCATACGCGGATACAATTGAAATAGTTTTTGTTAAAAAAATAAATATTAATAATTATTGCAATTAATCATGATTGTGAAATAGCGATAATGATTATGTTCACAAAAAAGAAAAATGATGAAAGAAGAGGGTGAAAACGTTACCGAGAAGTGTTTTCGCGGAAAATTTAAATGTAAGGCAAAAAATTAAAAATAAAAATTATTTTCTAAAGCTTGAGTGGCCTCACGTTTCTGATTTCCAAGATCACTTTTGAAGTGCGAGGAAAGAGCATACGTGTGAGGATGTTTCGTGAAATAAAAATTAAAAAATAAAAATAAATAAAACTATAATTTTGTTGTTTTTTTGTTAAAAAGACAGGTGTTAGAAGAAATGAAACCAAATTTTTTTGTAAGTCTAAATCTAAAAATTATTTTTGCATTACATAGATCTTTTCAATACCTTTCCGTTAAAAAAAAATGAAGTCATTCCGAGTTCGGGAGCAAAAGTTATGGCTTCCGGAAGATGGGCTACGAGAACGCTCTGAATGAAAATTTTAAACGTGAGAAAAACGTCCGGGGAGTGGTTTTTTTATTTTCTGACTTCTATACTTCACCCGAGAAGCTAAAATTTTGACAAGGTTAAAAAGAAAAATAAACAAAAAAAGAGTTAGATCACAAAATGATTGACTAAAATAAAAGAAAAAAAAAATAAATAAATGATTAACTTCTACAAAAGCGGTTATTTTAGCAAAAGAAATAAATAAATATATTTTTCGGATTGGTTGTCCCATGACACTAAGATGATAAACTAATGATTATTGCTTGTGTTTCTATAGATTACGAGTGAATAGCAAAATCAAACTACTAAACACCAAGCACCGAGGAGATCAAAGACGGGATGAGCTGCATAGTTTCATTGTTTCTTTATAACTGTAGATACACCACAAGACACCACACAACAAAAACACTACCCAAAGCGTGAAGTTTAACCAAAGAAGGCCAAAAGGAATAGAAAAGGAAATAATAATAAACAATAATAAACAAAAAGATAAAACCACTAATTGAGAAAGTAATGGTAATAGATCGAAAGTAACTCAAGGCGTGCTTGAGAATGTAAGCTATGAAAAATACACTACTAACAAGGAAGTAAAATACCAATAATCATACCTCCTCCTTCGCGTTCCGTAGCAAACCTCAGAATGGGCTAGGAAACTTGGATTGAGCCCTGATTTTGTGATATGTAGGTGCTTTTCTTCAAGACGGAGCAAGACCTTCCTGCAACAACGATCCTCTTACTTTGCATTGGATGGGAAAAAGGATTATGAAACTATTTTGGCATTAGGACGAGGCAAAAGGATGTTCTTTGCTCAAAGGATGCAAGAACTTAGATATGGCATGAAAGCTTATTCTCCGTGTGTTTAGAGGGGAGGGGTAAGGTTGTATTTATAGCCTGAGGGAGTGATTAGCTTAAATTAATTTAAGTAATCATGGTTTGAAAATGTGGGCAAGATTAAGTGGGTGGTTTGAAAATGTGGGCAAGATTAGGTGCATGGTTTGAAAATGTGGGCAAGATTAGGTGGATGGTTTGAAAATGTGGGCAATATTAGGTGGATGGTTTGAAAATGTGGGCAATATTAGGTGAGTGGGGGCCACGAAGAATGGGTGAGGATTTTAATTATATTTTTAATTCATAAGTGGAGGATTTTAGGTGAGTGGGGACCACGAATGGTGGGTGAGGATTTGAATTTGAATTTTTAATTCAATAGTGGAAAAACATGGAGAATAATGACATGTTGTGAGGATTAGATTATTTTTAGATTTGGAAATGGATAATTAATCAAATTATATTTGATTAATTCGAAGTGTATTTTGTGGGAAATGAGGAAGGGAAATTAATTGATTTAGGATAGATGTGAAATTGGGGTGTCTACAAAAGTATTAATTCATCAAAATATTATAGTTGAATACATCACAATTATCATCACAAGGTCATGCGCGCAAGTATACCAAAGACCATAACTCTAATATAACATTATCCCATTATGTCTAAACTATGAAAATCAATAAACATATATAGGTGGTGGGGACTTTCCCTTCACTAATCGTGCACTATCAAGATAGGCTACATGTTAAGAATAGCCATGCGCCCCTACAAAAACAACTATAGAAGAATACAAGATTTACTAATAATAGACTTCCTATAAATAACTCTAGATCTAATCCTATTATTAGCTCTAACTCTGCATGGTGCTTCATCTTCCACTTGTTCCCAAAATAGCTTGGCATATCTTCTAAGTCTTCTAACAAAACATGCTCAGAGCACTCAATCCATTTTTAGCCCATGTATGCAAAACAAAAAGTCTTGAACTCCAAATTTCCCCTCGGCGCACCTTGTATGTCTGTTATTCTTATGTGCACACCTACGAGCCCACTTCTGGACGTCCTATTCTCACATGCCTCTATCACTTAGGCATAAATAAGTTTATTCAACATTACTATTGTCACCAAATCAATGCACCCCTCGAAAGGCACGAAAATGGATCACGACATTCGGTGTGATTGGGGGATCACCTCTCAGCTATGGGACTTGGGCTTGAGGTGAACCTCCGAGAGAAGGTCGACTTCTGTTCCTAAACTAAACACAACACTACTTCTAATGCAATAAAAATGGATAACTAGTCTTATGCTAACATTTCATGGGATTAGGGAAAGAGATTTGCGAAATGAAACCTAAACTAGAAGTGGTGATGTACCAAATTAAGGTATGTTTAACATCCTGGAAGGGTTAATGTGGGAGGGATATGATCATTTCACCTTCACCTATCGCAACTAGAAAGGGCACAAAATACGACAAACCGGGGTAGATGTTACTGTCATCACCAATCCGGCACTATGATAATTCTTCACGGGAACTCCTCGTCTATGATTATTTATTAATGCCTGACCTTTCGTTTGGTGGATATAATCTGGAAACAAAACAACAACGAGAACACAAGAATACCATCGACTATGATAAGACGAATGATGACAAATCTGAAATACCAAAGTAAATTATAATATTAACATGAAATTGTTACAATCTCACCCATGAGGCACTTCGGGTGTTATTGACTTCACTTTCCTTTCACCAAGACTATGGGAGAAACTTTACAATTACACCTCTTAGTGGCTTCTTCAACACACCTTTAACTGATGGCTTCCTTCGCACACTTCCTACAATATTTCTCACTACTTCCTTCTATGCTAAATGAGGGGGTGGCCTCTCTATTATAGAACTTACGGGCTTATCCATCTTATCTCTAAGATAGGATAAGAAATCCCTCTGACGAATCATATTCCATACCTTAACTCTTATCTGTACATGTAAGCTTATCTTTTAAGATAAGATAAACCTTATCATTTTACATGGGTTCCACATTTTTAGACTTTTTACAAATAAAATACACAAAATATTTATGACCTCACTCCTTGTCCTTATTACCAATATAATATTTCTAATTCCTAATCATGTAGACCCTACTTCTCTAATTACCCAAACTTTGACATTTTAACATTACCGGACCACTTACGACAAATATTTACTTTTTACAACATTCCTATTGTACTTTGGTATTCTAGTACTCCACATTATTGGTGGCGTCATACTGGCAGCGCCGTTATCTTCTATCGGACGCTACTACTAATTACACTTAACAACATCCTATTCCTAATACATACATTAATGAAATAGAAATTATGGAGGAAAATTTTAGTGTCGACATCTTCCCCCTTCCTAGCTTCTACTCCGTCCTCGGAGTAGACTATTCTGGTGCTTGGAAAATCTTGACTTGTCGTGGTTGACCCATTTTGTAATGGGAGTGCCATCCAATTCCTCCGGTCAGTGCGTACCATTTTCATGCACATGCTTCTTTTTTGTAGGGCCCCATCCATTTTGGAAGAAATTTTCTCTGTCTTCTTTTTTTGTATACGAATCATATACTAGAACCAAGTCATTCACATGAAATGGAGACCAAAGGATCTTTTGATCAAAGTATTCCTTCTGCTTCATTTTCTTCTTATGGCTTGTATCCTTTGCTATTTCCCTCATTTCCTCTAGCAAATGAAGATGTACCAACCTTTCTTTTCTTGAATCACTTTCATCCATCCTTTCATTTTTCATAACTCTCACAGTGGGAATATCAAACTCAATAGGAAGAACTGGATCAATGCCATAGGCTAACTGAAATGGAGAGTATCCTGTTGCTGACTTTGATGTTGCCCTATATGCCCACAATGCTGCGCATGAATCCTTTTATCCCATTTATGTACTGTAAGGCTGCATCTTTTGCTAGAATTTGACACAACACAAAATTTGTTCGTTCCACTGTCCATTTGTGCTTGGCTTGTATGTTGTTGCCTTCCTATGCTTAATAGAAAACTTATTGACTAGGGCTTCTACCACCTCATTAATGAAGTGGCTTCCTTGATCTGTTACAATTTCTAATGGACAACCAAATCTGGTGACAATGCGTTCATATATGAACCTTGCCACTTCATCCATGGAAGTTGTTTTCAATGGCCTAGCTTCACCCACTTGGTTAAATAATCTGTGGCAACTACAATATACTTATTTTGGCGTGAGGTAGTTGGAAGTGGACCTACAATGTCTATTCCCCACTTTTCAAAGGGACCAAGTGGAAGAATAGGGCATAATGGAGCTGATGAAGTCTTACGGTTACCATGTGTTTGACAAATATCACATGTCTTACAATAATTATAACAATCTTTAAAAAGAGTGGGCCAGTGATAACCTGCATCCAAGATCCTTCTTGCTGTAAGTTGTCTAGAGAAGTGCCCTCCACATGTACCATTGTGGAATTCTTCTAGCAGCTCCTTCCCTTGATCACGTCCAACTGCCCTCTTGTACTGTCCATCAAGTCCTATTTGAAATAATACTCCATGCAGAATAGAATATGGACGACTAGCTTGAGTAATCCTTCCCTTAGTCTTTGCATTGGCACCATCAGGAAACTTGAATTCATTCAAATAATTCCAAATATCTATGTATTCACTAGGGATTGTGTCGAGGATAACAATCTTGCATCGGGAAATCATCATCATCACAAGATGATCCTAAACCATCATAGGCTCGAGAGAGTGCATCTGCATTGACATGCTTCTTTCTGGCCTATCTATAATATCAAATTCAAATTCTTGTAGGAAAATTATCCATCTTGCCTACCTCACACGATGGGTTAGGCTTATTTACAATATATTTTAGAGCACGATGATGCATTCTGACTAGAAATTTTTGCCCTAGCAAGTAATTTCTAAACTTCTTTACTGCAAAAATGATAGCTAGAGCCTCTTTTTCGATTCTGAGTATAATTTACCTCAACCTTTGCTCATTTATGCTGCTCCCAAAGTAAATTGGATGTTCATTCCCATTTTCATCCTTTTGGCTCAAAGTACTTCCTAGTCTTTGCATCTACGAGGCATCGGTGTACCTGATGAATGGCTTGCTCTAGTCTGGATTCTTTAAAATAGGTGAAGACACCGGGGCTTCCTTTAGTTGTCCAAAAGCTTCATGCGCCTTATTTCTGGTTCATAAGTAACATCCTTCTTGAAGCTGGGTTAGTGGTGTGCGATCTTTGAGAAATTCTTGATGAACCTTCTATAGTAACCCACATGGCCTAAAAATGATCTCAACTTACTTCTATTCATAGGAAATGGTAAATCTTTGATTTTGAAACTTTATCGGGATCGGTACCAATACCATCTCTGGATCTGACATGCCTAACAAAACGCCTTTAGAACATCCAAAGACACACTTTGTAGGGTTTAGTGAGGCTTGTGCTTCATCTAACCTTTGAAATGTTGTCTCCATTTGGTGCAGGTGGTCCAACTTGCTCCCATAGATGCAAAAATCATCCAGAAATACTTTGATGAAGGTCCCGATGTAGGGTTCGAACACCTATTCATCAAGCGTTGGAATGTTCTTTGGAGCATTACACACCCAAAGGCATAACTCTATAAGCAAGCGTTCCCCAAGGAGTGGTGAGCGTGGTCTTGACTGATCTTTCTCTGCTATCACGAACTTGGTTGTAGCAGCTTATATCCATCGGCAAAACTATAGCACTCTGGCCATTACTTCATCCAAGATCGATCGAAAATGGAAGAGGGTAATGATCCTTCTTTGTTGCCTTATTGAGCTTCTGTAATCAACACAAATGCGTAGCTTCCCATTCTTTTATTGAGATCACAATGGGAGAAACCCATTCTGAATTCTCCACAGCAAATATGAATCCTGCATCAAGCAACTTATCTATTTCTTCTTTTACAGTCTTGGAAAAATTAGGATTCATTCTATATGGCATTTGCTTTATGGGCTTAGCACCATCTACCAGCTCAATAGAATGTTCTACCCAACTTACTTGACGGAGTTCCTTGTAATCAAAAGTGAATAGGTGTATGTACCTTCGAAAGAGCTGGAGGTAGGATTCCTTCTCACTCTCCATCACAACATCACCAATCTTTATTTGTTGGAGACGATCATCAACTTCTTCTTCAGATAATTTTATGGGGTCATGAGTTGGTGTGACTGGAAGGATATCCATGATTGAAACATCAACCTCACTTTCTTCATCTTTAGTGTCCACTTCACTGAGTACTAGAGTAATCAGAGGATGTCCAATCATCAGTTTCATCACTTGAATCCACAGGTTCTGCTTTATGATGTCGAGGGATCACATTTATCTTCACCCTCTCTCTACCACGTCCAAGTGTCATGAAACCTTCATTCCAGTAGTTTCTTGCATGAACTCTCCTTAGCCATGGTCTTCCCAGTGACATTGGGTATTGCACGCAGTACCATTTTCATCACACTGAAAGTCTACCACACATACAACACCCATAATAGATATTGCCACATTTGAAACTACACCTTGGTTTAGTTTTCCCTTATTTAATGACCTTAACATAAGTGTTGAAGGGCGATCAATTTTTAAACCCAACATATTCATTACAGACTCGGTCATTACATTAACTGCAGCACCTCCATCAACTAAAACATCATGAATTGAAATACCATTACATAATACCTCAGCTTGTGGAGCATAGGGATCTGCCTCTGCCTCCAAAACAGGGACCTCAACCTCCTTTCTTCGTCGAGCATTGAGTCCACTTCGCAGCTCCCGCCTCTTCTCCGAAGACATAGCCAAGAGTTGACCATATGTAATGTTTGCAGGCCTTTTGGACAGATCTTCCAAGATGGAGTATGGTCCTTGCCCCTGTGAAATCAGAAAATCCTGCACACCCAACTTTCTTCTCCTATGTTTCTTACTATTTCTCCTTTCATCTTCTTAGGATCATTTCCATCTTGATTATCTTTTTCTTTCTTTCTTTTTGTTACAAACACATCTACTTCATTATTTCTGCTCTTATCTACTACATCAAAAGAATTCACAGGTGCTTTTCCTTTATCATTATCTTTTGTACCAGATGTAGAAGCTCTATCTGGACAATTATACTTATAATGACCCTTTTTATAACAACCATAACAAACAACTTCAGAAATATTTCTTTTTGGACCTCTATCTCCTCCCTGAGAACTAAATTCTTTTCCTTGAAGAAGATTAATAGTTAACTAACCCATCTTTTGAGCAGATCTTCATACTCAGTAGATGTACTAGGAGAAATATTTGTGCTCACCGGGAGTGGTTGTGGATTATGGACCAAAGGTGCTGGTGTAGGCTCTACTTTAACAACAATTTCTTTGGGCTCCTCTTCCATGCTTTCTTCTTGCCTTCTTGCAATCTCCTTTGCTTGTTCAATGGTAGCTGGGCGGTCATACTTCACTCGTTGTCTGATCTCTGGCTTCATCCCAAGAATGAAGTGCTTACATAGGAGATTATCCACGCCATTCATCAACCCATCCGCTAATCCTTCCTTCCGGATCTGGGCATCGAGCTTCCTCCTTAGCTCTAGAACACGAGCATGATAATCCCTTATCTTCTCCTTCTCTCCTTGGGATAGCTTTGTGATATCAATCATGAGATCTGCATATTTTTGTTGTTCACCAAATTCTTGAAAAAACTTTGATTAATAAATCCCATGAATTTTCACATTATCACCTAGTGTTTGAACCACCTAAGTCTTGAACCATCCAAAAGGTAGGAAAAAATTCAGTCCATTGTTCCCTTCTTATGAGGCCATTACAAATACAAGATCGTTTAAACTCTTGAATGAAAGAAGAAGCATCTTCATTAGATTGAGCTGAAAAAACAGGAATCTTTCCCATTTTCAAAAGTAACCATAGTGAAATACCAACCCACAAGTCTGATCAACAAGACTTATGTGCACAAATAATTGGAATCACTATACTAGAAAGTGACTTTACACCTTTCTACGGTAAAATAGAAATGACCACGGTAAACTATGGTAAAACTTGACTTCTTTGCGGTAAAAACCGACTTTCTGTGGTAAACACTATTCACGGTAAAAAGTGAAATTACTGCGGTAAATACTATTCATGGTAAAAAGTGAAATTACTACGGTAAATACTATTCCCAGCAAAATGACTTTACCATGGTAACTACTATTCATGGCAAAAATGACTTTACCATGGTAACTACTATGCACGCAAAAAACAAGGTTACCCTCGATTGATTTTTGACTAAGTGGGAATATCTCTCCGAGAAAATCCACCAACGAGGAATGGTCCCGACAGCGGAACCAAAATGTCATCACCAATCCGGCACTATGATAATTCTTCACCGGGAACTCCTCGTGCTATGATTATTTATTAATGCACAGCCTTTAGTTTGGTGGATATAATCTGGAAACAAAACAACAACAGAACACAAGAATACCATCGACTATGATAAGACAGAATGATGACAAATCTGAAATACCAAAGTAAATTATAATATTAACATGAAATTGTTACAATCTCACCCATGAGGCACTTCGGGTGTTATTGACTTCACTTGCCTTTCACCAAGACTATGGGAGAAACTTTACAATTACACCTCTTAGTGGCTTCTTCAACACACCTTTAACTGATGGCTTCCTTCGCACACTTCCTACAATATTTCTCACTACTTCCTTCTATGCTAAATGAGGGGGGTGGCCTCTCTATTTATAGAACTTACAGGCTTATCCATCTTATCTCTAAGATAGGATAAGAAATCCACTCTGATGAATCATATTCCATACCTTAACTCTTATCTATACATGTAAGCTTATCTTTTAAGATAAGATAAACCTTATCATTTTACATGGGTTCCACATTTTTAGACTTTTTACAAATAAAATACACAAAATATTTATGACCTCACTCCTTGTCCTTATTACCAATATAATATTTCTAATTCCTAATCATGTAGACCCTACTTCTCTAATTACCCAAACTTTGACATTCTCATATTACCGGACCACTTACGACAAATATTTACTTTTTACAACATTCCTATCTTTGGTATTCTGTACCGTACTCCATATTATTGGCGGCATTGTCTTGGCAGCGCCGTTATCTTCTATCGGATCTACTACTAATTACACTTAACAACATCCTATTCCTAATACATACATTAATGAAATAGAAATTATGGAGGAAAATTTTAGTGTCGGCAGATTCCTCTGTTAAACTAGATCGGACAACAAACTACCACTCTCCCGAGTTAAAAGGATGAACTTGAGAAGGGTGAACAAGCATTACAACTCAAATGCATGCAATATTTCACTACTTTATAAGCACAAACTTCTGAACTCCTGCGGTGGAAACCAGAACTTGCACTATGCACCTGAAAACATGAGAGAGGCAAAATAGAAGCAAAAAAATCATGAAAGGACATATATTTGATCACAAAACACAATTCTCATTACTTCAAGCACTTGCACAGTGCAACATTACATCAGGTGAAAAGGGCATAAGCTACCATTACAACTCGAGGAGAAAGGATTGAGAGCCTATAAATTCACAGATTGTGAAAAGAAGGGGAAGCTTGGAAAGTGTCTAATCCTCCAACTTGTGGGACCTGTTGGAATCCACTTGTTGGAACCCTTGGAATGAATTTCCATTTTACATTTATAGAAGAAAAATGAGAGAGAGGAGAGAAGGATCATAATTGCATCCCTAAATGGAAGGCACATGATGTATCATTTATTACATTCGGTTGAACCATCTGAAAAGGCTCCATCATGTGCATTAATGCCCGTTGACCAAAATTTCTTAGTTAATTAAAATATTTTCAATAATAATAAATATTATTATTTAAAATATCTAAATAAAATAATAGTGAGCCCCGTATGTAGATCGGTTTATCTTTGAAGGGAAAATAATGAGGAGAAGGCCAAAAATACCAACTCGGTGGTTGGCTCACTGAGCCAACTCACTCGAGTTGGGTTTGAACTCCACTTTCATTGACCGCCACCTTTTCCATGAGCTCACCAGTTTCTCAACTCCTCTGCGAGCTCCCTCGATTGACTTAGCCCTTTGGGTGAAGGGCCCTCACCTTTACCGCTTAGCTCAGATTTTTCCCCTTCCAGTGAGTTCTACTCTTTATTGTGTTAACCGAGTCCACTTTGAAATGAACTTCTCCATCGACCGATGCACCGAGATCCTTGATCGAGGTTTTCTGAATGGATCAGTCTTGAAACATGGCTCCTCTACCACTTCTAATGCTCACCACTGAGCTCCATCAACCAGTCCGGTGCCATCATTGCGACCTAAGCCGAGCTCCTAAACAAGCTCACCCCACTTCTCCTAACCCGTTGACACCAGCTGACCTAAAACCGAAGAGCTCGAGATCCTTCCATTGGAAACAATGCTTGACCAATTTCTCATTTGCATGCCTCTTAAAGGCTCACGTCTTTGTTCGAGCTCCTCTACCATTTCTTCACGAGCTATCCTCAACCCATTTGAATTCCTCAAAATCCTCTCTACGGTTGGGTTCAACTCGACATAGAACACCCACAACATCTTGTGCTACGCTATCACTTGAGCTTAGAAATAGCTCTTTGGAATCAACTAGGAGGGGTCCTTCGTGCATTTGAGCTCCCATTCAAACTCCTCACTATCATGATATCTCCTACGTTACCTCTATGTGTCGACTCGCCTTGTTGAGCTCGCTCACCTCTACCCTCCTACGAGCCCCTATCGGTGAAACTCCACACTCTCAACATCACTTTGCTCTATCGACGATGCGACCTTTGCTTTGAGATCTACATAGAAGTGAGCTCCTACCGTGACAAGCTCTCCTCCAAACTTGGCGCCATCAATGCAACTGAGTGAGATTCCCCTATACCTACACATCTTCTAGCTAAGTGGTCCATCTTCCACCATGAATTTTACGCAACTTGGCTCAAACTATGAGCCACTCTCAGTGATCTCATTTGCTTGACCTAACCACGAGTTACTCGGTTTGGGTTTCTACGAGACATATCTCCCTATCAACTTGGCGGTTGATTTACACTGCCACTCCAACGACTCGGTCCCCTATCTACCTCGCTAATCGATGAAATCGGCATGCAACCCAATAACACCTCGGTTTTGGACTCGGACCTCCTCCCGACTTGGTGATAGACTCACACCTCCCCACAAACCCTTAGTGCATGACTCGCTCGATCATGCTTGAGGCCTGACGTCTCACCCCAAATCAGCAACTAATTTAGACTCCACTTAAATCGAACCCTAGAAATAATTGTCCCCGAACATACTATCTCTGCGAATTTCCATATTTACAATCCCAAAATCTTGAAACTCAAATTCGAGTTTAAAATTTCAGCTTCGAAGATTTACAACTTGCCCAAACATCCTCAAGCCCCAAAATTCTTTGAATTTCCAAAAGAATAATTCCCAAAGAAAACTCCGAAATGACTCCACTGGTTCTCTATCTAATCCTACCACCGCTGAGCTCGATTCAAATCCACTCTATCCCTTAATATGCTCGTAATACCTTGGACACATGGGCTTGACATTTCTCCTTCGAGCTCTTTATGTAATGATACATCTTCATGGCTCATTGTGCACGATCTCCTACCATCTTCATGTTTTGAATCCCACATTACCTCTAGTAACTCGAAGGCTCTAATGCGGGGCAGATGTCTCCTCTATGAATTGGCCACGGTGGCTCGAATTTTACTCTTGTTGCAAACTTCGTGCAACCACTCCTCCCGGATCAATCCTCAATCCAAGTTATCATCATTCCATGCTTGAGCTCATGTTGGCTCATTGGATGATTGACCTTCCGAGCTCCCGAGATCACCATATCCCTATGAAATCCTGAATTAAGCTAAGGAATTTGAGCTCTAAAATGGCCCATGAGTTTGATCTCTCCAACTCACATTCAAACGACTCACTCGTGAAACCGATCCACCAAACTCCTTGATCTTGGCCATCCCGATTCACCGAGCCCCTTCTCGAGTTGTTTGGTTGACTAATGACTTGTCAACTTGGAAACATGTTGATTAAAGGGAAATCTCCCCTTATGCATCTTTTCCATTATCTCGACTTTGGGTTTGAAACCCGAGGACCCCACTTGCACCGAGCTCTAACCTGTCTCGCATGACCTCAGATTCCCAAAACCTTAAACTCGAATTTCATATTTTAAGGCTTCGGAGAAATTTAACTCCTCAACATTTTTAAACCAAAAAAATATGAGCCTCAAAACAATTTATTACTCAAAAGAATCTCAGAAATGCCACGAACACCTCTACACCAAAAATCCATTCATGTTTTCTGATCCCCTCTCTTGGTCATGCGATGAATCCACGACGATCCGTCGAGCTCCAAACCGATGAGCTCCATCAACTTTTCTGCATTGACTTGCACGTCGATGTGACTACTGAGCTCTTTCCCCCTTCCTCGAGCACTCGATTCTCCCAATGCATGCCTCCATGTTTGAGCTTTTCATTTCCCTATCTACATCCGACCGAGTCGGTCATGACCGAAGCTTACATCACGGTAAAGCTTGGCGAGCTTCCTTCCTTCTCTACACAACAATGATACCGAACTTTTCCAATGACCTGAGATACTCTACAAAACTTAAAATCCTCCTCTCGAAATGACGAATAGCTTGAGCTCAGCCTTTATGATGAGTCTTACCCTTCACCATGCATGATTTAGTATTCGTTGAGTTCAACATTTTACTCTTTTCCACGGAATGGGCTTGTGCCAGAGTTATCGGTCTCAACCATGATGAGCCAACTCACTATTATTCCATGCGAGCTCATCTCCATGATCTCGGATCCAACATTCGACTATGCCATGTGGTATCCCCGAGCCTCTCTGATCCATCCTCACAAGCCCAAAATCCCTTTATGTAGTGATATGCCCGGTCGGGGTTTGAGCAAAATGCTTCAACGAGACTAATTCTACGGTGAGCTCGGCCTTGACCAACTCAGTCTTGATATTTTTGTAAACTTGCTAAGACACTGCTCAGCCTTCTCTATCACCATGAAATGTTCCCAAGAGCTCCCAATCCACTAACTCGGCCCCTCTGACTCATGCATCGAGCTCGAGCTCACATCGAGACATCCATCTCTTTGATGAGAACCACCTTCAACTCGACCGAGCTCTTCAACTTTCATCTCCAATATTTGAGCTCCATTATGGTTACTTCACCGACATGTCTAAGAATTTTCCAGTGAGACCTACCTCGATGAGTTATTCATGAGGGCCCAAGCTAACTCCCCAACTGAGCTATGTTTGAAGTTCCTTCTTCTTATGTGCTTTGAATATCCAATGAAAAGGCATCATGAAAGTATAGAAGAACTCTAGAAAATTTTATACACTGTGACTTTTGACAATTTTAGCTTTGTGGGCCCATCGGAGTGGATTTTACATTGAGAGATCAATTCAAACCTCAAAGACATGGAAAATAAAAAACAATCCATGAAGATCTGAAAGCCCCAGCATACAAGACTTTCAAATCTTGAAATTATACTGATAACCCCGAAATCCTTATGGAAGAATTTTTTTGTCTCAGGGGTTCATCCTATTGTCCATTTTTACCGGGGCAAAATTGACAACAATTAACCCACACTAGTTACATTGTTTCCCTTGAAATGGGTAATTCTTCCTTATCTCCCCAAGAATAAATAATAAGGAATAAAAGAATGAATGTACTCAATGAAAATATACTAAAAAATAATACATGGGCGTTCTACTCTTCTGAAGGCAATAACAACTCAGGGTACTCATTCTTGATTTCTGCCTCTAATTCATTCCAATCATTGAGAACCTTATTTGTCTTTCTAGGGATGTCTGCAAGTACTCCTTCCATCTCATCCAAATTAATGTTCTTTCCCTTGTTCTACAACACTCTAAGAACGTTCACTAGACTTGAGATCATCCCATCCATCACATCCATACATCGAGCTATAAGTTTCCCAATTTCCTTTATCTTTTCTTTGTGAGGGTACTAGGCCACTATAAGCGCATCGTGCTTTTCTGATAACAACTTCACCTCTACTCATGCCTAAGTGTCTCATCATTCTTCTCAGTAAGGACTACATTCTCCTCAACTAAATTCCTTGTCTTAATGGTTTCCTTAGGGTCTAAACACATATTTAATGTCGTGTCTACCTTTTTCATCTCATCCTTCAGTGTCTCGAGCAGAGATCCATATCCAGTTATTATGCGCCTATTGTAGCTTTATCCTTTTCTTTATGTGTAGGAACAACCCTCTGCCTTGGCACCTGTATTGTACCCTCATCCAACACCAAGTGAACCAACATGCAAAATTAATGCAAAGTAAATGGAAATATTTTAGATACCTTCTCTTCATATTGTAGCCTAACCGTAAAATCTCATCACCGATCTGTTCCACCATCTCAAGAACTGCACGTGCCTTCACCTCATCTCTCTCTTTCTCCTCTATCAAGCGCTTAATCTCTTATTATTTATCTTTCTTTTCCTCTAATAGGGTCTAAATAGTTTTTATTGATATTTCTACATGTAACCTCTACAGATACCTTTGTTAAAGCATTACTTACTTGTTCATCTAAGAACTGAATCGGCTTGATGGTTATATGTTGGGAATGTGGGGCTTTCTTCATCCTCCAAGAGACACATGAATTTTCACCCACGTCAAAATCAGGCTCATCCATGTGAGTCTTCATATTCCATGATAATTAATTTTGGGTGCATGTGTTCGCCATCTCGGGATCCATCATCTCCCACCCATATAATTGTTCCTTTGCAACAGTACTCTAGAACTTAGCGTGAATTATCTTTTCATTTCATCAACATAGCCAAGGTTCTATGTATATACCATTTCTTCTTCCTTTGGCTCACTTGACTGGCTCACCTATATGCTCCTTTGTTCCAAAGGTGCCCTTATTTTGTTCTACCTCTTCTTCTCCCTTAGGTCCCTTGGTTAAGCACATAACATTATCTTCAATCTTCGTATCTCCACTAACGTAGATCTCTTCCTCATGGTCTTGAAATCTCATGATAGGGAATCATGTGTCAAACTGCAGCTACTCACCACCGATCCCTTCATCTTCCCCAAGCCCAAGGCTAGGTGTTGAAACTTCATCACGCATGTCCTCACCTAAAGGATTCTCCTCATCACTTTGTCCTTAACTGAAATATATTTTCACCTTTTCTTCCTTTCTTCCTCGGCCTTCTTCACTGGTGTAATGTGTGGTGATATCCTTAATGGATGTGAGGGGCCAATGCCAAGCATCTACACTTATACGCCTTCTATGCAATTATATCATCTCATGATCAAATTTCATGATGTCTTCCACTCCTCTTCCCCACCCTCGGGACGTTCTCTGAAGCCTTCATATCCTCGTTCTTCTGGCTTGGGGGGTGTTTAGTCCACCGTCATCTTCATGCCCATAGTCTATTTCCCTTTGGAGGAACTGGTAAAGAAAATTCCTCTCCTGCAATAACTTTCCCTTCCTTAAACCACGGCTTGAGGTACACATACATGCGCCACGAGGCTCAATACTTCCCTCTGACCATAGTCTGGAGTTATTTCAATGTTTCTTGACTCCATCATCTCTACATATGCCTCCTTATTGTGCCATACATATGTCTTGCACAAAATATGGATATCTAAGTCCACCTTCTCAACATTAAACTGTAATTTATGCGCGTTGTGTAACCTGTTCATCAATTCCTTAAAATAATGAGTAGTAAATGTGAATGGTAAATTACACCATGGGATCTTCTCACCTGTCTTCATGAAGAATCTACCCAAACAAAAGTGATGGTATGTCATGAAATCTGCTTGTCTATCCAAAATATTGAGTATTTGGTGTGGTATGCGCCACTCTCCCTCAAATTCCTTGCACATCCTCCTAAACCACCTCTCTTGGCACTCCTTATATGTATTTGAAATTGAACCATGACATGTATACTTGGTGAACTTCTTAGCAAGTGATTTATTTTCCATGGCGTATTCCCATACTTTCTCCTTCAGCACATCAGGCACACTGATTTCACTAAACACAATTAAGAGTAAAATTATGGCCCAAGTTATCTTCTCATCTTTATCGGATTGGATGCGTGCACATGCCACCAAGATCTCAAAGAATGTACCATGAAATATTGTAGCGAGTCTTATTCACCCATCTATCGTCCTCCTTTTAGTCTTTTGAATGATCTCTGCATTAATATCTTTGAGGGTTTTCTTAGTCCTATGATTAAATTCACTAATCTTACATTTAGTCAACTGTGATGTCCACATCCTACCTTCAATCACCTCCTCGGGTCTTGCATCTCGACCCGACCACTCCTGTGATGATTGTTTCGCCGATGATCGCAACTTCCACCTGCACATGATATACCTGTGACCCAAACCACGTAGTGAGTGTCGAAAAAAACTTTCAAGTTCCCCGAGATGGATGTCGAATGCCACGTGATAAATTCCCATAGATGATCCCAAACGATGATGTCCCCCTGAATGATTATATTTCTATGTCCCATTGTGCAAAAGCGCCTTTGAGTATAACCTACTATTAATAGTAAGTGCATGTTATCGGCTAATTTTGACTTAAAATTAATAAGAATGAAAATTTAAAAAAATTGAAACCACCACCAAATTCCTCTCGTCCCTTCTTCAGGAGGAATATTTTTTTGTATTTCTTGGCGAGGTCACGATATTTTGATGATTCAAATTGTCCCCAAATTGGAGCCATTTGTCAAAAAGGGCTCTGCTGAGAACACAACATTATCTTTAGTTTCTTGGATCTTAGTTTTGATATAAATATGACTCCAACCTCCACAACGAATAGGGAGACCAACCCCTTAAACAAATCCACTCCATAAACAAAAAAACTTATGCATTTCACAACATGGAACTACGGTGGAAAAGATAGAGAGTAGATTGATTAATATGGACATTTTTTTGCAAGAATTAAATACCGGATTTCATATCCAAGATGTTAAGATTTCAAAGGATTTCCAAAGGCATTGTCATGTTGATCGTTGTTTGAGTTTCACATTGTTTCTACTTTCTATTTTTGTTGCCCCCACACTTAGCCACCCTCTAACCCCTTCATCTTCACCCCTCTTCTTATCCCAAAATTTCTCTCCTTTTAATATGAATCCTTCAAAAAAAAACCCACGTGTTTCCATCATACATTTCTTGAGACCACGATTTCTAGTATTACAAATCACTTAGGTTTATCCATAGATGAAACACAATGCCATGTAAAATTTGAGTTGGGTTTAGTACAGAAAATGATACTCATTGAATAATTATATAAATTGGGTTCCTAAAATGTAGATGTGGAAATTTATTTTATGGTAGCAATCATGTTAAATTATGTATGATTGTAATTAAGATCTAAATAGATATAAGCAAAAAAATAAACCTAAATACAAATATTAGACTATTTAGATCATACGAAAACTAAAAATAGTTAAGTTCTAGAAAAATTAAAGTTTCATAGGATTATACTTGATATTACATGAACCTAGAAATAATTGTTTGTAGCGAACAACAATGGACCTATCTAACAATGCAAATTGATCCTACAAAACATAAATTGCTCAACCACTTGAACCAATTGTATAGATAGTAAAAAATGGTTGATCAAATCCATACAAAGAACAAAAATGGCTTCCTTTGGTAAATGTAAATTTGTCTAACATATGATGTCATATGGTTTTGAATGTCAAAAACCTCACTCGAGTTTCTTGAATTGGATGTGGATCACTTGGAAGCTTACCCTCTTTTTAAAAACCTCAATGGAGTCTCAACAAATTGTAAGACCCATAAAAAACAAGGGATACAAATGAGGGCCTATGTTATCCTTCCTTTATAATTGAGGCCCTAACATCTTGATAATAGTTATAACTAATTCTTTATGCGATTGAGCAAACAATTTAATATAAGAAAATATCTCAACCTTTATCTTTTTATTGTATTCATAACTACTAACACTTGTTATAATTCTCTCTAAATAACTTTTGGCTCGATGATACTATGGGAAACAATAAATATGCTTTTACCCGGAAAACTCTTTAAAAATAACTAGCAATCACACCAAAGGGGTGCAATGTAAACATCGATAGTCGTAAAAGAATCAATTAATGCCATGTTCAAAGGAGGATGTGAAAGCGGGCGAGAGATGTAATGAGGGAATATATAGAAGGAAGCACAAAGGAGTAGTATTTTGAAGAGGAGGGAACAACAACTATTCAATCCAAAGAGGTAAGCAAGTATTGAATCAAAATATGGTTAGTTCAGTCTCCTGCTTTCCTATGGTCATGTTCTTGCTATGATTTGTAGTGGGAATGTTGGCCAGTGAGACGGGGGAGTAGTTGAATATGGAGATCTCATTACATAGGAACATTGACTCAAGGGCCTGGACATCCACAACTCCAAGGACAATGTTGACTGTTTTGTTGATTTTTATCTCTTAAAGAAGAAGGTAAGGTAGATGACGAGGATGAGTTGGAGGGCATGATGAGTAAGGGAAAAAACATGAGAGACTCAAAGATGATGAAGCTTCCTATCTATAGGTGTTGGTGAAGGAGACTCGTTGAAGCCTTTGAGGTCATTGAGAATATGGACAGCGTAAACAATGGCTCAAGGCTTGCCCCCTTAGACAGGGGTCATTTCGGTCCATCAATGGCCTATGTAGAGCTAAGGTTTAGATTCAGACAAGAATTTTGAAACTATGTTGCCTCCTCTACGAGACTTGTGCATTGTGCAAAGGGGCATGTTGGCGAGGCCATTCACAACATGTCATGGATTTGTTTGAGGTCCTACAACTGCCTTATGAGATAGTGTCTCTCTTTCATGTTGTTATGTTAGGGACTAACTTGTTTGAAAATGAACACTATTCCATCCAAGCCTTTTTGGACATGCACCGACATCCCTACAACTACGCTAAAACGGAGTTCATAACAAGGCAAAATAAACCATCAAGGCTTAATGGAAGGTGGATTTTGTGGATGTTGTTGCTAAGTGCTAGTGGTGGCAAGACCCATGGTGCAAATTTGTTTCCCACACAAAGCACAAGGTTATGGAGGTACAACTAAAGGCAATACCATCCAAAGAACAATAGACACACTATTCTTAATGGAAAAGAACACCAAAGCAAGATTTTTTATTTTATTTTCTTCAAAGCTTTTGGGGTGCATGTCAACATCAACAATAGTACAATATAATAAGGTCCATTCATTGCAATATTTTGGGAATGAAAGATGATGTTTAAACTTATGCAACACGACATTAGAGTTATTTTAGAAAGTTATCAATGAAGTGGGTAATATGATATCCACTATGGGTTAAATTTGACAGTTGTCTAGACATTTTCATGATTCTAGTCATAAAATACTTGCAAATACTTGAAATAATTGTTTTATACGACATGTAAACTTTAAATATGATCATCTTTTTATATATATTTATATATAAAATATATTACAATACACACATGTATATAAATAAATATATAATAATATTATATTTCTTTATTAATGATATATAAATAACATTATTTTGTATTTTAAAAAGACAATATAAAAATATTTCGTTTATTACAAATAAATCTAATTTATTATAAATTATAATATATAATTTTGTTACAAATGTTAAAATAAAAAATAATATAATATTAAGAATGACTTGTACTACTTTACTCTTTCATGCCCTTATAAAACAAATTAACATGTAAATTTAGCAGTAATTGGATAGTTGCAGCGAGTGCAAAGTTTTGCCCTCACATAATTAACTTTAAAAAAACTTTAACATTTATATAATTACAAAAAAAAGATTTGATTTATTTTAAGTAATCAATTGAATCTCACTCTAAAATAGAAACACATAAAAAGAGGCCCAACATTAATATGACGGTGATGCAACTAATAATCAAGCAATCCAATGGACGGGCCCACCAACTGATCTGACATTCAACGAAGTCTCTATCAAACTGCACAACACACGTGAAGACAACAACCGACATTACACGTAAACATTCATGTTAAGTGAATAGAAACCCGAAAACATAACATAGCGAACGACTTTTGGAGTTCTTGCTTTACAAAATCTACAATTCCTAAACATGACGTTACGGGAACTGTGCTAAATCCCCGGTATTTAACAAAATAAAAGTTGAGTGGGAAAATAGACCCATGTCAAAAAACCCACCAATCGGATTACATGCTAATCCATCACTTTTACACGAAAGTCATACCCATTTAAGAAAAAGTCACCAACACTTCAATAGAATAAAATTTAGATATCATTAATTTGTATTCATTATTTTGTGTTTCCTCACTAAATCATTACAAAACAATACCAAAAAATAACATAAAAAAATGAACTCCTTTTTTCATGTAATATCGACGTTGTTTCCTCTTCCACCAAAAATTAGTCACATGACACACATGAAGACAACATCCGACATTACACGTAAACATTCCCGTTATGCGAAGAGACATGGAAACCCGTTAAACATAACGAGAATGACTTTTGGAGTTGTACTTGCACAAATCTACGGTTCTAAACATGACATTACGAAATATGCTAAATCCCTAGGTATTTAACAACAAAATAAAAGTTGAGTGGGAAAATAAACCCATGTCAAAAGCCCACCAATCGGTTTACGCGTTAATCCATCACTTTTACACGAAAGTCATACCCATTTAAGAAAAAGTCACCAACACTTCAATAGAATAAAATTTAGATATCATTAATTTGTATTCATTCTTCTCCATTTCCTCACTCCCCATTGACAAAACAAAACCAAAAAATAACATAAAAATATGAACTCCTGTTTTCATGTAATATCGACGTGAAGTGATATAGCGTGTTTTCCATCCATATTATTAGTCCACAAACCCGGTGTGTCGAACATGGCATCACATACTCGGATAATATCTCTTCCTTTGAACGTGCAACCATATCCTTTATCTAAAGAAAAATTGATATTATTATTTTGAGCATGAAATCGTGAGGAGGTAAACATACATTTGTTTCCTCTTCCGCCAAAAATGGGTCAGTGAAAAGGACATTAACACTTCACACTAAGTCTAAAAACAAGAATTTTATTAAGAACTCTAAAAGCCTAAGAATCATAGTTTAGCTTGTTTTCTCTGCATGTTTTAGCGTTTCGTGTTGTCTTCGTGACTTATTTATGGAACCGTGAGTTTTATGATCGCCCTATTAATATAACCGTGTTGTCTACATTATTAATAATAATATAAGGAAAATTCCAATAATAAAAATATCATATCTATAGATAACGTCCACACCAAACTTTTTATTTATCCAAACATTGAAGTGCACGTCTAGTGGAAAAATGTGCTCACCCAAACACAACTAAATTGCGTAAAAGCGACCCAATAAAATTTAATGAGACAAAGTCCCATTGTGATCCACGTGCCATTCAAATCTACTTACGTGGCTAATGCCGCAAGTAAGGAAAACAATTAATCACAGGTGGCATTTAAGAATTCTATGAATGTAAACAACATGGAAGATCATGCGTCACGTGAGAATATTCCAAACCTTATGTTGCGATGCCGTTACTTCTCTGCAATGTCGTCCTCAACCGGCCATATTTGCTGTCAAATGACGTTATAAACACACAGAACTGTGCGCAAATTAGGAAAAATATAAAATAAAATCCCAAGCTTTGTTTTCTCCTTGGGAATTTCAGGATGCTGCTAAGGCCTTTTATGTGCAGGGACATGCAAAGTCTATTACAGGTACCGAATGACACAAACAGTTCCTAGACAATCCTCTGTACAGTCATATTTCAAGACTCGAGAAAGAGAGGATGAATGGCTTGCAGACTTGTCATTTTCCTTGTCCTTGCATGATAGGGGAGAGACGTCAATAGTAGTGCACCTAAGTTAGGGCCCACAAAATTAATTCTATACAATGTGGGATCTTAATTTTTTTACACAACACGTAGTTCAAGATTTTTTTAAATTATAAATAATTTTTAATGTTGAATTGGAGGAAAGACATATTTTAAATTTATTTAAAATAGTAAATTTGAGTTATATACATTTTGATTAGCACCCATATTTGATCATGGGTGATAATGGTTCAATGTTGAATATTTAATAATGACAAATCTTACATGTCATGATGTGATTAGGTGTTGTCATGTCAAAATGACTAATCATCTGGGTACTTTTATGACAACTATAGGGTGTTGTGTATTCGAGACACTATATCATGATTGGACCCTTCTCAACTATTGGTGTCTATCCCCAATTCTTTCACTTTAAAACAATGCCAACCATTTGATTTCGTCGCATGTACCTAACAAATAATTGGAACTTTTGATTTCTTTGCAGGTGTGTGTCGAAGTCGGGCTTCAATGTAAAAGGAAACACCTATTGATGTAATTACTCTTTATTAATTATCTTTGAAGGCGTTTCCCTATAGGAAAGGCCCTTCCGGTCGTTTAACCAACCTTTGTGTTAAAATTGACACCCATTTTCACTTTTTTTTTCGAAATTTACATGTATTTTCTATTTTTTAGTCGTTTCATTTGCATCTGCAAAGCATATATTGCGATAATAAACGGACATAAAGCAGCAGGATATAATAGAATGAAAGAGGGCCTCTTACATTCAAATTGGTTTAATTGATAACAGATTTGATTGAGTGCAGCGACTACGACTTTTTGGAGGAGGAAGAGTGGCATGTACAAAGCAAATTACTCGCCAAGTCCACATGAGGAAAGCTCCCAGAAAACAACTTGCCACCAAGGTGTTTACTTTCTTCCTTACCTGTACTGTAATAATTGTATTTTTCTCTAGATTTTTGATTTAGGGGTTTTTTGTTGTTTCCATTTTTGGTTGCAGGCTGCTCGTAAATCCACACCGACAACAGGGGGAGTGAAGAAGCCACCTACGATACTATCCTAGAATTGTTGCTCTGTGGTATGTCTTTGATTAATTTTTGGATTTGATATCTTTGTTCGGGTTTGAAAATTTTAGAAGGGTTTGAAAATTGAATTCGGAATGTATTTGTCGGAAATTGAATTACTAGGGTTTTTTTATTTATTTTCAAAGGCTCGTTCGTGAAATTGCACAAGATTTTAAGGTATATTTAGTTGAAGTTAGGGTTATGAGATTATAGGAATTTTGTTTCTCGGTGGTGTGGACACAATTGTGATGATTTGAAAATTGGTTACTCTGCAAACCGATTTACATTTCGTAGTCATGTTGTTCTTGCATTCAAGAGGCATACAGTGGGGCTATTTGAGGATACTAATTTGTGTGCCATGCATGCCAAGACTAGGGTCACCATCATGAAAGAGCATAGAGCTCAGAAACCCATCATGTAATCTGACATTAATTTAGTTAGTTCTGAACTTCTAAACCGAGTATTTTTAAAGACAAACTGTAAAATATGGTTACAATTCCGAATAGTTTGAGGCTTTAATTTATGTTTTTAACGACATAAATTGGATCTCCATATGGCTCAAATTTATATATTCGAGGAATTAATCTCTTTGTGAATATAAGAAGGATATTGTGCCCCCTCCACATTCCATAAAATTGTGATGTTTTGAAAATTAGTTACTCTGTGAGACCGATTTACGATTCCCAGAGTCACGTTGTTCTTGCATTACGAGAGGCAACAAAGGTGTACCTAATGGGGCTATTTGAGGATACTAATTTGTGTGCCATACATGCCAAGACTAGGTTCACCATCATGAAGATCATAGAGCTCGAAACACATCGCGTAATTTGATATTGATTAGTTACGATTCTAAACTTGGAGTATTTTTTAAGAAAGTTTGTGTAAAAAGATGGTTACAATTCCAATTCAAATAGTTTGAGGCTTTAATCTATTTTTTTAATGAAAAAATTGGATCTCCATTTGGCTCAGATTTATGTATTCGAGGAATTAATCTCTTTGTGAATATAAGAAGGATATTGTGCCCCCCTCCACATTCCACATAATTGTGAATGATTTGACGACCGTTTGCATGAGGGGTTTGATTTAGGTCTCAATTTTTAATTAAAAGAACAAATACAGAGGATTTGTTGGCATTGACATGTAACTGATCTAAATTGCAGAACAATGACCAAAATTTTGACAATTGTTCCTTTTCATGGTACGTTTTTAAATTTCCATACATTTTCGGTCTTGTCCCAAGTGTGATTGATACAATACATCCTAACAAATGGTTTTCTTGAGTTCCATTTGCAAGGTATGTGCAAAAAAAACAAAATTTAAATTTATGTTGTCCTAATGTGGCACTTGTTCAGGTCAAGCAAATTTTCAAGGAGTAAATTTTGGCATTTATTCAATCCTCGAGTCTCATTCTCTCCTTAACCCACTCGAAGATGCGCAGTTATAAATACACAAATGTTGATAGTATTTACTATTATAAGGTAAAAAATGTTGAGTTGTGGAGCTCAATTACTTCAAATTAGCATGCAATATTAAACTTGCAAGAAAACACAGTAACCAACATCGGTTATGGAGGGACCAATATCGGTCACCTATGACTGACATCGGTCAAGCAAGTAGGAACTTACAATATTGGGGATAACCGTCGGTTACTTACTGTGCGTGAGTGTTTTATTTAACTCACGAGAATTAGATATAATTTTAACATTAAAGTAGATCTATTGATTGTAATTACATGGCTAAGTGCCCTAAGTTTGTATATGCCTATATAAGCATAAAAAGATAGGGTTTAGAAGTAAGGATTGTAAGAATTGATGATTATTGTGAGAATAATTGTGAGAGAGAGAATTCTTGGAGAAGAAAGAGAAGCTTGAGAGAAAGAAATTACTATACATCTGAGAGGTGTGGAAGATTGTAAATATTCATTGTATATCTTCTAAAAGCTTTGGATAATAGATTGGCTTGTTTCTTGGTGGATGTAGCCCACACTGGGTGAACTACATTTATATCTAATGTTAATTTATATCTCTTGTTTTGTATATTTCTTCTAGTAGAATATCTGTTTTTATTGCATGTATGCTTAGATTTGATATATTATCTGTACAACCTTGTGTTAACCCCAACAACTAGTATCAGAGCTTTGTTTGAGGGTTTTGTGTGTTGACAGATTTACTCACAGAGGGTTTTCTGATTGAGTGGGAGCTACAACAATGGCAGAAGAAAACAAATACAAGGTAGAGAAGTTTGACGACCGAAATTATCAATTATGGAAGATACAGATTGAGGATTATATGTATCAAAGAGATTTGTACTTATTATTAGATGAAAATTATAGACCTACGAAGATGACTGATGAAGAATGGAATATTATTGATAGAAGGCTCGGATCTATAAGATTGAGCATTAGACATCATCGTGGCTTCTAATATTACGAAGCAACATCTATGGTAGAGTCAATGAAATCTTTTACTAATTTATATGAAAAACCTAGTGTTTCAAATAAAGTTTATTTAATGAAGAAACTATTTAGTTCTAAGATGCATGAAGGTGGATATGCATCTAGTCATTTGAATAATTTCCAATCTATTGTAAATCAGTTAAAATCGGTTGATATTCCATTTGATGATGAAGTGAAAGCACTTTTATTCTTATGTTCTTTGCCTGATAGTTGAGATAACTTGGTAATAGTTGTTAGTAATATAACATCTGCTAATTATATTTTGAAGTTTGATGATGTGGTTAGTATAACCTTGAATGGATAAATTTGTAAAAAAGTACACAGAATCGTCATCTGGGAATGCTTTGAATATGGAAAGCGAGAGGTAGGCGGAAGGAGAGATCCAAGAGTAAGAATAATGGGAAATTAAAGTCAAGGGATGGTAAATCTAAATCCAAAGGTAAGGGAATTACCTTGGAAATGTGGAAAGAATGAACATGAAAACAAAGATTGTTGGTCAAAGAATAAAGAGAACCAACACCTAGAAAAGGTAAAGAGTCAATAAAGAGGCAAATATTAGAGTAGAGGTAATGCAAAACGCTCTTAATATTTCTTTAGATAGTAAAATAGAATCATTAGTTTTAGATTCATGAGTTTCTTTCCATCTGACCCCTAATAAGGGTTATTTCAAAAATTATGTCTAGGGAAAATTTAGACATGTTTATTTGGGTGATGATGAACCTTGTAATATTATTGGTAAAGGGAAGTTCATCTAAAGTTGTATAATGGACATACATGGGTATTGAAAGATGTGAGGCATGTGTCAAACCTCAAGAGGAATCTTATTTACTGCGGCAGGCAACCGAGTGAAGGCTGGTTGCGTGGTTACATTCACAATGGAGACTCTTGGAAAGTCACCAAGAGTGCTTTTGTTGTGGAAAGAGGCAAGAAGGTAGAAACATTATATTTATCTAAATGTGTTATTGATTTCTTTCCTATATTATCTACTTGATTGGATGCATGCATGTGGCATAATCGGTTGGGCCATATGAGTAAAAAAGGAATAAAGATCTTAAAGACAAAGGGTAAGTTATCAAATTTGAAAGATTTAGATCTTTATTTTTGTGAGCATTGTATCTTTGGAAAGTAAAAAGAGTGAGATTTCTCAAAGTTGTGGCAACTAAGAAGGAGAAAGAAATTGGATCTTTTACACTTAGATGTGTGGGGACTATCTCAGGTAGCTTCTCATGGAGGATCCCAGTATTATGTTACTTTCATTGATGATGCTATGAAGAAAGGTATGGGTTTATTGTATTAAACGTAAATATGATATTTTTGAGACTTTTAAAATATGGAAATCCCTTGTTGAAAATGAATCAAATTCAAATTTAAAGTTCCTTAGAATTGACAATAGTGGTGAATATTATAGCGAGGATTTCAATGATTATTGTTTAGTGAATGGAATACGTAGAGAAAAGGATGGTTAGAACGCCATAAGAGAATGGTGTTCTTTGGAAGAATGAAAAGACAATCATCGGATATGCTTAAAAGTATGAGGATACATTCTAGATTGCCCTTACAATTTTGGGTAGAAGAAGTTAATACAACAGTTTATTTGATTAACGTGGGCCTTCAAGTTCACTAGATGGAGGAATACTAGAGGAAGCTTGGACCGAGAAAAAGTATATCTTTCTTTTCTTAAATTTTTTGGTTCAAAAGCTTTTGTGCATATTGATAAGGAAAATAGGAAAAAGTTGGATGCAAAATCCAAGAGATGCACTTTCATTGGTTATGGATTTGGTGATTTTGGATTCCATTTTTGGGATTTAGAGAATTCTAAAATTATTAGGAGTCGTGACATTGAATGGAATGAAAAGAGAATGTACATGGATCAAATTTTGGTACCTAAGGATGAACTAGTTGAGAAGTTTGTGAATGAAAATGAACTCTCATATTTAAAAATAATACCAGCGAGGTTATACGATAACGAACTAAATTTGACCCACGACCTACATCTATTGGGATTAGCACACCGATTGTACATATAATATATCATATCTAAGGATACATGTAATAAAAATGTATATTCTACGGAAGAAATATACAAAACAAGAGATATAAATTAATGCAGGTTTAACGCGTGGTTCACCCAATGTGGGCTACATCCACCAAGAAACAAGTCAATCTATTATCCAAAGCTTTCCACAAGATATACAATTGAAGATTTATAATCTTCCACACCTATCATATGTACAATACTTTTTTTTTCTCAGAAGTTTTTGTTTCTTCTCCAAGAATTGTCTCTCTCATAATTATTCTCACAATAATCATCAACTTCTTTAATTCTTCTTACTTCTAAACCCGAGCTTTCATGATTATATAGTCATATACAAACTTAGGAACTTAGCCATGTAATTACAATCAATATATTTGCTTTAATTCTAAAATTAGATCTGATTCCCGTGAGTTAATTAAAACAACCACACACAGGTGACCGAATTCGATTAGCCTTAATCGATGTCGGTCCCTCCTTAACCGATGTCGGTTACTTTGTTTTCCTACAAGTTTAATATTGCATGTTAAACCGAAATATTGATCTCCATAACTCAACAATATCCCACTTTGAGATAAACTACTACATTATACATGTACAACGTCATTCTTGGATCCTTTCCTTAGCTTTGTTTCTTCCTCTTCAAGTCTCAAACTTGAAGACCAATAGAAGTGGAGTGTAGCTCCAACTCTCTTTTTCTAATGGCTTCGTTAGCATATCCACAGGATTCTCACTTGTATGAATCTTCCCAAACTTCATTTGCGCATCCTCCAATACACTGTCCGTATGAAGGGATATCTTAGCGAATGTGTTTCGTTCTTGAATGAAATGCTGAGTTCTTTGCCAAATGAATTGCACTCTGACTATCATTGAACAATTTGCAATCATCTTGCTCCTTTCCCAACTCTTCCATGAACCTTCTCATTCATATCATCTCTTTGCTAGCCTCTGTAGCTGCAACATACTCTACCTCTGTAGTAAGCAAAGCCATAACCTTCTGATCTCAAAATCCAAATAATCTGTGCAGTCCCACCTCTATGAAAATATATCTAGTAGTGCTCTTCCTACCATCCATATCTCTAGCCATATCTCGAATAAACATAGCCACATACGAAATATTCGAACCTATATAGCATAACTACATGCTTTAGATGTCATTATCAAATACCTAAGTATCCACTGGGATGCTGTTCAATGCTTTTTACCCTGGATTGGTCATAAATCTACTCACACTCCCACTATCTATACAATGTCCGGTCCATTATAAACCATGTCATACATGAGACTCCCAAATGTTGAAGCTGAAGCATATGGTACTCATGTCATGTATTTGACCTCCTCATGTGATGAAGGACACCGATCTTCACTCATTTGAAGTGTACTTCCATAGGTGTATTGTAGTGCCCACTTCCCTTCGACATCTATTACTTTTGATTTCAATCGTTGATTTTACTTATGGACATTATTGCATTATTTTGACTTAGCAGGATGGTAGATGATAGAGATACTCGGTCTATTGTTGGTTTTGATTCATAGTATGTTTTGTATGGATTATTAAGGACAATTTATATTGATGGTGATATGTTGTTGACATGGTTATATATATTTGTATGACGCATGGTACTTTCATCATTTGAGTAGACCTTAACAATTGAACTAATCTTGTGGTCATATGGATATTGATATTGTTGTTAGAAATTGCCTAAATGATGTTTTGATTCAGATGATGTTTTGATTTATATGATGATTTGGATTTATATTGTATATTTTATCCTAGATGTTTTGATGCAGCCACGAGGCCAAGGAGGTGTTATGTGTTTTGCAGGTAAACATGTCACAACAAACAATGGGGGATTAGAGACCAACCACATTGGAATGCTAGATGAATTCAACAAGGGTCACCATGGAAACATGTATTTTGTTGTGTGTGTGTGTTTGAATTGTTAGGGGTCCCCATGGGGAATCACCTCCAATTGTGACCAAGGGGTTGTGTGTTATCTCTTTTATTAGTTTCCTTTATTTGATTTTAGTATGTGATTTATAGTGATGTATTCTCCTTTTATTAATTACTTGATTTGTGTCTAGATTAGTAAATTAATCTTTTACTAAATTAATTATGAATGGGTCAAAATAATTCATTTATTAGATTAGATGGCTCTTGGATTATGTGTTGTAAGTTGAGTGCTTGTGATCTTGAGTGTTGTACACTCTACCCCTTCATGAAATTCGAATTTGGCCTTAAGGGCTAATTTTGGAGGCTTGTGGGACAAGTCAAACTTGTCCCACACCTCTTAAATTGCTATACCAACCCTACCTATGGGTTGGGGGTCAAAAATAGACCCCATTATGTGTTTTGGAAGACAAAAAGGTAAAATATTATTGCACTTTCTTTCTTGTAATTAAAGTTTGTCCTTAGGGGTGTGGGCTTGGATTGTGTGTGTAAGTAATTTGTCATTCCTCTCACCCACCAATTTATTGTGCATTGGGGTTGAGGTTTGACTTGTGAGGTGGAGTTGAGGATGAGTGATGTGGCATCCTACATGGAGCCACCTCACCCTCCTCTCTCCCTTTTCTATTTATTCAAGTTCTTTTGCTTGTTTGGGGGTTACTTCATTCTTTTGTGCTCTTGCATTTTTGGGAGTTAGAGGATTTTGGAGTGCTTGTGGATTTTGTTGGAGCTTGTTGGTGATTGTTTGGGCTTGAAGAAGCTTGGTGTGTGACTCTTGGATCAAGCTCTACCATGGAAAGGTAGGAGCTACACTCTTGTAAAATATTTTCTTTTATATTGTGTATATGTGTGTTTTTGAGTGTTTTGGTATGTTTGTTGGGTGCTTGGGTAGATTGCCTAAGTGTGGTGTAGGAGGGGACTATGGGGATCTTACATGTGGGGAGGCATAAGAGTTCATTTCATGTTTTTGAGGAGTTTGGGTTGGGTGCCCCACCTTGGACAAGAAAATTCTTGCATTTCTTACTTGGTTATTTTGTTGAGGGAGCCATAAGAGATTGTAGGGAGGCATAAGAGAATGTGGGAGGCATAAGAGGTTCTTGAGGGAGGCATAAGAGTGTGTAGGGGTTTTGAGATTTTATTGGAGGGTTTTAAGGTGGGCACCCATTTCCCATTGGGAGGCATAAGTGACCTCCCCATAGATCTTGCTCCTTTGGCTTTTCATTTTGAAGCCTTGTGTATTTTTTTTTTTCCTTCTTGTGATTGTAGTTAAGTTGCTTGTGTTTTTGGTGTGGTTGTGAAAACTTGGTTTTGTGATGTGGAAGCTTGTTTTGTTGCCATGTGTTGGATCCATCTTTCATTGCAATGTGGTTGGGGCTCGGGGCCAATGAGGAGGATGGATTCTCCTCATTGGATTTTTGGTTGGGTGGAGAGTGTTGCCTCTCCCCCATTTTTGTTGTGGATCAAAAAAGCATGAAGGAGCTCTCTAGTTGGTGATGTGAAGCTTGGAGCTTTTGTTGTTGTCCAAAATAAACTTCCTTATGAGAAAACCTCCTTGTTATTCCCACTTAGGGTGGAAGACTTGTAATATTGTATTCCTTTTTAGCTTTCATTTTTGTAAGTTTTCCCACTTTAAGTGGAAGATATTGTAATAATCTTGTGAAGAAAAGTTGTATTTATTATTGGACTTTAGAGTTGTATTGTATATGTTGAAAAAGGAAAGAAAATTTGTGTTTGTAAAGCTATTTTTGTTGAAATAGAAAAGAAAGTTTATTATCATTATTTGAAGTTTTAGTATTGTGAAGAGAAAAGAAAGAATTCTAGAAATTGTAAAATGATAATGGTGTATGCTTGGGAAACTTGAATGTAGAACCAAGTTGTTAGTAATTGTTTGAACTAATAAGTTGTAGTGGAAATGGAAAGAGGCAACAAATTTGAAGTATGTTGTAATGTTGAATTGTTGCATTTTGTAGTAAAAAAATAACAATATTAAAAGTAGAATTAATTCCTTTTACTTATGGACTTGAAAGAAAATTTTTGAATAAAATGAAATGAAAATGAGTCTTGTAGATGTTGTGTTATTATTGAAATAGTAAATGTTTAAAGTGAGTAAATTTTAACTATGGAATGAATAAATGGAATTAAATCTTGCAACTGGAAACTTTAGGCATACATAAATTAAGACCAAATGACCCTTTTAGAACACTCTAGTGACTTTTGTTTTTTTGAGAAATCTCGGTTTTAAGGTTATGTTTCTAAGAAAGAATCTGACCACCCTATGTGTAGCGGCGGTCTCGTAACTCCACTCAAGCTCAGCAGGCGGTCAGTCTCAGAACCACTAGCCGGCCTAGTAAGGCGTTTGTGAATCGTCACCCAGGTGGGGCGGCGGTCCCAGGACCGCCGGCTACTCTGGCGTGGTTCTATCACTTACACGAAAAATCATAGATCCACACTTGTGCAAATTTTAACTTGTAATAACTAAATTTTAAGCATGTAAAATTACAGAGGAAACCTCCAACAAACAAATAATGGCTAAATCTCATTGTTTTAAGCAATTAAATCTTCAAATGGTAAATTCAAAGTACTCAAACTCATATATATTAATAGAGGTAGGGTTTGCCCCAAATGGAGAACTCCAAATACAAATAGTTTTGTAATAAAACCAGATTTGAAAAAGGAAATCCCTTCAATCCTTGAATGAAAGACATTACAATGATAAATCTACAATCTAAACTAATCTAAGCTTGATTTCTTTGTAGACTCCTCCATAGTTCTTCCTTTCTTTCTCCCATGGCTTCCTTCTCTCCAACCTTCAAATTAAACAAAGGAAAAGTGACCAAATGAGGAGACTTGGGTAAAGAAAGAGATTAAATAAAAATTCATAAGGATATTTAGGGTTAGTTTGGAACCCTAGGATCTAGTGGCCACAATTGAATTGATCCAAGGGTTGAGGATCAACCCTACAATTGTTTGGTAGGAATGATATTTTATAGATGTTTTAAATAAAATTAAAGGTATGTGTAGATGGGTGAATGGGGCCATTTAAATACCTTGGTGTGCAAAGTCACTAATCTAGTTCCTAGTATGTTTTAGAAAAGTAATGAAATGGACATTTAAGTTATTTAAATAATGGAATTATAGTAACTAAGTATAAGGTAAAGTATTAAGGTAGGAATGTTAGTTGTGGAGGAGTAAAAACATTAAACCAAGTAAATTAAATTATGGCACCTTCCTAGTTGAATGTTAATTAATTGACCTTAGAGATAAATTAAGAATATTTAATCATTTAACTTAGACTTGGTCCATCCTTTGTAAAGTAAAGATTATTGGTGAAAATAAATTTAATGCACTCTAAGGGTTGACAACCTTGTAACCTTTTAACTTAAACAAAAAAAAAAATTGCCGCAACTTTCGGGTTAAGTGTTTAGGGTTTTAGCGTGTTCCTAGAATGTCATTTTTGTGGGCGTTACATGTACTTACGGGTTTTGAATCTTGTATGTTAAACCTTTCCAACACCTTATTGATATAAGCTTTACGAGACAAATGCAATTTATTGTTCTTCTGTCTCTGTGTATTTGCATCAAAGGATTTTTTTACTGACTCCTAAATCCTTCACAACAAATGTGTGAGCTAGTTTTCCCTTGAGCTCACTAATGTCTTGTTGGTTTGAAAATATGTCGGTTAGATAGGTCATGGGAAACAGTTAACAGCGGTGTGCGGCATAGCCCCTCTTTGAGACAGCAAAGCGAAATTGGTTTATTGCTATTCTATCAAGCAGGAATCTGTGCAAATCTACACTATTCTAACTTCGAGGGTTTGGGATCTCATCCCAGTAGAGGTAGTTCCAACTGTGAACAAAAATGTAAGAGGGAAGGAACGGAGGAAGGTAGATCTGAAGGGAGAAAAGAAATGAATTCGAAAGGAGAAAGGTCAAAAGGTTTATGCTTTGGGGCTGAGTATGTAGAGCCAAACTTACTTGCATAAAATGAACAAAGAAATCTTGATGAACATATGATGATAATAAGAATGAATCCAACGAATAGAAACATAGATCTAACTTAAGAAAGATCTAATGCAAATAACACATATATTGAGCACAAAGTCTGAACATATATATTAATATCTCTTCATTATAAGAAGGCACAAAGTCTTTCTTTCTTCACCTCTTTTTTATACAAAAATGTCCACAGGAATACAACAAGTATTTCAAGTATTTATAGAAGAAGAGGAGAGAAGAGGACAAAAATAAACCAACCACTTTTACAAAATATCTAAAAAGTCAAAAGTTGACTTTGGGCAAGTTTTGGATGGCAACATCCCATGATGCAACATGGATGATGCCATCGTAAATGCTTGAACATACTTTTAAAAATATTATGTTACAAAATAGATCGAAGCATACACAAGAGGAGAAACTACTCCTCATCATCTCTTAGCTTAAAAGAATGTCTTGCTTCCGATCGGAGAGGCGATGTGACACCGAGCTCGGTACTCCATAAACTTGATGATCATTATCTCAATTTGATTATGATCGGGACCTTTGAAATGGTCACCAATAACTTTGCAAGTTTCTTTTCGAGTCTTGAGCTTGTCAGTAGCCGGCGTACTCTTCGCATGCCTCAATCAAGTATCCAATGAAATCGCGGTAAGCCAGAAGGTTATTGATAGACTCTCGGTCAAAAGTGACCTATGGCACCAAACCTTGGGTTGCGATATCCTTGAAGAGCTAGATTGTATCATCTGCCTCCCGAGGTGAGCGTTTCACTAAGCATCCCAGAGACATCTTTGTATTATGCTGCTCCATTTGATATTTTGCATCCAAGGCTTCATCCTTGATTTTGTCTATCTTTTCTAGGATATACTCCATTTGATCAACCCGTAATCCAGGTGTGGCGAGAGCTTTGTTATGTGCTGCGGGTGATCAATGGCGCCGACCTTTAATAGGTCGTCGATTGAGCGATTGACAATTGCTGAAATGTTTCATGTTGCGATTTGGCATTGTCTAACTCCTGGATAGGGATCTGCTACTTGCTGCGGCTCCTCGTTTACCCGATCTATACCTTGGTAGATTCATGTGAATTTCTTGATTATTTCCTCACTATCTCTAAGGATTTTCTCTATCCAGAGGACACCGCCGCGCCTTGTTCGCTAATCTTGGTGTATTCATTTATAATATATCGAGATCTAAGCATAATTGCAATAAAAAGAATATCCTACCGGAAGAAATATATAAAACAGAGATATAAATCAACACCGGATGTAACTTGGTTCACCCAGTGTGGGCTACATCCACCAAGAAAAAAGCCAATCTATTATTCAAAATTTTCACAAGATATACAATTGAAGATTTAAAATATTTCACACTTCTCAAATGTACAATACTTTCTTTCTCTCAAGCTTTTGCTTCTTCTCCAAGAATTCTCTCTCACAATTATTCTCACAATAATCATCAACTTCTTTAATTCTTCTTACTTCTAAACCATAGCTTTCATGCTTATATAGTCATATACAAACTTAGGGCACTTAGGTGTGTAATTACAATCAATAGATCTCGCTTTAATTATAAAAATAGATCTAATTCTGTGATTTAATTAAAACACCCACACATAGGTAACCGATGCGATTACTCTTAACCATGTCGGTTCCTCCTTGCTTGACCGATGCCCTGTCATAGGTGACCGATGTCATCCTTCCTTAACGAATGTCGGTTATTGTGTTTTCCCCAATTTTAATAATGCATGCTAAACCGAAGTAATTGAGCTTCATAACTCAACAACAATGGTTAGCGGAACCAATATCGATTACAAAAAGAGTCAAACCGGCAGGCATCGGTTAGCATGAACCAACATCGATTACATAGGTAACCAAAGACATCGATCCAACATCATAAATTTAAACAAATGTCTAGAACGTCTAAAATGAGCCTTGATTACTATGAACTTCTATGAGAAGGTCATAAAGGGTAAGTAAACCTCAAGAAAGATTTACACCTTCTCTATTTTATTTATTATTGACTGATAATGGTGAACCGAGAAGTTTTGAAGAAGCGATGCATGATAAGACCCATATGCGGTGGGAGCATGACATGGATGAGAGATGGACTCCTTGGAACAAAACCAGGACTTGCAATTTGGTTAAGTTGTCGGCGAGTAAGAGGACATTGTAGAATAAATGGGTTTATAGGATCAAGGAAGAAGAAGTGTATAGAAAAGGCACAAGGTAATGCTTGTAGTAAAGAGATTTGTATAGAAAATAAGTATTGACTTTGGTGAAATAATTTCTCTTGTTAAAATGACTTCCATACATATTGTATTGAGTTTAGTTGTAGTACATGATTTTCATTTAGAGAAACTATATGTGAAGATGGATTTCCTTCATGGTGATTTGGATGAAGAGATTTATATGCAACAATTGTTTGGGTATGAAGTCAGGGCAAGGAGAAATTAGTGTGCGTGTGCGGAGTTGAAAAAGAGCCTATATGGGCTCAAGAAAGCTCCATGGCAATGGTACATGAGGTTCGATAGTTTCATGCATGAGCATGGTTACTTGAGATGTGAATCAGTTATTGTGTTTATTTCAAGAAGCTTGAAAATGGGAGTTATATTATTTTGTTAAGGTATGTGGATGATATACTTATTGCGAGATCTAATATACATGACATTGATGAGCTTATGGGAAAGATAGCTCACACATTTGCTATGAATGATTTAGGAGCTGCAAAAGAATCCTTGGCATGCAAATACACAAAGACATGAAGAAAAATAAATTGTATCTCGTCTCGGGAGACTTATATTAATAAGTGTTAGAAAGGTTTAACATGTAAGATTCAAAACTGTAAGTACACCTATAAATGGACACTTCAAATTGAGCAAAGATCAATGTCCTTCATCACATAAGGAGGTCAAATATATGACACAAGTACCATATGCTTCAGAGTTGGGAGTCTCATGTATGTTATGGTTTGTACTGGACAGACATTGCACAGCAGCGGTGGGAGTTGTGATTAGATTTATGGCCAATCTAGGTAAAGATAATTGGAAAGCATTTCAATGGAAACTCGGATATTTGAGAGGGACATCTAGCATGCAATTATGCTATGAAGGTTCGGATATTTATTTATGTGGTTATGTTGATTCGAGATATGGTGGAGATCTGGATAGTAAAATGACCACTACTAGGTATATTTTCATAGTAGGTGGGACGGCGCTTAGTTGGATTTCTAGATTACGAAAGGTTGTAGTTATGTCTACTACGGAGAGGCGAGTATATGTTACGGCTACGAGAGGCTAGCAAAGAGATGATATGGATGAGCAGGTTCATGGAAGAGTTAGGAAAGGAGCAAGATGATTGTAAATTTTTCGTGGCTGATCCGAGTGTAATTCATTTGGCAAAGAACTCAAGCATTTCATTCTAGAATGAAACACATTCAATTGAGGTATCACTTCATACGACATGTATTGGAGGATGGGCAACTAAAATTGGAGAAGATTCATATGAGTGAAAACCCTACGGATATGCTAACGAAGCCATTAGAAAAAGATAAGTTGGAGCTACACTCCACTTATGTTGGTCTTTGAGTTTGAGACTTGAAGAGGAAGAAACAAATCTAAGGAAAGGATCCAAGAATGACGTTGTACATGTATAGTGCAGTAATTTATCTCCAAGTGGGAGATTGTTGAGTTGTGGAGCTCAATTACTTGATTAGCATGCTATATTAAACTTGTAGGAAAACACAATAACCGACATCGGTTATGGAGGGACCGAACACATCTGTGTCACATATGACCGACATTGGTTAGGATAATCAACGTCGGTTACTTGTGTGTGAGTGTTTTATTTAACTCACGAGAATTAGATCTAATTTTAACATTAAAGCAGATCTATTGATTGTAATTGCATGGCTAAGTGCCCTAAGTTTGTATATGCCTATATAAGCATAAAAGCTAGGGTTTAGAAGTAAGGATTGTAATAAGTTGATGATTATTGTGAGAATAATTGTGAGAGAGAAATTCTTAGAGAAGAAAAAGAAGCTTGAGAGAAATAAAGTCACATACATTTGAGAGGTGTGGAAGATTGTAAATATTCATTGTATATATTCTAAAAGCTTTGGATAATAGATTGACTTGTTTCTTGGTGGATGTAACCCACACTTTGGGTGTACATCGTTAAATTCGATGTTGATTTATATATCTTGTTTTGTATATTTTTTCTGGTAGAATATCCACTTTTATTGCATGTATGCTTAGATTTGATTTATTATCTCAGACAACTTTTGCTAACCCTAACAAAATAAGGAATGGCCATTTCCATATGTTTTGCCTCGAGATTGTTTAATTATAGACACAATTACTTGAGGAGGTCTTTGTTAAGAGGTCTTTGTCAAGTCATCCGAGGTGTGAATTTGTTAAGGCATACTCCGATCTAATGTAAACACTACAATAGGATGGAAACCCAAGTAATCATAATACAATCCAAGAGTTGATAGTTGAATAAATATCAGGTTTTGACCTGCTGTCATCATCTCTTCTTCTTCTCGTTCGTAAGGTACAATGATATTGGGAGCTGTTATCGAAGCATGAGATTCCAAGATTGTTGTGACAATGTCCAATACCAACATTTAACACTGTGACTCAGGCCTTTGGACAATCATAAAGTAAAAGAAGATGAAGTTTTAACATGAATCCTCAACAAACTCAGATTTCAAATCAAGTAAAGCATTTTAGGAAAGTTTCAGGTAGTACAATAAGCTCGTAAATGAGTATAAATAAGGGATTTGAACAAATACCAGAACCCAATCATATACCATATAAATCAACAAGGAATGGTTTGCTTAACCAAGGTTCTTATGATGTAAATAGGCATGTTGTACAAAGAATAATTTCATTTACTCGTTACAATTTCTTTCTTCATGATAAATCATTATAGTTTATACAAAATTCTCCTCTTTCTACAGAGTACAATCAACATGATCAATTACAAGAATCATAACAATACTCAACTTCAATGTTTTCAAGACCAGTCATTCTCATCCTTTCCTGGATTCCTTTGTAGATTCTAGTAAAAATTAGAGTTCAAAACTTGATTCATATGCCACCAGAATACATCCTTTGTACAACTTGAAATGTATACCGTAGGTGTAGCCTTGAACATATTCTATCTATAACAAGGAAACACATCTTAATTTACCGTATTAAGCTTATTATAAGTGCATGCGAGCGTGCCAAACAATGGATCGAGGGTTCATATCACTTCTTCGTATTGATAAGAGTCAATTAGAAAATTCTTGTAATACATTTTGAAGATGGTTGTCATATATACTCCATTGTCTAATCGGCTGATATGACCATTTCAATAGTAACAACGAATACTTTTTTCATTGCTTTCAACTATATCCTTGTAAATTTGTGCAATTTAGTGACAATATTGGTCATTTCTCACACTAATGTGTAATTCTGAAATGTATATATTATGCTACAACAACACACCATTTGTATAGAGAGTGAAAAGAAAATAGAAATTTTAAAATGAGTTCTTCAACCGAAAAGACCAAACCAGGCCATAGAGGGCAAAGGCTCTGTCTTTGTTATCTATTCACACATAAAGCCATAGGATTGTGATACCGAGTTGATTGATGTTTCCCAATTTTTTGAACAGGGTAAAAAAAACCCAAGCATAAAGTCTCTCTGGTATTGGTGAAGGAAGGAACTTGTTATTTGTCAATTCATACTAACAAAAATGTGATATTCTTGTCACCTTTAACTCCATGACGAGTGTCACTTTTCCTAGTTAATTTGTTTACACATGCATAGAGTGATGTTGTTAAACCATTAAATATACTTTGAGAACAATAATATCTGAAAATGGAAAATTGAGAGGTCATTGATGCTTTCAATTTTTTTCAAAGTGGTATTGTAGTTAACAAGATCTTAAAGATTTTGATACTTTTCTTGGTGATCACTTCACTTGTTATTTGTTCACATATACCTACGGAACTATGATATGCGTGACACCATTAAATATATTTTGACATATTTTTCTTAGAGTTGTAGCTTATTCAAAACTCAATTCAAAATATTGGATTCCAATTCATATATGTACGAATTTGTAACAAATTTGAAATGTAGAGAGAAAACCTTTAAATGTAATGCTTCATTTATATTCCCACACTTACAAAATCAATCACACCCCTTATCAACTTCAAATACAAAAGTAATCACTATCCCTCTAAATCGAATAACATATATACCATTCAATGTTCACATTGCATTGTACACATGTGATTGCTTTGAATACGTCGAAGGAGTTCCCCCTATGGGAAAGGCCCTTCCAGACATTTCTCCAACTATGTTGAATTTGACATTTGATGACCGTTTAGACGTTTTCATGTTTTTCGACTATTTTTAATAGTTT
Source organism: Taxus wallichiana var. yunnanensis (assembly GCA_018340775.1). Lineage (NCBI taxonomy): Eukaryota > Viridiplantae > Streptophyta > Pinopsida > Cupressales > Taxaceae > Taxus > Taxus wallichiana. The sequence continues at coordinate 850,936,698 of CM031243.1, forward strand.
TTGGATCCTTGCATGCTCTCTTCGGCTATTTTTAACGCTTTTGGATCCTACATGCTTTGCTCAAAATCTCCGTCTCGCACTACTTTTTAGCCCATGGTTCAAGCTCCTTTGTGTAGTTTTCATTGGTCGGTTGCATTTTGCTTGGCTCTCATTTGACGGGTAGTTGCATGTTGAGGAGGAGCCCCGCAAGTCTAAGGCGGAGGAGTTTTTTCCACCGAGTTGCAGAACCTCCGTGATGGAATCATCCTTTGCATCCTCGCAGCTTACTTATTCTTCAACTTGCCTCGTCTCCCGGGCTATGCAGGTTCGATTCTCATCCACAACTGTCTCTTTGTTTTCTTCCTCCTCGGCAGAACAACAACAACGCGTAAATTCGTTGGTGGAAGTCTCAATCTCATTCTCATTTTCGTTGTTGTCCTCTTATAATAATAAGCAACTCTTTCTCCTTCTCACAAGCTTTTCCTCGACATCCACGACAAGACATTGCTTGAGCTTTTCATGCTCATCGATGAGAATAAAAACTATGAGATTGGACTTGAGCACATCCTCCTGCTTATTTATTGATATCTTTGCCTTGACTTCTGCTCTCTTCAATCTGCAATATGCGGTTAAATTTCTTCTTCAGAGACCTCAGCCGCTTGTTCAGCATGGAAAAAACAGGGCCATGACATTCCTTGTTGGATTCAAGTAATATGTGAGTGTAGAAACGCAGTAGGAAACTTTGAATAAGGCACAATGAAACATGGTTGTGTAGAGTATGCATGCCATGTGTTTGAAAAAATGTCTAAAAGAAATGTTGTTTCCTATAGTACAATGGTTGATGGGTATAGAAAAAATGGGTTTCCTAAAGAGGCCTTTTAGATATATGGGTACATAATTGGTCTCTATATATTTTCTGAAATTTAAATTTCTCAGTAATACTATTATTTTCTTAAGGTACGCATATTTGATACGAAAGAGACATTATTTACATCAATGTTTCAATTTGACCTTACCCTTAAAATCTACGTTTCTTGCTTTAAATTTTGCATTCATATTTTCTTTACTCATATCATCTTGATTCGACTTGTATTTTGTATGAATCTCCACTATGCCATCCTCAGACCCAAAATCCATGGTGCCTCCTCTGTTTTCTCGACAATGTAATAACTTGCACCCCTCCCTCTATCTGATTAGCTTTCCTCAATGAATTCAGTCTCTCCGAGTCTGTGAATCAGATCAGAGATATCATCTTGAATTTCTTCTTGAAGCACTTTCTTACCATTTCTCTGTGTTGTTGATTCTCCTTTGCCTTCTTGGATTCTCCTTATCCTTCCATGATTATCTTCATCTATCATTAATTACCCTTATCCTTTGTTGGTTCATTTCTCCTTTTCCTTTTTTGGTTGAATTTTATTTATCCTCCTCTAGAATTTTGGGCTTCCCAACAAATCTTCTTCAAGTCTCTTATACTATTTTTGTTTTCGGTATCCTCTAATCCAATTAATTTATGTTTTCCAAATCCTTTAATCCAATGATTTTCTATTTTGAATCCTCGATCCAGTTATCCCAAATTGTTAAACAACATAGATGTACATAGTTCCAAAAACTATCTAAACAAATAACATCAGAACACCAAATTTATCACAATGATTTATATACTTATTGAATAAATGACCTTGATAATATTACACCACAATGAGTTAATTACACTCTAAGGCATTCTTGTAGTAAGATCAAACCCGTAGGGTATGAAATTTTTCAAAATTGGAGGGCCAAGATTGAGTTTGACAGATACGTTGAAATCTAACGGTGGCAAATTGTCTCCATTCATGCTAACACAATTCTCTTGGTCATTTGTTTCTTTCCTTTGTCTGGTTTTTGAATTTGGGGTTTCATTGGATCTCGCCATGTCTTTGACCACAATGACTACATAACACCATACTGAAGTACACACAATGGCCACCAATTTATCTGAAAAAACTAGACACAACATCACAACGCTCAAATCAGAGACACGATGGCTACATCATATCCCTCTATAAACTTCAAATTTACAACGGTTTGATGACGCTTCCTTTCAACGCTATGGTAGATTTCATGATTGCCCTATTTGCTACAGCTGACCTGTACTACGGTGGCTCATCTTTTGGACTCCGCCATTGGATTACCCAGAAGCAATGAGTCGAATTCGATCTATGTTACCAACTGCCTTCCGGATCAACTGATAATGTAGTCGTTCCCGACATCATTTATCATTTTGGTGGCGGTGTGGATTATGTAATTAGGGGTCAATACAACTTTGGTACAGTCCGCGACACCAACTCCTTGTGTTTCCTCACGCTAGACATGGGTGACTCTTCAGATGCCATTGCCATCTTTGGCAATCTTTAGGAACAGAATTATCATATTCTCTACGATAATGCCAACCACATGCTCTCCTTTGCTTTGCCAATTGTGCTTCTGTTTAACATTATATGCCTATAAATAAATAAACTAGCATAATCTATAACAACCACAAGTTTATTGATGCTTGCGGATGATATTTTTAATAATCACTTATAGTAACAAGAGCAACAATGTTGCTAAGTACTGCCCAAAGTTACAAACAATGACAAATGCTTCATGTAAGAATAGAATTAGATTTTTAGAAAACTCCTGAAAAATTATGTGTCAAGAAATGAAACTAATACTGGTTATGTCAAAATTTTGACTACAAACTTAGTGCCTCAAATATTAATTATAATATTTGATGATGTTGGTGAACAGGCTCAAGCGGAAATTGCTTTGTGAGCTGTGTTTGTGGGGCTACCGCGGAATCATGCAAATGGGCCGACATTGACCAGATTTGAGCTCAAAATAAAAAACAATTGTACTTAGTTAACAACATCTCGTGAGTATCAGTCTTTACAACGTGGCTTGTTTGTTTAACTTCATGTTGAGCAGAGGGCCAACATTGCAAGTGCAGGTAAAGCATGTTGTGCAATGCTCCTGTGTTTTTATTTTCATGGGTGTTATTTTCTATTTAACTTAATGTCCAGGTGTTGTAAAATGGGAAATCTCAAGTACACTGTGATGGTGCTTCTGGTTGTGGTTGTGGTGAATTGGGAGGAAGAGGGGGAGTTGTCTGGAGATAAGGAGGTTCTCATTGGTTTTTAAGAAGGCCCATTTCAATGTGATGAAGGCAGGGGATCTGTCCAAGTTCAACAACGACACATCTGAGAATAAGATTCAATTATCTTACTTGGGTGGTGTTTTCGATCTGGAAAGAAAAAGAGGGGAACAAAACACTTTGTTCGTCGATAGAAATAGGTGCTACCGCATTACCGATCCACATTGGTATTTACTGGTGTTAGTTGCAAAGGACATGGAGAATGAGAAGAATATGGTGATTCTTAAAGGTTATAAATCTTTCTGGGAAGGAGTAGCCACAGGTGGTGTGATGGACTTGTTCGAGGCGTTCGACTGTGTGATACTCAAGAACCAGGAAATTATCAACATTACCGATGGCGTCCTTCTACCTGTGAATTTGTCAGTGAGTGAGGAGAAGCTCTTGAAGGCTCTAAACTTGGTAGGATTGTTCCTGCAAACCAAAAGTTTGCACTTTGTTTGATTCCCACATTGCTAAGCTTGACATCTGCAGTCGTGAAGTTTACCACAACACTGAGGGTGCGGGTGTACGGAAGAAGGTTCAACCGGGACGCAAACAACTCGGTGTGCCTGGTATGAATCGAACAGTCCTTTGCCTTCCACTAAATGTTTATAATAAGTGTTATCGAAGTGAGTGACAGAGGAATCCAAAAATTCTCGCACGCTGAAGTTGGTGTTGATCTTGGGACACAGAGCGAGCGGAGTTCTATGCGAATTACATCTGCATGGCAGGGTCCACCTTATGCGTTGCATTGAAGCTCTCTACAAAGCCAACGTGTTCCCTCCTGTTAAATTTCATTATCATCATTAGACATTAAACAAAACAAACAAACAATGGATGATGATTCACTAGTAGTATAGTTATTATACTAGACAATGCCACCATATCGTGTATGGAGTGTCATTTGTTAGCTCTGCCTCAAATGTCTCTGTGGCCAATCTATCATACAACTTTGCTTCCCTTTCCCTTCTCAGTGTTAAACCCATTACCAATGCTTCACCCAACTCGAGGTTACTCCATCTTTCTTCGTATGTATATCAAAACAACAAGCATCGCAGAAATTATTATTATTGGTGTGTTTCCAAGCTTAGAGTGGTAGCTTGCACCTGGATTTTCATATTCATAATTGTCCATAGTAAAGGAAGAAGGGAAAATTGGTGGTCGAATACACTCATAAATGTGCGGAAGAAGTCTTAGAAGAGTGACACCTATATAATACATTTTCCGCAGAGATTTGCCATCGATTTTCCATACAAGATTTGCCACAAATGGGGAAGCAAAAAGAAATCGAGGATTACTCTGAAGTACTCAATAAATCCCTGCCGCCATACTACCAGTGGCTTGGGAGAGTTCTGGTTCCATCCTATATGAGGCGAAGTTTCAAACCGGACTGTTTTATAAGTGAGGAACAATGTCACTAGGAATCCAACGACATAGAGAGTAGCGCAAAAGATGACAACTTTCTTTTCACTGGGAACCCTCCAGGGTTCTAATGGTCACCAGCGGATGAGCAAGTGAATTCGAGATTTCCATACCTTTTGGTATAGTCTGAGTGTCAAAACAAGTAAAAACAGAAGCAAAAATCTGATGATAAAATTCATGGTGCTACGCCACGGGCCTTTCTCAACACCAGAATACGCTGTTTCCTCGGAATCAGACCCCATGCTTGGAAAGATGATATGTGCGCCATTTAAAAAAGAACAGAGTAGGCCACAGCCTGCACTCCCAACATAGCAAGGGAAATACATGGCATGGAATGTGCCAGTTGGGCTTTCATACAATAAATCATTGCAGAGAGTGTCACAATGCTGAGTATACCTTCAAAACGGATCCGGAAAATGATATGCGGTATGAGCTTCTCGTATATGATCTTGAGAGTTTTGAAGTTCATTGTTTCGAAGAAAAGCGGGTCACCTCTGCTTCGGTTGCTGCGGATGAAAATCTCCACCGTGGGTTTGACGAACGTATTGAAAGACGGATATTTCACTTGGACTTGGATTTGGCAATCGAAACCATTTTCCACATTGCTAAGAGATGTTGAAGACGTTGGATCTAGATCGAACGTCTTTGCATCCGATTAGATATAGTTTTCCCACAGTGGAATCGTACACACCCTCTGCAAATATGCTAAAGTCTAGAAAATAATCCCCTGGAAACTCAATCTGCGTTGCAATCCTGTTGTTGAACTCGCCTACGTGTCCATAGCAAGAGCTGAAAAACATTGAAAGTGGGTGCAGGCAAAGGCTTGGTCTCATTTGCAGTGGATATGACTCCGTCCATTCGTCCCTTCAGAACTTCCCAGTGAGGACCTCCAGACTACACAACAACATCCCTGACGGCAATGGCGATAATGTCCGCACAGAAAAAGTTTGGGAACACACAGACTCCAACTTTCTCTTCGCATCATCAATTATGTAAAATGCGCACAGTGAGAATTATCTGCAACGCTGGAAAATATCCAACATCCAACCGGCTAATTGGGCCTTTGACCGATGACTTGGCAAATCACTAAACTATTTTTTCCGTATTAGCCATTTGCAGTGAGATTTGAGATTTGTCTCTCGGTGAGATTTGAGATCTGTCTCTCACTAAATGTTGCCAGTGTAATAAATATCATGACATCACTATTTTCTCAAATTGCTTGAAGGCCACAATAACATCTCAATGTGTAAGCCAATCAAATTGTAAATAAATGAAATTTTGTAATTGTTTTGTTAAGAAATATGCAACTTTACTAATATTTATTATGGATGTGAAAAGTGTTTATTAGTTTATGAAAATGATAACAAACCTTGATTGGTTGAAAAGTGTGAATAATAATAACTAGTTATGCAATTGTGAAACCTATAGTTACATCGCCATGGCAAAGATGATTAATAACTCATGTCACACGCTTTCCTTCATAAAAATAAAGATTTTTACTAAAGTATTTACCAAGAGTAAATATTTCTTATAATTTTCAAGATTTTTGACGAATTTGCAAAGCATCTATATGGAAATATACTATACATATCTACTAGCAATTGCACATGAGTTGCAAATTACACCAGAGAGGATAACAATGTTAAGTTTGTTGGAGTTGTAATTTACAGCGAAGTGTATGCAAACTTAAAACTAAAAAAACTTTCTAGAAATTGAGAACAATCAAGCACATGACACATTATTATAGTGCAAGCTTATTTTTGGAGATTGCTTCATTTAGCATCACCAATAATCACCACAAGAACATTCTCCTTTTAACATCACCAATAATCGCTACAAGATGACCTATGGATGTTGAACGTCATATCCAATGAGATTTCATTGGACAACCAACTAGGAGGAAGATTTATATGTGACTTGGCCATTAAGCGGGTGCTCTATGAGATTTCATGGGGTCAGGGCGACTGGCCGTGTGGGCTTTGATCTTGCTGCGAAGATTTATAGTTTTTTTATAGTAGTGGGGTTTAGAATGAGTAGCTTCCGACAATTGTTGTTCCACCAGTCCCAAGGTCGAATCTCTCGGACTAGAGGTCTTCTGTACTCTGCGAATTTTGGGTGACTTGACCATGGCTTATTTTTCTGTTGGTACTTGTTGAACCTTTCCGCTTTGGCTCTGAAAACAATAGTTCTGACAACAAAGTCGCCTCCCAACACCCCCTTTACACCCCCAAAAACTCATTTTTGCTTAAATTTACAGCTAAAAAATGAAGGGCGAATACTAAATGTAACCTATTCAATTTTGTCCATTTCTTATTTTGACCACTTCAGCCTCAAATTATAATCACATAAATAATCGATCCTCAATCTAAAATGTTTGTTAAACATTTACGATTTTCCTTGATTTTTAGTTCATCCCCTTTGAACATATATTGCACTCAAATAAATAATGCAACCAAGATAAAGAAGACTCAGTAGAACACAATGCACTTCTCCTCCCTCGTACCCCATCTTCTTTTCCCCCACCCTCTCCCTCTTATTCACTTACTCAAGTTTTAATTCTTCACTCTATCTCCTTCGGTGTTCCCATCGTACATTTGATGTACAATTGCTAGTTGTAATATCTTATAATTGATTTTTATTTATGTATCTATCTTTCTTATAATTATTTACATTAATAAACTCTTACATTTGAAATTAAGAAATACATACCCAAATGGATTAGAGCGTAAGTATATATTAACCCGCGCTAATTTTAAATACTACACTCTCAAATCCGATCATAAAGAAAAATTAAAACCATCACATTATTAAGGAGAAGGAAGTGGGATTTTCTTTCCCCCGACTTCAAAATTTAATGAAAAGGGTATTTTCTTTCCCGGACTTCAAAATTAATGAATTACAAGGAAGGAGCGGCGGATGCTCATATCCAGAAGTAACAGACAGAAAATAAAAAAGCAGCGAGGAGAACGATCCAGATTTTTGGTTTTTGACTGTGGCCGCCACCATCTATGGCATTCGAAGTGAAGAATAGGAAAACTGGAGTTGGTTTTGACGGCGGCGGAGTAATGAGGAATGAAGAATAATACTTGTCAGGTAAGATTTGGGTTACGTTACTCTCTTCTCAATTATTTTAATATGGCTTAATTTCTTCCCATATAATATCAGAATTCTCATTAAGCGCCTTAAATTTCGTAGGGCATGGACAAAGTCATATATAAAAACATGTCCGTCAATGATACTTCTGTCACCCACCGTTTATGGGGTTTTTCTCCCATTCATCAGGACTTAATGAATTAAGGCCGTCAAAAATTCCTCTCTACCTCGAGTGCACTTGTTTCAAATCAAGGTTTGGGGTTTTTGCTTTACGAACTGTTATTCATATCTGTCATTGAAGGATTTTTAAACATCACTCACCATCTTTAATTTTCTAATGTTAATACTAGTAAATAGTGACTTTATATCATACATTTATACGGAAGGAGACTATAAGTATGAATTGTGAATTATTTATGTATCTTTCTCGCTTGGAATACTGAATGGATTCTATTATTGTTTTCATCTTATTAAATGCCTAGCGTGCAAAATGAGGTGAGTGGTTAATACTATGCAGGGCCACTATTTATGCAGACACAGAGGAACAGGACAGTCAACATTGCCTCTGTCATCCACATTATTTATGTTTGGAAAAAATGTATGATTGCTACGGTTAAATGTTTTTCTCTGTTTTCAGAGTCTTTTATTTGGACGACACTGTGAAGTGTTTAAGGTTTTTAAACGAATTTTTCCATCATAGGGTTTTCCAACCCTAGTACCATATCTGAGACTCTGCCTTTTAGTTGTAATACTAGTCAATAAAGTTTTCATATCACACATGCTTTTTATGTTGAAGAAACTTGTAGAAATGTCATTATGAGATTTGAAAGATTTTAAATGTTTTTCTTTTTTCTCTTGAAATCTGAACAATTTTTTTTTGTCTTTGTACTATTCTATTTAACAGTAATCTCTCTTCAAGCGATTCCCCTTTTTTTTTTTACTTTATACTTTTCTAATAGGGTTCAGAAGATTGTCTTTATTTGTTTTCATTCTGTAGATTTGATCTTTGGTGAGTTTTTATCATAACCTTGTTTGGACGATTTATTATCTTTCAGGTTCCTATAGTTCTAATAAGTAATTTATAAATTTTCGGATTTATTTATTGTTCTTTACAGTGAGGTCACAGTAGTTAATCTAACATTTGCAGAGAATTTTTTTTTCAGGGTTTGAGCCAACTATATTTAGGGGTTAATGAAATGCCTTGATAGTTAAGATTTTAGTATTTTTTTAATTAAGGATTTATGTACCATTTAGTTTTGCAGGTGGATTGTGGGATTTAGAGGGATTATTAAATGAAGATGGGTTAAATGTGAAATTAGTTTAAATTTTATGTTAAAATGTTGCTAAATACAGATTTAGGAGGGAGACTGGGTTGATCTATGTAGGAATATATGGTTCTAATTACTCCCACTTTTATCTAGGCTCCCACATTGCCATATACTAAATCATCTACAAAGCCTTTGCTTTTCACTGCTGGGTATACAGAAACAGGGGACTGGCATTAAAATGTTCTCTTGCACCATGTTTTCACTAAATGTTACTTGGCTCGGACAATCATGGTTGTTCATAATAACCATTTGAGAAACTTATTACTTTAGTGCATGTAGAAACTGCGAGACCATTTAAACACATTATTTATAAAGGAGGCATACTAAACTGTGAGAACACTTAAACATATCATTTGTAAAGGAGGCATACTAGTGAAATACCCACGTTTGATGCATTTTCTCACAAATCATTTCATGTACAATAAAAGTTTGATAGTTTTGCAGCATTTTGGATTTTTTATATAATTATTTTATGTACAGACTTCTTCAGCAGCAGTATCGGCCATGTTTGATGGGATACAATGAATTTTTTTCGTTTCTTTAGTTTTAAAATTAAGAACCCTTCTTTTCACTCAGTTTGTATGTTATGTTTCTTTTTCTCACAAATCATTTCATGTACAATAAAAGTTTGATAGTTTTGCAGCATTTTGGATTTATATATAATTGTTTTATATACAGACTTCTTCAGCAGCAGTATCGGCCATGTTTGATGGGATACAATGAATTTTTTTCGTCAGTTCTTTAGTTTTAAAATTAGAACCCTTCTTTTCAAAGCACTCAGTTTTTATGTTCTGTTTCTGTTTTTACAATAGGACATGTTTATTTTGGTTTGTGTAATTTTTCTGAACGCATACGTTTTCTAAACATACACTCATTAGATGTGGATTTGAATTTGCATTTCGACCTCTTATGGGTGAAGTTTTAATTCATGTTTGAAATGGTATGGTATGTTGAAAAGGTACTGGTAGGTTAGTTTAGAGTTAAATATTTCTTCTGGGTGTGTGTTGTTTTTGATGTCTGTGCATAATCTATAATTACTTTGAGAAATTCGGGAAAGAACATGAGACAGGCTGCTTATTATCTTTTCTGTTTTACAGTGGCATATCTTTTAAACGTATGTATATAGTCAAATGTTAGAGCATTCACTTTTTGTATTTTTTTCATTCTCATTTTAAGTAGGTTGTAGGAAATTTTATTAGAGATGTATGTTTGTCTACTGCCTATAATTTTTTTGTTTTTTTTGTGGAAATTTATTATGGAACAATTGGATAAGTATGTTCGGATACATTTTACCATGCAGAATTTGGAAGCATTTCTGTTACGAGTCCTCTTTTTTAATCTTTGGTCATTGCCTATTTTCTCTTATTTTCTATGTTCCACCAAGTTTCCGGGACAGGACGGCGGGGACAGGGATGCGTTTCGGACATTTTTTTAGGCCTTTTTTAGGGGACGGCAGGGGATGGCTATTAAAAAATAAGGGAAAATTTAAAAAATATAGGAAATTTCAAATATTCATATGATAACATTGCTAAAGCATTCATCACACACATTATAGAACCTTAATAAATAAAATTAGAGTTGAATTGAGATTTCACATAAGATTTAACCTTAAAAATATTGGAAATTTGAAATTTCAAATATTCATATGAATAATGATAAGTATAACTGTAACACATTGATAAACTTAATAAAGCATTCATCACACACATCATAAAACTTTAATACATAAAACTGGAGCTGAATTGAGATTGCACATAAGATTCAAGTTTCAATTACAATGAAATGCCCAAGGGCAACAAAATGTCTGAAACAGTGAAACATAGAAAATCAAAATGAAAATATATAGCTGCCCCTAATCAAACTCCGCTAAAGTGGCATCAAAATCAGACTCTGAGTCTGAGTCACTGGAACTATGAGGGGTTGCCCCAACCAATCCCACTTGTGCATCCTCATCAATTTGTGAAGCATCTTCGATCAACATCCCAACGTGTGGTCTGAGTCGACCATACTCGGGAGTCTCGCCGATCCTCGAAGTCTCAAGGCACTATGCACGGCTACTAACTTCTCTGCTCGTCGAGAGGTAAGATGGTTCCTCTTAACTATGTGGATGAGGCCATATGTGGACCAATTCCTCTCTGCAGCAGAGGAACTAGCAACCTGTGAAAGGAGGCGAGTGGCAAGAATCCTCAAGTCTGGTGCATCCTTGCCATGCCATGTCCACCATCCAATAGGGTCTACTTGAGCTAATGTAGCTCTTTTGTCCTCGCCTCCCTTGCTAAATGTGGCTCTATGTGGAGACCAATTCCTCTTTGCAGCAGAGGAACTAGCAACCTGTGAAAGGAGGCGAGTGGCAAGAATCCTCAAGTCTAGTGCATCCTTGCCATGCCATGTCCACCATCCAATAGGGTCTAGTTGAGCTAATGTAGCTTTATCTGTCCTCGCCTGCAGGTTGCTAAATGTTGCGGAGATTAACAAAGGGTAGCCATTTCTGCATGATAAAGTGGACTCTGATCCAATAGGGTCTAGTTGAGCTAATGTAGCTCTATCTGTCCTCGCCTCTGGCTTGCTAAATGTTGGTCCACGAAGATTGACAAAGGATAGCCATTGGGTCCGCAATAAAGTGGACTCCTCATCAGTGTACATCTTTTGAAAGGCCTTCATGAGCCCTTCTTTCACCTCTTCATCATCAGATGGAGGCACTCTCCCAGGTCGTGTTGCATACCATTTGGGATTTAGAGCATAGGCTGCCATATGAAGCGGGGTGTTCATTGTGTTCCACCGCCGTGTCACAATGGGCCTAATATGCTCCTCATAAAATCCCAAAGTAGGATCCTTGTTATGAATGGCTTGCTTCATCTGTCCAAGCATGCTATCAAATGTCTCATAAATCTCTCCAAGACTAGGAGAGTCTGTATCAACATATCTTATGACCCCACTACAGGTGAGATGAAGGAGCAAACATATTTGCAAACAATTTACAAAAAAATTAGAAAACATTAAGATTCAAGAATGAAAAACTAAACTAATTTACAAGTTATAAACATGGATAAAAATATTTAAAAATTAAAAACTAAACTTACATATATAAAATCAGCAATAGCTTACCTGACTGTGGTCCACCAATCATCGTCGAGGATCTTTTGTTTCACACCTTTTCCTTCAGAAGTGTTTGCCTCTGGCCATCTACCCCACTCCTGATTAACCATCATTAATTGCAAAGCCTCCTGCACCTCAAGCATCCTCTCTAACAAAATGAAATAGCTGGCATATCTAGTGTCCATGGGCTTGAGGAATTCCTTCCTCGAAAAAGACCTGAATAGAGCAAGTGAGGTGTGATGGTTGCAAATGAACATTTGTATGTGTCTAGCCTCTCCCACCACTGCCTTCACCCAATCTATCTTTCCAATGTCTTTCAATGCATTGTTCAATGCATGAACACAACATGAGTCCAAAATGTGCTTGTAAGTACCCTCACCCATCATGCCAACTAACTTACATACGCGGGCTGAATCAGTCACGACTTGTACAACATGAGAGGGCCCAATCTCCTCTATAAGCATCCTTCAAAATTTGAAATTGGATGGTTGCATCCTTCCTCTTCCTGTTACAAATCAATAGCTCTAAGAAAATAAGAGCCACCAGGACATGTGACAATGATATTTATGAGTGGCGAGATGTTTAATATCGGTCCACCCATCCATGATGATAGAGTAGACCACCCGTATCCAAGTTTGCCTCATCTCCATCACCACACTCACCTTAGAATATTCTTTATCAAGGAGGCTAGTTCATAGTTTGTGTTCTCCAGGGGGACATGAGGAACCAACAACAATTACATCTTTGAACATTTGTTTGAAGAAAGGGGAACGTGACACATGAAATGGTATAGCATTGGCAAAGAAAAATTTGACAATAGAAGAGTCAGCTACTTCCCTTGATTGCACATTAAACATACCTATAACAGTAGAAGTCTTTCTCTTTCCCTTGGCATAATCCCCTCCTCTTTGACTTTCAACATCCACACATTGGATAGGCACTTGTGTAGTCTCCAATGGCATCCCTTTTTTCATTGTCTCACCCTCCATGTGCAACCTAGTCACCTCGGTCTTCTCCGCTAATGATATTCTTTCACAACCTTTTACCCCTTGTCCAGTTATGCCCAAAAGATGTGAATAAACCCGCGTGTAGCTGCCCCTAAATTCTTTGTTGCACATATGGCATAACCACACTCTACTCCCCCTTGAATTCTTTTTTTTTTCTTTGTCAATGGCTGTTACAAATTGTGAAAGAGGCTTTTTAGCATTGAATGGCCCCTTTGCATAGATTTTGAGGAGTTGTGAAGGGCAATCAAACAGATTATTTGAACCCATTGTTGGTGCAACACTCTCACTCCCTGAAGAAACCCTAGTTCTGGCTCTACCTCTATGTTGCATTGCCATTTGAATCTCTTCACCCTCACTACCCTCACTGCTGCTCATTGTTTTGTATAAAATAAGGAAATGAAATAAAGTCTCCTCTTTTACTTTCAACATCCACACATTGGATAGGAACTTGTGTAGTCTCCAATGGCATCCCTTTTTTCATTGTCTCACCCTCCATGTGCAACCTAGTCACCTCGGTCTTCTCCGCTAATGATATTCTTTCACAACCTTTTACCCCTTGTCCAATTATGCCCAAAAGATGTGAATAAACCCGCGTGTAGCTGCCCCTAAATTCTTTGTTGCACATATGGCATAACCACACTCTACTCCCCCCTGAATTTTTTTTTTTTTTTCCTTTGTCAATGGCTGTTACAAATTGTGAAAGAGGCTTTTTAGCATTGAATGGCCCCTTTGCATAGATTTTGAGGAGTTGTGAAGGGCAATCAAACGGATTATTTGAACCCATTGTTGGTGCAACACTCTCACTCCCTGAAGAAACCCTAGTTTTGGCTCTACCTCTATGTTGCATTGCCATTTGAATCTCTTCACCCTCACTACCCTCACTGCTGCTCATTGTTTTGTATTGGAAATGCAACAACCCTGCAACTGCAAGTGAAAACAAAATACAAAATACAAAAAAAAACTTGCTAAGTTTGTGAAGCTTGAAACTATGATAAAAAAAAAAAAATGAAACAATGAAGAAATAGTTTGTGCAAATTTGTAAAATGAACAAAGGATCATAAACATACCTCTAATGGAGTAGAATATTGCTCTCTTGCCTTCTTCTCACTGCTGCTCTCTATTCTTCTCTATGCTCTTTTCTTTCTTTGTCTTCTCCTTCACAAAATTAAAAATGAGTCAAATGAGTTTCTTTTTTGTTTTGATGTTTGTTTTAAGTTTAGGGCACTTAGAAATGCAAGTTTAGGGCACTTAGAATATTGCTTTACTTTTATTTAAAAGTCTGTTTTTAAAAAAAAAAAAGGTTTTTTAGGCTGAAATGCGCAGGGGATGGCAGGGGATGGCTGGGCGTCCCTGGTACGGTCGAGGGACTTCTAGAAGTCCCCTAACTGTATCGGGGACGCCCAGTCGTCCCTACCGTCCCTCGTTCAATTTTGACATCCCCAGGGACGTTTCACATTTTTCGAAGAGTTTGGGGACGGGAAGGGGACGTTTCCTACCCGTCCCCGAGGTTCCGAAATGTCCCCGGTACGGGGACGAGCTGAAAAACATAGGGGACGTGTCCCGTGGAACATAGCTTATTTTGTTTCTGTTTGGCCATCTAAGTATTATTTGTTTCTGTTTCTGTGTTATGCTGTGCAGGGCCCTTTTCCATCTGCAGTTTTATTTTCATCTTTGTTTTTACAGTGTTTATTTATATTTTTGATTTTTAGTTTTTGTCTCTGGCCACCATCTCTGGCATCTGAAAGTGAATAATAGGAAAATGGAGGTGGTATGTGACGGTGGTGGCACAATGATAATGAAGGGTAATACTTATCAGGTAAGATTAGGTTCACTTCACTTTTCTCTCAATTATTTTTATCTGGCTTAATTTCTTCTCATTAAGCACCATAAATTATGTAGGGTATTGAAAGAGTTATAAATAAAAAGCATGTCCGTCAATGCTGATTCTGTCACCCACTGTATATGGTTTTTTTGTCCCGTTCATTAGGAGTTAATGAATTAAGGCCGTCAAAAATTCCTCTGTACCTTCACTGCACTTTTTTTTAACAGCACTCCAACTTGCAAGGTTTGGGTTTTGCTTTAGGAACTCTAATTTATTTCTGTCATTTTAGGACTTTTAAATGACACCATATTTAATAGGGTTTCTTTAATATGCTATTGTTAATAGTAGTAACTCTAATTTATTTCCATCAATGCTGATTCTGTCACCCACTGTATATGGGTTTTTTTGTCCCGTTCATTAGGAGTTAATGAATTAAGGCCGTCAAAAATTCCTCTGTACCTTCACTGCACTTTTTTTAACAGCACTCCAACTTGCAAGGTTTGGGTTTTTGCTTTAGGAACTCTAATTTATTTCTGTCATTTTAGGACTTTTAAACAACACCATATTTAATAGGGTTTCTTTAATATGCTATTGTTAATAGTAGTAAAGAGTGATTTTAGATCATACATGTATACAGGAGTTCCTGACAGTCCTGCAGGGTTTTTTCCATTCATGAACTCTAATTTATTTCTGATGAACGTCACTATATTCAGTAGGGTTTTCTACTGTTAATACTAGGAAGAGTGATTTTATATCATACACGTAAACGGAAGAAGTTTCTGGAAACACCGTTATCATAAGTATGAATTATTTTATCTTTCTCGCTTGGAATCCATGTTTGTTTTCATCTTATTAAATGCCCTGTGTTAAAAAATGAAATGAGTGGCCATTATTCACGCAGGGCCGAGGATGAATTGTAGACAGATAAACAGGTCAGTCAATAGATTTTTTTGTATGTTTGCTAGTGTTTTTTCCCGTTCAGTAGGATTTCAGGGTCATAAATATTTTTAAATGTTTTTAGTGTTTTATTTGGAGGACACTGTGAAGTGTTTCACGATTTTAAACTTATTTTGCCATTGTAGGGTTTCCCATATCTGATACGGATTTACTTTGCATTTTTGGTGTACATACTAGTTATACCAGTCAATAAATTTTTCACAATACACATGCTTTTTTATATTGATGAAATTGGTAGAAATGTCATTATGAGATTTGAAAGATTTGAAATGTTTTCCATCTTTTTCTTTTGAAAACTGAACAATTTTTTTGTTTTTTTTTGTCTGTGTCATACTCTATTAAACAGTAATCTCTCTTCTGCGATTCCCCACATAGCTTAGTTCAGGGGTTAAATTTGACGGCCACCTATGCCTGTCAAACAATTTTTAGGTGACGGTAAATTTTAAATCTTGCCCTTCAAAATGTAAAATACTGTAATTTTTATACTGTATTGTATGCATATTTAACTATTTTTAATATATATATGTATAGTTTACCCATAAATCTATATAAAAATGACGGTCATACTTAAAATTTACAAGTTGCATGTGATTGTTTTTTCAAATATTTGCAAGTATTTTATGGTTAAAATCGTCTAAACGGCCGTCAAATTTAACCCCTGGCTTAGTCACTCTTATTTACTTTTTACAATTCTAATATGGTTCAGGAGTTTGTCTTTATTTGTTTTCATTCTGCAGTTTCGATCTTTGGTGAGTTTTATCTTAACCTTGTTTAGACGATCTATTATTTTTCAGGTTCCTAAAGTTTTAATTAGTGATTTATAAATCTAGGATTTATTTATTGTTTTTATAGTGAGTTCTCAGTAGTTTATCTGACTGACATTTGCACAGAATGTTTTTGTTTCAGGGTTTCAGCCAACTATAGTTAGGGGTTAATGAAATGCCCTGCTAGTTAAGATTTTAGTATTTTTTAATTAGGGTTTTATGTACCATTTAGTTTTACAGGTTATGTGTGGGATTATTCAATAAATACTGGT
This sequence comes from Taxus wallichiana var. yunnanensis, assembly GCA_018340775.1. Taxonomy (NCBI): domain Eukaryota; kingdom Viridiplantae; phylum Streptophyta; class Pinopsida; order Cupressales; family Taxaceae; genus Taxus; species Taxus wallichiana. Next base: position 850,953,589 of record CM031243.1, read on the forward strand.
TAAATGCGAAAATTAGATTAAATTTTACGTTATTGCACTTTGATACAATGTTGCTAAATACAGTTTTCGGAGGGAGCTATGGTTCTAATTACTCCCACTTTTATCTAGGCTCCCTTCCAATAATTTTCAATAAATACTGGTTAAATGCGAAAACTAGATTAAATTTTATGTTATTGCACTTTGATACAATGTTGCTAAATACAGTTTTCGGAGGGAGATATGGTTCTAATTGCTCCCACTTTTATCTAGGCTCCCTTCCAATAATCATCTACAAAGCCTTGATATAGCATGTGCTTTTCACCGTTGGGTATACAGAAGCAGGTGACCAGCATTAAAGTGTTCTCTTGCACCATGTTTTCACAATGGAATGGTTTAACTAAATGTTACTTGGCTTGAACAATCTTAGTTCACAATGACCATTCGAGAAACTTCCTACTTTAGTGCATGAAGAAACTGTAAGAACATATAAAGGAGACATACTAGTGAACTACCCACTCAGTCCTTCCATACTTGTGTTTGATGCATTTTGCAGAGCCAGGAGGAATGAAATAGAAATTGACAGTTTAAAGAAATCGAACTTTATGAAGAGATTAGATCTCTATTAAAAGCTTTAGACAACAGGATTTCTTGAGAATGCCTCTTGGTGCGATGGCCTGTTTTTCTCTTTCTTTTTTATGGTTTGGTTCATTTAAGATCTATTTGTTTCTGTTTCTGTATTGTGGTGTTGTGCAGGGCCCTTTTCCATCTATGGTTTTATTTCCATCTTTGTTCTTGTGGTCTTTTTTCTTTTTCGTTTTTTATTTTTGGCCACCATCTATGGCATGAAGAATAGGAAAAATGGAGTTGGAATCTGACGGCGGTCGCGCAATGAAGAATGGAGAATAATACTTATCAGGTAAGATTTGGGTCTACTTAACTCTGCCCTCAATTAATTTTATCTGGCTTCACTTCTTTCCATATTCAGAAAAAAACATGTCCGTTAATGTTGCTTCTGTCATCCACCATCCACCGTATGTGATTGTTTTTCCTTTCATTACCTAGGAGTTAATGAATTAAGTGTGTCAAGAATTCTTCTGTACCTTCACAGCACTACTTTTTACAATACTGCGAAGTTTGGGTTTTTGTTTTTAGGAAGTCTATTCTATTTCTTTAATAGGGTTTCTTTGATATTCTATTGTCAATCATATAACATGTATCCGGAAGGAGTTTCTGGAAACGCTATTGTGAAACTATACGTATTAACTATGAATTATTTCCCTTGAAAAACTAGATGTAATCTATTTTTGTTTGCATCTCGTTAAGTGTGTTGTGTAAAAATGAGGCGAGTGGCCAGTCAATATTATGCAGGGCTGAGGAATAATCGTAGACACAGACAAACAGGTCAGTCATCCACTGTATTTATTAAGTTAAAAATTATTTGTATGATTGCTAGGGTTTTTCCCCATTCAGTAGGATTTTAGGTCATAAATATTTTCTGTCTTTTCATAGTTTTATTTGGACGACACTGTGAAGGGTTTTGGGATTTTAAACTAATTTTGTGATTGTAGGGTTTCCCAACCCCAGTACATGGATTTACTTTGCATTTTTGGTGTACATACTAGCTATACTATTCACTAACTTTTTCACATCAGACATACTTTTGTATCTGAAAGAAATCAAGATTTGAAAGAAATTGCTATTTAATATCTTTTTCTCATGAAAATAAAATAAAATTCCATGTCGCTGTACTATTCCATTAAACAGTAATCTCTCTTATGTGATTCCCCTAACTTAGTAACTCTTATTTACTTTTTACATTGTTATTATGGTTCAGAAGTTTGTCTTTATTTGTTTTCATTCTGTAGTTTTGAGCTTTGGCGAGTTTTTATCTTAACCCTGTTTGTAGAATTTATTATTTTTCAGGTTTCTATGGTTTTAATCATAGTTACCTAAGACTCCGGGACGGCGGGACGGGGTTTCCGGGACGGCAATTTTTTTGAAAATTTCGGGACGGCGGGGGGACGGCAAGGGGACGGCTAATAAAAAATATATATATTTTATTTATTTAAAAAAATATATATTTTATTTATTTTACAAATATAACATGAATAAAGAATAATTCAATAACCTAATGATTAATACAAGAAAGTTTGAAGATTGTAACCACTAATGATTAATCCAATTATTCATCACATAAGCCAAGGCCCAAAATCTAGGATATATTTATTGGTCTTTATTGTGAGGTCTCGGCAGATTATCTGACATTTGCAGAGAACTTTTCTTTTCAGGGTTTCAGCAACTATATTTCAGGGTCGATGAAATAGCCTGGTAGTTAAGGTTTAGGTTTTAGTATTTTTAATTAGTTCTATTGCACTTTTTGTTACAATGTTACCACATGCAGATTTTGAAGGGGATATATGGTTCTAATTACTGCCACTTTTATCTATAAGCTTCCTACCAATAATTTCCATTTCATTGCCATACACTAAATCATCTACAAATCCTTGCTATGCTCTTCACTGTTGGGTTTACAGCAACAACCATTCGAGAAACTTACTACTCTAGTGCATGAAGAAATTGTGAGAACATCTAAACACATCATTTATAAAGGAAGCTTATACCCGCTTGGTCAATCCATGCACGTGTTTGTTGTTTTTCTCAGTAAGCAGTAGCACTTGTCTTTAGATTTTAGCTTTGAAAAGTAAGAACCTTTCTTTTCAAAGCACTCGTTAACTGCTAAAATAGTCCATGTTCTGTTTCTTTTTTTACAATAGGCATTTTCATTTTGGTCATGAATATTTAAGTCAGGGTTTGTGTAATTTTTTTCTGAACACATACTCATGAGATGTGGATGTGGATGTGGATTTGGATTTGGATTTGGATTATGGGTGTGGGAACCAGTTTGGTCGGCTGGGCTTTAGATGAAGAAATTCAAAGTAATAAATTGTTTGGTACACACATGAAAGACGGGAGACGTCTGCTCCTAATTATTTATTATTTTTTGTCTTCCAGTTTATTCATCGTTGATACTGTGTTACATAGTCATATGCAAGCCTCTCGCCTTAGGGTAAAAATATTCCAATTCACTATGGCGTACACCGTCTTCTCCTCTTTTCCTACTACCTGGATATTTGGTTTCTGTTATTCACGTGGGTTTTGGTTGCTTCTCATATTAAGTAGGTTGTATGAAATTTTATTAGATATATATGTTTGTGTGCTTCCTATCAAAATTTGTTGTCTTGGAAATTTATTATGGAACAATATTGAATATGTACATATTTGTTTCTCATTTTAAGTAGGTTGTAGGAAATTTTATTAGATATATGTTTGGGTGCCAAAATTGGATATATGTTTGTGTGCGTACAGATTTGTTTTACAATTCAGAGTTTGGAAGCATTTTGTACCAAGGCATTTGGATGTATTGGAAATTATTGTTTAATGTATTGAATGTTGTAGAATTGGAGATGATCAATGCTCTGCTCATTCACTTACTGGTAAATGTCATTGCTCGTTTTTGGTGGGTGAACTTTGGATGTTGATACAATTACATATTTTCTTTCATTCTTGTGCAGGGGTAAAGCATTTCCTCAGGTTAAATGCTACATTTTTCAGTTCTGTGTAGATTTCCTTTATCATATTAAACTACAAATTCATTCACCCACTGGTCAATGTCATTGTTTGTTTTTATGGTGACTTTTGGATGTTTCGATACAATTGTGTATTTTCTTGTGTGGGTAAAGTATTTCCTCCCGTCAAATGCTACATTTTTCATTTCTGTGTAGATTCCTTTTATCATATTAAACTAGAAACTCATTCAATTGCACTTAAATGTAAACTTTTCTGCAGAGATAATTTGCTTTTTGGGATATTTTAAAATGATCTTTTCTTCTGAATTGTGAAACTAAAACATTTGTTAAGCTAGCTTGCAATTTCTCTTTTCAGGTAGTTTTGCAGACTTTGCTCTCTTTTATTCGCTCTCCATACAGAATTCTTCAGAGTATAGTTGGCATTTGCAATGTTACATAGTGTGGGTCAAATCCAGGACGTTGATTAATTGATTACATTGGAGTTTTTTATTACTTAAATTTTTAATATTTTAAATAAGTTTTTTTTTTTGGGCAACTACTAAAAAGCGAGTAACACGGAAGCTTTAAATTAGTAATCCGATATATAAATTACCAACTAATTTATGTTTGTTGGAAGCAGTGCTGGATTTTGACGTCCAATGTTACATGTCACAATAATTTTCTTTGACGGTCTAAAAATTATATGGATGTCATTTGAAGTTCAAAATATAATATGCACGTCAAATTTATTTTATAATAACTATTATAAAATACAAAAATTAAGTAAAATTTTACATCCATAAGATTGAAACAATAAATTTAATGGACTTTCTAAAATTAAATTGAAATAAATAATTATAAAATAAGTGCAATTTTCTTACATTCAAGTTCTCAAATTTCACATTTATTGCAATAATTGCAGTTTCCAATCTTCATTTGTAAAAAAATCGAACAAATAACAATAAAACAAACAATTACAAATAAAAATCAATAGAAAAAGCAAAACAAATTTTACATCCATAAGATTGAAACAATAAATTTAATGGACTTTCTAAAATTAAATTGAAATAAATAATTATAAAATAAGTGCAATTTTCTTACATTCAAGTTCTCAAATTTCACATTTATTGCAATAATTGCAGTTTCCAATCTTCATTTGTAAAAATCGAACAAATAACAATAAAACAAACAATTACAAATAAAAAATCAATAGAAAAAGCAAAACAAAAAATCAAATAAAAATAAGAATGGAAATCAAACAAAAGTAATTGAAAATCAAAATTAATAGATGTTTCTATTTCATAATCATTAATAAGATATTAAGATTTTATTATTTTTATTTAATTTATATCTGAAAATTTCTATTGTTATTTATATTGTATTTTTATGAATCTCAAAAATAAAATAAAATTATTTTCTTAATATATATATATATATATATATATATATATATATATATATATTTTGACGGTTAAATTTGTAATAAACATGTCATTTCAACGTTTAAAATATATTTTTGCATGTCAATCATGACGGTCATATTTTAAAAGTGGTATTTTCTATTTTTATTTATATTGTATTTTTTATGAATCTCAAAAAAAAAAATAAATTTATTTTCTTAATATATATATATATATATATGTGTATATATATTGACGGTTAAATTTGTAATATATGTCATTTTGACGGTTAAATTTGTAATATACATGTCATTTCGACGTTTAAAATATATTTTTGCATGTCAATCATAATGGTCATATTTTAGAAGTGGCTGTATTTTGATATCTAAAATGACTAAATACGTGTAAACCCTTGGAAATCCAACCCTGGTTGGAAGGGCCCCATAAATGAATGAATAGCTGGTTGGTATGTCAAAAGTTCACATTTAATTGACTTAGCAACAATTATTTGATGACGTGTGTGGAGTTTAGAGAGTTTATTTTAGAATGTTTTTGTTTTGTATAAATTCTTTAATGCTTTAAATGTTGGATTTGTATAGTTGTGTTTAAATATAAAGAGTTATTTTTATTCTATTAATTATGAATTTTATAATTGATTATATATATATGTGTGTGTGTGTGTGTGTGTGCGTGCACGAAGCGCTATGTACAATGCGTGTGTTTTTAAATTAAAAGATAAATATATATAATTAATATATACAATTAAATATGTATTTTATATAGTTATATACTAATATTATTATATAATTTATGTAGTATTAATATATTATTATTTATAATATTTTTAATATTTATAATAAATATTTAATTTTATATAACTATAAATATAAAGAGTTATTCTTATTCGATCAATTATGAATATTTTTAATTGATTATATATATAATTTGTGTTTTATATAAATTAAAGATATATATATATATATATATATATATATATATATATATATATATATATATATATATATATATATATATATATATATATATATATATATGTATTTTATATAATTATATACCAATATTTTTGTACAATTATATATAATTTATGTAGCATTAATATATTATTATTTTTAATGTTTTTTATATTTATAATAAATATTTAATTTTATATAATTATAAATATAAATATATAATTAAGTAATATTAAATTATGAAATTATATATATATATATATATATATATATATATATATATTTATAGAATTATAAAAAATATATATGATGTAATGTATATTGTATATATATATATATATATATATATATATATATATATAAATTGTGTATATGTTTTTATTATTATTTATTTGTAATTTACATAATGTGTGTTAATATAATTATTTTTATATTTTTCATAATCATATTTATATATAAAATTAGTTTTATATTATTATTAATTTTTTTGTAATATATTTTATATTTATGATTAATATCAAATTGTGATATTAAATATATAACGTGTGCATATATAGTAATGTAAATATAATTCTCAATAAATTATATATAATTTTATGTTGCATATATATATGTATGATGTAATGTGTGTATTATATATGTAAATTGTGTATTATTTGTATATTATATGGTGTGTTTATATAATTATATTTAAGTTTTCATAATTAGATTTATATCATTTTACATATATATGAGTATCAATAAATTATATATATATATATATATATATATATATATATATATAATTAATTTTATATGTATAGTGAATTTTATATAATTATGTTTAATTTTTTATAATCAGATTTATATTATTTTTCATATATATATATATATATATATATATATATATATATATATATATATATATATATATATATATATATTAATTAATTTTATATGTATAGTGAATTTTATATAATTATGTTTAATTTTTATAATCAGATTTATATTATTTTTCATAAATAGTTTTCAAAAATAAATAATATATAAAATAAATTTTATATTGTAATTTATTAATATTAAATTGTGTGTATATATGATGTATTTCATATATATATGTGTGTGACTTGTGTTATTAGTATTTATTTGTAATTTATAGTGTGTATATATATGAAATATTATTAATTTATTTTATATTATAATTTATGTTTGTTATTGCAAGGATTCAAACATTACAAAAATTGATTAAACATAAATCATGGTGAAACACAACTAATAGTTTCACTCTATTGTGTAGCATATAAATATATAAGAGTTTTTCAACTACACAAATCTCTTCACAAACTCTTATATATGTGAGTCAATAAAACAACTCACAACCACCATAACCATCATATAAGACATGAGATTATATTTCACAACAAATAATTTAAATACAAGTCTTACAATAAATTATGTGAGTAAATAATAATATTCCCAACAATTTATTAATATATTACACATAATTTAATATTAATAAATTGTTAGGAATACTAAAATTGTTCACATGATTTGCAAGATTTATATTTAAATTGTTTGTTGTGAGATATAATCTCACGTATTATATAATGGTTAGTGGTAAAGAGTTTTAGTCACTCATGTATATAGGAGTTGGTGGAAAGATGTGTGGAGTTTGTTCTCCTCGTGTATATTTCAAAGCTGGATAATAAAGTGAAATTATTATTGAAGTGTTTCACCATGATTTGCATTCAATCAATTTCTGTTATGTTTGAATTCTACAATACCAAACATAAATTACAATATAAAACAAATTAATATAAAATTTATTTCATATATATACACACTATAAAAATTACAAATAAATGTTAATAACACAATTCACACACATACACATGTAATACATCATATATGCATAATTTTTGTAATTTATAGTGTGTATATATATAATTATGTTGAATTTTTATGATTAAATTTATATTATTTTCATAAATATAATTATAAATAAATAAATAAAATATATGAAGGGATGAATGTATATATATGTAAATTGCGTAGTCTTAGTATTTATTTGTAATTGTGTGTTTATATAATTATAGTTAAGTTTTCATAATTGGATTAATATTATTTATACGAATATAATTATTAATTAATAATATATGTAATAAATTTATATTATTAATTTGTTTTATAGTGTCTCGCATGAGCTTTGGAGGCCACACAACACTATAATCACTAGAATCATGAAAATCCCTAATTGCCTTTACACGAACCCTAACTCGCATTTACGGTGGATCCGAGTGGCGTAATGCCCCCTCACTCCTAAGGCTACTTGATTTCTTTTGGTGGTGTTCTACATGGTGATTTTGTGGTGGCAAAGTGAGCTTTGGAGGCCCCATCGGCGGTGTTGTGCATTGTGGCTCGCGGACAATGGCACGGTGGCCCCTTCTTCGGCGTTGGTGGCACCATAACTATTGGCAGTGTGGGGGAGGAGCCGGACAAACATGGTTTTGTTCGGAGCTCGGGGAAAGGTGATTCTATTCAAGGCTCGGGATTTGCTGTCTTGGATAAATTTGGCCTTCAGTGCTCCTACTAAACCTACGTCTCTGTCTCATGGCGGAGGCAATAACACTAGCAAGATGAAAATTAGGCTCCCACAAGGAAGCGAGACAATACAAACTCAAATGGAGGCATTTTTCGGATATCCGGCGTGGAAATAGACAATACTAGCAAAAATGGAGGCACTTTTCAGGCTCCCTCAGGCAATGATGACGCTCCTAAGGTTGGCAGAGTTAGCAAGGAGGCCTCTACCATGAACGCATCCTTCAAAGATGCATTGAATGGTAAGAGATCCCCTATGAAACCTATAGACACTACCCCATGTATTACATAGGTTATTTCTTCTAAAAAATACTATGAGGAACACGCATTAATTTTCAGATTTGGAGGTCTGTGGCCCAACCTTCCTACACTTCATGATTGGATCTCCAAGCATTGGACTCCGATACTAGTTGGAAGGTTAGATTTATACCCATGTGCTAAAGGTATTTTCATTGTAGTCTTTTCTTCAATAGCTGATAAGAACAACATTGCATCCAATCTCTGGGTCTGCTAGTCTAGATATTTGGTCATGAAACCACGGTTCTCCTCTTTGACCCGCTCATTGAATCGTTTTCTTGCAAACATGTATGGATCAAGTTACTCCATCTACCTCTCCATTTTTGGAGTCGCGATTGTCTCATCTCTATTGGCAATGCCTTAGGAACTACTCTCTATATAGACTCTCAAACCTCTGATTATACCCATACTAATGCTAGGATCTTGGTGGAACTCGACACCTCCAAAACCACCCCGAACCATTGATCTTAGAGTGCAAAGCAGAACTTGGCCACAACCTTTAGATTATGAAGGCTTGCCATTTAGATGTAGAAGGTGTTTTTGTTTAGGCCACACCACTACTGATTGTGGGATAGCAAAGCGTCAACATGAGAGACACAACTAGTGGAAAGATGCCCTCCCGGAACACCTAGTTTTCAAAGCCAAAGAGGATCTAGACTCAAATGCAGATATTGAAGATAAATTTGATTCTTGTCCCAAAACCCCTCTTTTAGAAATTCCAGTTGTTGATAGCAATGAAAATGCCAAAGAATCTCATTCTTTTGGTAACAACAAAGAAAATATAAAAGATTTATCTTAGGATATCAATATTGATGTCCCGATTGGAATCATGAAGGATAAGGAAAATACGCCTCCTTCATTTAATCCTCTAATTATGGAGGCTTTACAAAGTCTGGATAACGGTGCATAAAAACAATAAATTTTTTTCCCAAGAATGTCCATTCTCAACCTAGTTAGTTTTCTCTTGATGCTCGGTTGTCCTTTGTTGGGTAGAAGTTGCTTGATCGTTGTACATCAACTATTTTTTTGCCGACATATTCTTTGCAAAAGGGTTCTATTATGAGATGTTTCCTGCTGTTGGGCGTTCACGTTTTATTTTGATTTTGATATTTTTGTGCCTTAATTATATAAATATGGGTTTTTGAGCCTACTTGTACAAGGGTATAGTCTCTTTCAAAAAACTATTTGCCAATAATAAAAAAATGTTTTAGTGTGTATTTTACATTTTTATAATTAGATTTATACTATTTTCATAAATATTTATCAATAAATATTTAATATATATGAAATAAATTGTGTATAAATTTAATATTGTTAATTTGTTTTATATTATAATTTATTAAATATTAAATTATGTGTATATATGTTGTATTGTGTGTGTGTGTTTATATATATATGTTGTATTATTAATGTTTTTGTAATTTATATAGTGATATTATTAATTTGCTTTATATTGTAATGTGTTTTTCATATTTTTTGGTAATATAGTGTGTATATATATGAAATAAATTGTGTATAAATTTTATATTATTAATTTGTTTTATAGTATGTATTTTATAAGTAGATTTATATTATTTTCATAAATAATTAATATATATGAAATAAATTGTGTATAAATTTTATATTATTAACTTGTTTGATAGTATGTATTTTATAAGTAGATTTATATATTTTCATAAATAATTAATATATATGATAAATTGTGTATAAATTTAATATTATTAATTTGATTTATTATGCCGAAGGTGTTCCCCTACGGAAAGGCCCTTCTAGACGTTTTGAGATTGTGTTAGAATTGACGACCGTCTAGACGCGTTTTTACATATGATTAAATTTGACGGTATTTGCCCGTTTTTCCTATTTTAAAGGAAACAACTACAGTTGCGTGCGATTTCTTATCTCAATCCTTAGACTCAAATCATTAAAAACACAAACTAAATACGGTTTCCACCTTATTATAAATAGCGGACCATCTCTCAAACATGTAATGAAAATTTCTCCCTCAATCCTCTGCATCTGTTTTTGTCAAAGCTTCACATTCCAAGCTACCACCAATGCTCAGTAACTCTGTCACATGACAGACTGTAGAAAGAAAATGGTTTTATATAAATCATCTGGCACATCACAACATTCTTTCAATTACCGTTCGACTTCCTTTCGATACCAGTGAATGAAGGGCAAGACGAAAAGTCGTAGACAAGAATTAAAATCATATAATTCTTTTTATTCTTTTAGCAGGGCGGGGGCATTGTTATTGTTGATCGTGGAATGGATGCCGCCAGGCGGGGGTCGAGAATGGTGATCGATCCAAAAGTCTGTCAAGTGGGGTTCGTAACCCCAGGGGACAATGAAGTGCAATCGAAGCCACTGGCAACAACGGAACCATGAGCGAATGAATAGAATTAGGGTTGGAATAACTAGAAACACAACTAAAAAAGGATGCGGATGCAGTGAACTACACTGCTCATCATTGCTAATTTTAATTTTTGTGAGTAATTATAATGAATTACTTAGAATTGGGGTCGATAATTATGAAAGTAAAGAAATAAGGTGGTTTCTGGTAGCAGTTTACCAGCAATGGTTTTTGGCAATTCACTAAATTCTGCATTGAGCATTATTTTCGCTGCGTTGAGGTCTTCTATTCGAGTTCTTGTGTTCGCTGCATCAAGGTATTGTGTTGGCTTTCAATTCAAAAATAATTTTTCACAGGCCTTTTTGTGTAGGGGACAACTATGTTTTTGTTTTAGCATGCTTGCATGATCCATCATGTCTTAACCAACAAAGTTATATGATATTAAGATTTTCAAGTTTTGTGTCTGTATAGTTCTTAGAAGTCATGCAGGTCTCAGAGATGTCGATTTTGTAGCATACAATTTGGGCTTTGAGGGTATTTTTTCTGCATCATGCATAAGATTTTTTTGCATGTAAATGAAATCTGGCAACACCAGCCTTGTACTTGAAAATGTTTGCCCATCTCAAGATTTTAAGATAGAGGTAGTAATTTCAGAAGTTTTATATTCTAGAAGTTTTCGTGATTTATATCTTAAAATATGTGGCATCAACAACAAAAATGTGTGGTTGAATCATGTGTCGATGGTTTCTTATTTTGAAACCTTGAACATGGACAAATCCCAGATGGAGACTTAACATTTTTAGGGGATCATATATTCTTGTTAGCAAGTCATATATTTTATGGTAGACATGGGTAAGACGCAGGAATTCACATGTACAAAATTGATGTAGAACCATAACTATTGGTAGAAAAGTCTCACTTTTGTTGATTTGTTGAGATTCATTTCCCCGATGAAACTTTAAGCTTCCTTTTGAATTTGGTGGTAGACTCCTTCATTATTACTCCTTGCAAGTTTCATGAAAAACTTAGTTTGAGGGTTCTATTCTCATGCACTAGCTCTACTTGGATTGTAGTAAATGGAAATCATCTCGCAATTATTAGTATCTTTTATGCAACACAAAGATTGTAATATTGCACCGGCTTTGTCAAGGGCCTTTGATAGAGATGTATTCAAAATGTGGAAGAATATAGTAGGACAACAAATTGTTTGATAAAATTCCTTAATAAAATGCTCGACGATGTTATGCACAAAGGGGATTGTTGAAAGAGATTTGGTGTATTCAAGGAAATACAATTGGCAGGTGTTGAGCCATACACGACCACTTCTTATTCACTTGAACATGTGCAAAAATGGGAGCTTTAGAACAAGGCATACAAATTGTTTGACAAAAGGTCTTAACAAAATGTGGTATGATTGATAACTTTGTTAACTGGATATGGTCATAATGATATTGGTGACAAGCTTTGGAGCTTTTAAGTAAATGGAATCAATGGGTACAAAGCTAGACTTTCCTAGATCCTATATTGTTGCACCTATATTGTTGTCTCGACTAATGAGGATGGATCTAGAGAAGATCATTTATGTATCCAGAGTTGTCATTGGAAACATCCTCATGCGCCATCCTCGGGTGAATGCACGCACCTTGAAGAATAAGCTTGTCTGGAGTCATTGTTGTGAGAAGGAAACATGGAATTGAGGATAATTTAAAGAAAACAAGGATATCAAAGAAGTTTTTGCGTGGATAAAGCTACAAAAATTGTTACTAATAATAGGAGGTAGCATATTTAAACTTGATGAAATCACTATTAAATTATTAATAGTCTAGTTTTATCTCCGAATACATAACTTCATTTTATGGAGGAGATTTGATGGACCCATGGTTAGCCTCCATTAACGTGGTGAGAAAAAAATATAGAAAATATAAGCTCTTCTTAACATGGTCAATAATTTTATCGAAGAATAGAAATTGTGGTGTCATGATCACGGAGAATCTTTGTTGAAGGTGGTATAGTATATTCACCATGTTTTACCAAAATCTAAAATAGTTTGAAGTTAATAAGCAAAATCGATGCACTTAATATTTTGACTTCAGTGGATGTGCTTTTGTAATGTTTTGCACTGTTTCTATGTTTATTTTTAGATATTCTCGGTGAATACCGAGTCTTGCAGACATTTCAAATTACTTGAAGATTATCCTTTCTTTGCCAATTGAAAAAATAGTGTAATACATTGTTAGAAGTTCTTTGTGTGTACTTTTACTCATTTATACATGTTAATGATCATTCCCCATCCCCCACATGCACCTCAACAACATATATTCATGGAGAATCATGGAGAATCTTTGTTGAAGGTGGTACAATATATTCACCATGCTTTACCAAAATCTAAAATAGTTTGAAGTGAATAAGCAAAATCAGTGCACTTAATATTTTGACTTCATGGATGTGCTTTTTGTAATGTTTTGCACTGTTTCTATGTTTATTTTTAAATATTCTCGGTAGAATACCGAGTCTTGTCGATATTTCAATTATTACTCGAAGACTATCCTTTCTTTGCCAATTGAAAAGATAATGTAATACATTGTTAGAAGTTCTCTGTGTGTACTTATACCCATTTATACATGTTAATGATTATTCCTTGCTATGTACCTTGGGATATGATAATATAATGTATATGGGTTGATGGAGATGTCGACATGTGGCACACATCCCCTTAGTTAGTTATATGGGGTCACATAGGAATTAGTTATATTGGGTAATGAGTCGGCCTACATTGGGATTAGGTATTACCCATCTATTAAGAGTAATGTATGTCTATATAAGGGATGTGAGTATCAATGTCATGGGTATGAGTTGAGTCTTCTACTTGGTAGAGGTATATTGGAGGTGTCCCCCTCAAAGTGGATTCCCATCTTGGGAGATTGTGGAGTTACTCCTTCCTTAAGGAGCATTGTATGGTGTTACCCTACCTTAAGGGTATTATTCTAATATATTGCATATTTGGGCATCATGGCACACACATATCTATTGTGTCCCTTTATATTTCTAAATTTATTCATTTATCATATGCAAATATCTTATCAAGTGGTATCAGAGAAGCGATCCGGCAATTTGTGGGATGAAACCCTAATGTTGGTGATTCGCCTATATTTGGAGATAGACTTGGAATTTTTTAGAAAGTTTTTTGGGAGTGGATACATAATTCAAGTGATATTCCCTCCAAATTTCAATTTTTGGAGTTGTTTTGTGAAAGATATGTTTGTTTTAGGGTTGAAACCCTAATTCTAAGGTTTCATCTATATCTTCTGAATAATGACGAATTAGGAAATAAATTTTTTTGGGTTGATGTTAATATATTCAAAGGTGATACCACTGAAATTTCAGAATTTTTGGATATATTTTGTCAGAGTTATTGCAGTTTTATGTTTTTTCAATATTTTGCTCCATAGGCCGTAATTGTAGGAATTTTCTTGAATTTATTACATTTTCGAAATCTCTCAAAAATTAAATTGGGGTTTGTGTTATGTGATTTCTGATTTTTGGCCGACCTTTAGCCAAAGGGTTAGAATAAGTTTTGATCAAAAGGGTCTATTCCTAAAACCCTAGTTTTGTGGATCATGGGGATGGTAACTTTTTTGGAGATGATAGGATTGATGCTAGAGAATGGTGGAAAAAATTTAGGGATAAATTCTCTAAACCATCAAATATTTGGTTATTCAAGTTGTGGATTAGTGGCCCTGCACAGATTTGGTTTTCTGAGTTAGAAAAGGAAAAGTCTAATTGGTCTTTGGAGGAACTGGAACAAGTTTTCATGGATAGATGGGAAACAAAAGAAGAAAAGCAAGAGGAAGTAGAAGAATTTAATGATAATAGATAGGAAGAAGAAGAAGAAGAAGAAGAAAAGAACTTTGAGGTTGAAGCTACTACACATGATTTAGAAGGAGAGACAACAGATCGAGATACAAGTTCAAATAATGCATCTCTAGGAAGGAAGCTTCAATATTTCAGTTTGAAGGGCGCATTCAAAGGAAAAAGGTAATTGTTTTCATAAACCCTAGCAACAAATATAACTTCATCAATATGGATGTAGCTCAACATCTACATGTTCAAGCAAAGCATATCAAGGAATCTCAAATGGATGGTAAGCAGATTCAAGTTTTTGAAGATTTAAAGCTTTCTATGGATAAATATGTTTTACATTCAAATTTTTATGCTTTAGATATGGATGGTATGGATATTGTTCTTGGATATCCTTGGTTAGAGACATTGGGAACAACTTAATTTATTGATAAAGCGGGTTGAAGGGACCCGTTAAGAGAAAGTAAATTAAATGAGGCCAAATCCTCGGAAAAATAAATGCCAATGCAAATGATAAAGAAATTGTAAGAAAGCAACCCACTTACAAAAAAGCTTATTAAGATAAATATTTACTTCCCATCATGCGATGGAACATAATGGTCAATTGTTCCATAATGTTAGAGATATTGGTAAATAGTGCCAGATCGTTGGGATTAACCGATTATCAAGTTTTACGACACGGAATCCTTGTTCCGATTCTCACAATTTACAAATAAATGCCTCCTTTTGTTCCACCCTGCAATCCACCATTTTCTGTATTTCCATCTCATTATAATGAGATCTCTTATTTCTAAGATACCCTGGATGAGGATTTCATGGATCATCCTTGAATTTTGAAATGCGAAATCCAGTCCGGAATTGGTTTCAAGAATCCTACCACTAAACTACTGCTGGAAGAAGTCGATCCATTATGTTTCCTAATTTTTGATTCTTGTTATGAGGACAAGAGGCTTGCATGACCAAATTTCTACATGTTCTACATCTAAAGCGGATTCTCATCAGTCTAAGATTTGGGAATGACCAATGAAATTCCCAAATTTCATCATTACCGATCTAGAAAGACCCTTACTAAAATCAATTTCAACACACATTCATGCATACGAACATAGAACCGAATGGACATCGTTCTATCACAAGTACCTCTTTGGTGAAAAACCTTCCCAAAACGTTACCAATGTCCTCGTAGGGCATACCACATGAGGCATGCAAAGAGGAGGTTGGGAAGCCATTGACCTAAACATGCGTTTGATCTAATCGAATAAGAATTCGGATCGAAATTTGGAAACCATGGTATTAAAAATAACCTAGCATGCCCCTTTGAACCACAGGCCCTCTGAAGCAACGCTAATAGGATCCTCAAATTCCCTAAAATGGGACAACTCAAAAATCACTGGAACATTAAATAGTCTTTTCTCATTTGTTAGTCCGGTTTGAAGATCCATTGATAAAGAGCGCCTGGAAAAGGCCAAAATCCATTGAATCTTCGATCACATCATCCCGAGATAGATTTTTGTAGTATTCCTCCACTTAACCAAGGGGTTCTCTATGTTTAAAGAAGTGATATCCTCACCTCCATGGACCAAAGGTGAGGCTGAGTTTGAAGGATTCAAACCGAGAAGTTTTGACCCCTGAGTCGAAATATGCCCCTTCGAGTTTTCCATAACAATGTATTTAAATGTAGTGATTTATGTGAATGAGACATGCCCAACAAAAATCGGGCCTAGGGTCTGGGTCAGCAATTTATCTGTGTAGTTCCCTCATTAATCTTGTTAAAAATCTTGCCCGATCAACACTCCCCATCGCAGCGAGTCAGAATTTTCCTTTTAGGGTTAGGAAAAAATGCTCCTCCCCGACTGAAACCTAGGCGCCGTCAACCACTACCCTTTTCTCTATTATCCGTATTGCATCCCCCTTTTACTCCATGCCCGTGGCTCTCCTTGAGGCACGTCGAAACTCTTCCGTGACCAAGGTACTTCACGCCCTTTTTGAATCACCAAATCTTCCATTAGGACAAATTCTTCCCTCCATTTAATCTTTATGCCCTTTACCCCATGGATAATGGATTTCAAATATATTACCAGACATTGGGAACAATTAATATTAATGTGCAAAATAAATTCATGAAATTATGGTACAAGAGAAAGAAAATTACATTGCAAGATATCACACTTAGCAAGGAAAAAAGTAATGTAAAATTGGATCATGAAGATGAATTTGAAGATGGTGAAGAAGGGAATAAGGATGAATCAGAAGGAGAGGATGAAGAACATGATGAAAAAGTCAAAAATAATTTCTCTACTCAAGAGAAAAAAGAAATAACAAACAAGTTGGAAGAGGAAAAGATTGATAAGGTTGAGCATATTAAGGTTGCACCATATAGACACCCACATCATCATGAGAGGAAAAAATCATGGAGACATGTTAGGACACATGAGGTCAGCAATCTATATGGATATACAGGAATTGGAGGAGTAATAATTTTGGCTATACATGGAATCAATGGAACAATAATTGTATGACATGGAATCACAGGAATAATAATTATGGATATGCATGGATGCCGAGGAGGAACACATATGGACTAAGATGGAATCAAATGAGCACAATGGAATATGGAATCAGGTTTGGAGCAACATCACCCACTAGGATTTCATATGGGTGGTTGGATGATCGAGCATGGCGAAAAGTGTGCAATAATTTAAAGCACACTCATTATATGGTTTCTTCTTATGTTTCGGGACGAAACATGTCAAAGAGGGAGGCAATGCTATGTACCTTGGGATATGATAATATAATGTATATGGGTTGATGGAGATGCCGACATGTGGCACACATCCCCTTAGTTAGTTATATGGGGTCACATAGGAATTAGTTATATTGGGTAATGAGTTGGCCTACATTGGGATTAGGTGTTACCCATCTATTAAGAGTAATGTATATCTATATAAGGGATGTGAGTATCAATGTCATAGGTATGAGTTGAGTATTCTACTTGGTAGAGGTATATTGGAGGTGTCCCCCTCGAAGTGGGTTCCCATCTTGGGAGATTGTGGAGTTACTCCTTCCTTAAGGAGTATTATATGGTGTTACCCTACCTTAAGGGTATTATTTTGAATATATTGCATATTTGGGCATCTTAGCCCACCCATATCTCTTGGGTCCTTTTATATTCTGTAAATTATTCATTTATTATATGCAAATATCTTACCATTCCCCATCCCCCACATGCACCTCAACAACACACAACATGAAATACATGACTTAAAACATAACATGCAATAAAAAAGGAAGAGAGTGTGTGAGGGTATCAGATTTTAATCCAACATTGTCATACACATATATTTGATCATTGGGGCATGCTATATTAATATAGCTAGCCAAATCTTCCACAAAGAATCAAGTACCAATCACCAAAGGATTAGTGCTTAAAACAGTCTTGATATCTTTCTACCAATGACTTAACAACAGTTTCCATTGTTTCAAAGTTTGATTTCATAACAAAACTTGTGGCACTAATGATAACTGCTTATGGATCAATTAGGGTACAAAATTGCAACACAATTGGGGTACAAAATTGCCATAATTAGCCTAGCAGCTTATTTAATTACACCACCTTAGAACAATGTAAAAGATTGCCTAGAATTATGACTCTAGAAGGATGCAACAGGTTTTCAATTTTTTTGTAAATTTAAAAGTAAAATTTATTCTTACACATTGTACAGAAAACTAATATAAAGAATATATAAACAATCAATAAAAATGTTGTTATTCAAATTAAAGTTATGAATGCAAATGTATTCTACATAGTACCTACTAATCATGAAAATAGAAGTAAATATCGTTAACAATTATTACAATATCAATTTTACATATGCAAATGTATTCTACATAGTAACTACCAATATGATTGCGGAATTTGGAGAGGAAATATTCTAGCCTCAATACTTCAAACTACTCATTCCAACATGCATTGGTTTTTATAACTTCTTTGCACGAGTTTTCTTAATGGATTATGGGATCCTTTTGCATCCATGCTGCTATAGTCAAGTTCTACGACTGCTCGTGTTTGTGATGGAGAATATGATACATGAAATTTTGTGTTCATAAGCATTAAATGTCAAAGGGTTTACATTTTTCTCATTTTACTTGATGGTAGTCATGGCTACGAGATGATGTCAAAGTGTTATTACAAACAAATAAACACATGCATGTATAAGACGAAGTGTAAGGTAAACAAACAATGTGTAAACTAGATCGCAAAGTAGAAGACAATGTAAACAACGAAAAGCTTGTTACAAACATGGGAAATTACTCACGATATCATAAGACAATCAAGGCCAATGAAGCCAAAAGCATACAAGTGTGCACACAATACAAAGGGAAAAGCCCACAAAAATGGCATACAATGAAAATAAAGTACAAGTAATATAACAGATAACCATGGTGGAAAATATTCCTACAAAATAAATGTTGCACATGAAGCACCCATTAACATGTTAGAAAGATAAAAAATTATGTCAAAACATTTATAGTTTGATAAAATAGTGTGTTATGAAACAACATGAAACAATAACACATGTAGTGTATGAAATTGGATGCCCCAAGAGCCTTTGTGGGACTGGTAGTAGGTACTATGCCAAGCATCCATGTTATGTGTAATAGACCTTTATAATCTGTGATCACAAGTAGGAATGAAAGTGAACGTGCTTGTGTAATAATGTGAACATGTACAAGTAAATGTAAACCAAGCTATGCATTATGTTGTGGATAGAGGCGGAATGGAATGTAGTGTGAATGTTAGGGGCAGCATGCCCCATGATTGAATGTGTATGCATGTAATGAGGTTCATTTATTTATGCCCCCTCAACAGTCAATAGTGAACCATAAATGAGATTGCTTCATTGGGAAATGGTTTGAAGTGTGCACTAGAAATATGTTGCTTGTAAGTTGTCATGTAATGTGTAGGATTGAATGTGATAAAGTAAAATTGATGAGGTGGTAGAATGTGTGATGATTTAGCCTAAAGCGTATATCACTAAACGTGTGAGGAAGATGTCAAAAAGTGTGATGATGTAGCCTAAAGCGTATATCATGAAATGTATGAGTAAGATGGTAGAAAACATGATGATGTAGCAAAAAGCGTATATCACGAAATGTATGGATAAGATGCTAGAAAGGGGTGATGATTTATCCTAAGAGCATATATCACAATATGTGTGAAGAATGTGGTGGCTAAAAATGTCGCATAATATGATAAAAAGGATTGGTTGAGAAAGTGTGTGAGAGTGATAAGGTCCATTTGATTGGTAAACCCTTAGAAGTCGAGTATGGATTGAGCAACTAAAGTGCATCATCAGGTAGTGAGCATTTATTTTATGTGTAGTATTTCCGAGGATGCATGACATTGAGTGGGTTTTGAGTGGCTTTCCCAAAAGGGTAGTGAGGTGATAAACTCCACCACCAAGTTTGTCAATGATTAATGTAAGGACCAAGCCAATTTGGCTTAAATTTACCTTTAAGAGGAGCTTCAACATTTTTATTTTTCTAATTTTCTTTTAAGACAAGGTCATCGATGTTGAACTCACGAGAATGGATTTTATGATTGTATGCGTGTGCAATGTAAGATTGATATGTATGAAGGTGTTCAAGTTCTTGAACACATTGTGAGTTCAACATTTCTAACTCATGTAGGAGGTTTTATCGATATTCATTTTCTTTAAGAATGCCTTTGAGCAAAACACGCAATGAAGGTATCTCAAGTTCGAGGAAGATGATGGCCTTAACACCATAAACCAAGGAAAATGGAGTAGCATTAGTAGATATGCGAAAACTAGTACGATAATCCTAGAGAGAATAGAATAATTGATCATATGGAGTCATTACCACTGAAGCAATTGTTTTATGTAATATTTTGACAATGGTTTTTTTGGTGGCTTTATCTTGGCCATTGCCTTGTGGATAATAAGGTGTAGAAAATGATTGTTTGATTTTGAATTTGGCACAAAAATTTTAACGTCCTTATTTTTGAAGGAAGATCCATTATCAATGATTATGACAATAGCGTGACCAACGCATGTGATGATATGGGTGGTGAGGAAACCAAAATGTCTCATGTACTAATGATATTTCACAGGGGGGGCTATCACGACCCATTTAGTAAAATACTCGATAGCAGTAATAATGTAATTTTTCCTTCGACAGAGAAAAGGGCCAAGTTGGCACAATTGGTTGGAGGTCATATGCGGGTGCATGATGGAGGTTACCGTGCTTTTGGAACTTCTCATAATGAGTAGCATATTCAAGGCAATCTTGCTCCATTGTAGGCCAATAATATCCTTGGCGTAAAAGCTTTTGTGACATAGATTTTCTAGAAAAATGACCATCGCACATGTTATGTATTTTAAAAATAGCAGTGTGAATATCTACTTGAGCCCTAACAACGTAAGATTCGTCCATTGATTGAATGTTTAAATAATTCTATTCCACAAAGACATAACGAGTAGCCTCATGTCACAAGCGATGAGCTTCATGAGGTTGTAGATTATCGGAATGGTTTTTTATATAAGTAATTGTAAATGGGTGTAAACCATTCAGGATTGTCTTGATTTGTGCATTATGGTGCAAGCTTCAGAGGTAATGCAGAGATAGAAGGATGTCATAAGTGCGTAATGATGAATTTGGCTTGTTCATCGGTAATATCTTGTGGGATGAGTGATGTCGCACTAGCCATAGCATCCGCATGACGATTATCCTTTCAAGGAATAGTGGTGATAGAGTAAGAGTCAAAGGTAGCCAAGAGATCTTTTACAAGTGTATTGTATGGGATTAAGTGTTCCTCTTTTGTGTTATAGGTATCATTGACTTGATTTATGACTAACTGAGAGTCGACATGGATGCACAAGTTGTGAACGAGGAGCCTTTGAGTGGTGAGGAGACCAAAGCCGAGGGATTCATATTCAACGATGTTATTTGTACAGGAAAACCCCAAACATTATGTGAAGGGGAGTGAATCACCCCGGCATGATGAATACTATCCCGACTCCAACGCATGAGTGACAATGAGAGCCATCAAAATACATTGTCCATGTATGTGGCTCGATATTATAGGTAGTGAAATCATCATGAAAGGAATCAAATATTATGCAAGGATTCATGTCGGCTTCACCAAAATGTAAATTAATATCCTAATTTAATGCAAGTTTTCAGTAAATAAATGAACAATGAAATACTAAAATAATACCCAAGCAACTAAGCAATAAAAAATATGAAACCCTAAGTGTAAAGAGGGTTAGAAAATCCTTAGATGATTCGAAGAGGTTGAAATGTGTCGCAGTGGAGACTAGTGAACATATATGGAGGACCATCGCATGAAAAGCCTAAAAATGAAGATTCGGTAGATTTGACTAGACTAGGTTTCTGGAGAGGATAGGGGCTCCCGTGGGCACCTGGTCTAGTTTTGGGAACCCTAGTTTGTGTAGATTCTCAAAGATCCTCCTCTGAGGAGTCGCAACAAGTTTTCACTTATTCACCTTTGATTGTTTGTATGTCGTTGTAAGATCACTGACGTCACTATAAACTTGTAATGAAGAAAACACACCAGTAAAACTCTCAAATAGATACCAAATCCTAAAAAAGAAAGATGTAAAATGAGGGTTGGATGTCCTCGGATGCCACAATGGTGGACTTACAATGAGTGTTTCACTACATCTCGAGATCCAATGTAGTTATTTATGTGTGTGCGAAATTGTGCCCTAGGTTGTTCTTGTGCATGTCGCACTTGAAGTAGCGAGCAAATAGCTAGATGTAGAATGTAAATAAGAGTAATAACATGCAGGGAGAAATTATCTATTTCCTCTGAATACTAGGATTACCCACCATTAACCTGAAACATTTAAAAAATATTTTTTCAATCATATTCTTCTTTTTAGAATATGCTCATATTGAAACCAATGAAAATGTGATAACACTTGTTCCACAAAACAAAATTCCATGGAGCTTGTTTGCTTTTACATTTCTCTTAAATTCTTCTATACATAATCTCCCTACCCACTTGCCACAAAGTATCACCTACGGCAGGATTTTCCAATATTATGGAGTCGTTAATCATAAATCAAATATATAGAAATTTTATAAACTAAGTTAAGACTCCCAAAATCCCTATTTAAAAATGGAGTAATGGGATTTTCTTACAAATTTTGAAAGTGAAATAATTTCTTTTAGTCCCTTAGTGTTCAAACCAAGGCTTCAAACCCATTAGAAAAGGGTGGGTAAAAATTTGCATGTAAAAAAATCAAAATGTAAAAATCGTTTGACAATAGAGAAGTGTAAGTTACTTTTAAAATTGTCAAAAGAAGGGTTATGGTGAAAAATACTTGTCAACAATTTGTTTGAAAATTTTAAATCTTAAAAAATATTTTTGATGACTTCTACAAACAACAATCACCTCCATCTTTCCATGATTTGTGCATGACTTGCATATATGTTAGACAAGACGTATTAAACAATTATGAATTTTTAATATAATAAATATACTACTAATATAATACTATTAAGGTCAAATCCCAAGTTTCTAGCAAGTTGGTGATGCTAACTCAATGAATACTTAAAAACCAAAGATTTAATGTTATTGTTTAGGGATTTGGATTTTTAGGATTCATTCAAACGTTTTATCTATCGCCTTATATTTTTTTCTACTTCTTTGTTGCAAGAGCCACCTTAAGAGGTAGAGAACAAAGCTAGGATCGACTTGCACACAAATATCTACCCACTTGGGAGCCTGAAACCATGATTTTACCGGTTTTAATACATCTTAAGTTTACACCATTCTGCTTTGAGGCGTCATTTCATTTGGATTACTGATTTTTTTCATTTATTTCATCTTTTCAATTGTTTGTTTGTGTATTTAACACTTATTTTAATTATGACGATTTTAGAAAATTAGAATATTGCGAATTTGGGCTTTCATTACATCATAATTTGATTATTTTACCAGTTTTAATACATCTTAATTTTACACAATTTTGATTGAAGGGTCATTTCTTTTGGATTACTAATTTTTTTCCTTTTATTTTAAAATAAAACAATTTTTCATTTAATATATATATATATATATATATATATATATATTCTTAATTTTTATGAGGTAGATACTTGGTTTACTTTTGTCATATGAAATGTAAAATATTGGTGCTACTTTTCATTATCGAAGGGCTAGTCCAATATTTGCCCTTCACAATAAAATTCAGACCACCCTTCAAATTTGATACTGTCCCATTGCTTTATTTAAAATGGGACGTATGGAACATGGTTTATTTTTCATTGACCACTTACTTTATATGCATGTGAGTATCGAGATAGGTTTTTGTTTTGATTGAAAAGCATAACCATATATTAAAGATGAAGTACAATGTTAATCATACAAAATCAGGTGGAAAAGATCACACCCCATAAGCAGGATCAAAGTAGCCATAAAGAGGCTATGAGTAGCAAAGTGTCATGTCAATAGAAGCATTTTCAATCAAAAAATCTTAAAATAGAAATGCAGAGAACTAGAGAAAACTCCAAACATGGAGCTAGGTAGCAACAGCAAACATGGAGGAAGGTGGTGGTGGCAGTGGGCTCTTTGGACGGTCACCCCAACCACCAAGAGTAGTATCGGGGGTGTCATCAGGCTGCTCCCAGCCATCTATCTACTTGCTCCTCCTTGTTTCCCACAGGGAGGGCGAGATAGCCAAAGAGAGCCGCGGAAACTTTGACTGGTTGAGTGCCTGCCTCCCGGAACCACCACTGCCAGAGCCCAGCCGACCAAAAACCCCGGTAGCGGGCGGAGTCCAAGACGAAGGTGGAGAGACCCGCCGGGGAGGAGAGGAGCTACGCCGCCCATGAGCCGGACCACTGGTCAAATTTGCATCGCCCATGGGAAAGTGAGCGACGACCTTGCGAAGCGGGAGTGACGACGAGAGGAATTAAGTGAAACGCGACTAACAAAGACAAGGGCACTCCCCAATGGTCCAAAAGAGTTTGCAAGTGCTCAAATTCTATGTGACTTTCTCTGCCTACACCTGGATCTGAAGCGAAACATTGGAGATGACAACAAGCTTGTTAGAAATAGCAAAAATTCTATCCACTGTCTCTTTATTAAAAATAGTAGCATTTCTAGATTTCCAAATGTGATATAAAATAGCCACTCTGAAAGAATGCCAAATGTTGTAAAATTTTGCAAGAATAAAGGTTGGATCCCCCAGAAGAACCATTTTCACATGAAGAAGGTGGGCAAAAAGGTTGGAAAAGGGTATGAATCCAGTGCTAGGCAGACTGAGCATGAGGGCAGAACCAAAAGAGATGAAGAAGAGTCTCAATGTGGTTATAGAAAGGGCAACATGGTGGGGAGCTCCCAGAAGAACAAGGTGCTTGCCCATAAGAAGCCCTTGATGAAGAATGCTCCAAAGAAAGTGCGTAACTTTGGGCTCTATAGGAATGGCCCAAATAATAGTGAAGCGCTGCTTCCACCCAAAATGAGTGGAATGCAGGCTCCATCGAGCATTTAACTTTTTGAGAGGAAGCTGCTTCAGGTGAGAAGCTTGTAGCCCAACCGAGGTTTATAATTTCTGAAGGGGGTGGTAGAGGGCCAATGCCAATCAAACCACCATGGGCGCTGCATAGTAACACCAATTTTATGCAAACAATCACCAAGTATGAGATCTTGAATGATAGAGATGGCTTGTTTTTCATTGTCATTTAGAGAAAAATTAGCTTTTAGGCTATCCCATGGAAGCCAATCCCTAGTGATAGGATAAAAAAGGTCCTGAATATACTTGAATCCCTTTTTTGAAAAAATGCAAACCCTTGAGCTGTAAGGAAAGAGAAAGGGGTTTGTCATGAAATTGAAACACTGGATTCCACCACAAACTAAGAGAGTTAAGAGAGAGCCCATTCCGAAACCATCACCCTGCTAGAGCAGATGGGGTTTGAGAAGTTCCCAAGCTTTCCATATGATTTTTGCCACAAAAGAGCCACCTATTTTAACAGTAGTAGGGCATAGAAGTAAGGAGTAGTAGTTCAAACCCTGCCATGCCTTTCGATTAAGTGGAGACCCTTGAGATATACAATTTCTGAGAAGAATTTTCCAAGATTCCTCACCTTCAAGGCTGCGAATAATCCATTTGGCAGTGAGAGCAAACCCTGCATATGAATGTTGATTAGGCCAATAACACTAATTTCCTTGGGCGTACAACATATGTCCCAAACAACTCTGTGAAAACCATGGTTCCCTTCGGAGTTGGCCCACAGGAAATCACACAGAATTTTCTCCAACCTGTGGTAAGTAGCTTTAGAGGGAGCCCAACATGATGAGTAATAGAACCTTGGAGTAGACTTGGAATTTTCCAACAAGAGACAGATGCTTGGTAATCCAAAAAGAGATTTTTTGCTCAACTCATTGAATCACATAGTTCCAAAGATCAACAAGGGGATGCCATAAAGGCAAAAGGAATGCCTAAAAATTTGAATTGAACACCAGGTTCAATCCAAAGCCATTGGAATCCCTCTAGCCAAGGAGGTTTGGGACCCACCGCCTGTCTGTAACATTGGGTTTTCTTCCATTGGATAGCAGAACTAGAAGCAAGACAAAAAATATCAAGGCATTTCATGGCATTAGTGACAGAGGCCTCAGTTTCAGCCAGTGAGAAAAGAGTCATCTGCAAAGTGACCATTAATCAACTACTTAGGAGAGGAAGGTAGTTGAATACCTTTAACCAAACCAACATTGGCAACATTAGCAAGCAAGTAGCTTAGACCTTTAGCAGCAATGACATAAAGAGAAGGAGCAAGAGGGCAACCTTGCCAGATGGAACGATGAAGAGAGAATCTCTCAGACTGCTGACCATTGATAGTAATACAGGCACCCACATTTTGAAAGAGCATATTAACAGAGCGATGAATCTAGGTCCAAAACTAATAGCTTGTAGCATGGCTAGAATGAAAGGCCACTCAACTCTATCATAGGCTTTTTCAAAATCAATTTTAACAAACAAAGTCGGTTGAGAAGTCTAGCGGGCATATTCCATGCCCTCCCAAACTGCAATAATGTTGTCCAAAATATATCTGTTCTTGATGAATCCGGTTTTCTTGCTCCTGATGATCGGGCAATAAATTAGTGAGCCTGATAGCAAGGGCTTTGGCAATAATTTTGTATGAGACATTGAGCAGAGTTATTGGCTGCCAACTGGTGATAAGCTCGGGATCCCCAGATTTGGGAATGAATTTGATGTTGCCTTGGTTGATCAGATCACCCAGGGTGTTGGAGGACATAGCTTCCAGAGATAGACTGCTTCTGATTTGGACCAACAGTCATTTATAGAGACTGGTAAAACTCACAAGGAAAACCATCAACACTGGGGCTTTATCAGAGGCCATCTGCATAACAACTTCCTTCAAATCATCAAGAGTGAGAGGTCTATCACAAGCGATGCGCTGAATTTCAGAGAGCTTGCAAGGAACAACTTCAATGCATTGGAGGAGAGCAGCATCACGAGTGGAGTAGCAGGTTGAGCAGCAAAAACAACATGATAGTGATGCACAAAAGCTTGCAGAATGTCAGGTAAGAGAGTAAGCCTTTGATTGCCATCCTTGATTGCTTTGATTTTGGTGAGATTTTGATTAGATTTAAGGGAAGCAAAAACTCCTTAGTAACTCTGTCACCAATGCGAAGCTAGTGCAGACGGGCTCGAACTTGGGCTCCTCTAGCCTTATAGTGCTCCTCAATTTGAAGCTTATGTTTCCAGCGAGCAGCTTGCACTTGCAGGTGGGTGTTGAAAGGAGATAGATTAAGCTCTTGAATAGCCCTCAAATATTCAATATGAGAGGCTTCATGAGCATTCTTGCGAAAAAGAGCAGCTTGTTTCCCATAGAGTGAAGGAAAGAAGTGGTACGAGTGATGGCATGAGACCACCAATCAATCCAACCAATCCCATCAATAGGTCTCGGGTCAAGATTCCAAATATGTCTTATATAATCCAAAGTTTTGGGATGAGAAAGGTGGGACATATTTAAATAGAACTAGGTGGACTTGGGCTTGGGACACTGAAAGTTCCATTGAATCCCAAAGAAAATAGGCTTATGGTCAGAAACCAAAGCAGTGTCCACCACCGAGACCAGGAGGTTGTATGAAGAGTCAAAGGAAAACCATTGCTGCTCTAAAAGCAGAGCTCTATCAAGATGCTTATAAACTCTGTCATCGCCAACTCTAAAATTAGACCAAGTGAACCAAGGAGTGGCAACAGAAGAGTGCTTGTAGTGGTTGGGATCAAAAAGACAAATTTATTGCGCAAATAAAACCGGAAAGCTTCACCTTCGATACAAGAGTTGAAAAAGTATTATTTCATCGATCTTCATTATCTTTTGTAGAGGGGATTAAGTGAGCATGAGGTCGAGACAAAGCTGATTTAAAAGGAGACAAACTTGTGAACTGCTTTGATTAAATGCTCAAGAAAACATGGTCTCTTTTAATCGCTTACAAGATATGTTTGATGAACAAGCCTCAAATAATTTTAATAAATTACAATTTGTAGACATGATAAATCATGGAAATGATTTCTTTTTAAAGAAAACAAATTTTAATGTACCCGCACTGCACTGAGACCTTCCAGCAAAATAAGAGCTTAGTAGGAGTTTGAATAAGTACAAATTGTAAAGTAAAAAAATAAAATTAAACATGAAGTATTGGAAACGGAAGTGAAACTAGGAAGGGAAACAGAGAGAGAAAACTCTTCGCAACATCATTAAATATATTTTAATTATATTAACAATAAAAAACATAATTAAATATGAAAATATTTCATTTATATTTCACGTACGATGAAAAGTTCCATAAGAAACAAATAAAACATCTAATTAAATATTGTACTTGGAAACATTGCTTTAAGTCAAGAATGTTTGTTACATGCATGAATTTAATTATTTTAAAAACTCAAATGTCAACTATAAAGTATCATAATGGGGGAATATGTGGGGAGACTCAAGAGTATAAAAATATTGGAATATGTTTGGGAGAGTATAAAACTCGCCAACCATATAGAAATGGAAAGAATTGGATCAAGGCCTCTTATATACCTTGTAAAAATAAAATTATATCTTAATATTCAACAATATTTAGGTCTCAGACCTACTTACTCTCACTTTGATCGGAGGATGAATTTGTTTCAATATTAGAATGGCCTACTCTATGACGTGGGGCGACCCGATTCGAAACTAGTGCATGTTCTTGTAAATCTCCATATGTAGATCCATATAGTGTCCTTTCAAGCATACTTTCCACCTCTCTCATTATTGGTCTTTCTCCTAGATTTTCCTTGTGCATTGCAATCCCAACCCCATGAAACTAACTAGGAACTTGTCAAAAATCCATCGGTGGTTTCGAGATGTTTCACTTCCATCGTTGTTACACCCATTTCCTCAACCAGCAGCTCTCTGTCCACCACTTCCTTCACTGCCTCAGGAAATGCCCTTCTCACCCATCCTTTGGCAGAGTGTTGTTTCCTATAAACATGTCATCAGTAGGCCTCTTTCTAGTCACCATTTCAAGGATGAGCATCCCGAAGCTGTAAACATCTCCCTTGGTTGTCACTTGACGCCTCACCCATGATAATAGTATGAATTAGTTACAAGAAAATTTTCATAGTTCTTTTTAATTACTTGATCCATAATTTCAACAAACGACAATAATAAAAAAAAGAAAAATCTAACAAGAGCTTGGGCTTGAGTATTGTAAATAGAAATCACCAGAGCAACATATCCTATCATTCCCTTCAACCTAGATGTGCTGTCACCTGCACTATCAGTGGACGTCATTAGACGGGCTATCCCGAAGTCTGCCACATGGGCTGTCATGGTTTCGTCCATTAACACATTTGAGGGCTTCAAGTCACAGTGAACAACAGGGGGAGAACAATCATGGTGTAAATATGCCATTCCATGTGCCACATCGAGTGCAATGTTGAGCCTCGTCTTCAAACACAATTTGTGCTGTGTTCTATCCTGGTGCAGATGTTTTTCTAGGCTTCCCTTTGACATGAACTCCAGCACCAGAGCTCTAAAATCTGCAGTTACGCAGGAGGATAATACTTTGACCAGATTGCGGTGTCTAATTCTGCTTAGTATTCTGCATTCCCTGTAGAAATTCTTGTATGAGTTTTGAGGTCCTTATCAATAGCCACCAACATGTTGTTAGAAAACATGCCTTGATAAAAAGACCCAAAACTACCTACTCCTAGTAACTTTCGGGCTAAATCCTTTCGTTGCCCTTTGGAGTTCTTCGTTGGAAATGTGCATGAAACCCTAACATCTCAATAGAATATTGGTGAATGGTGTCCTTTGCATATTTTTGTAGAAAGCATAAAATCCACCCAAAACCAACACAATCAACCAAGAAAAAGCCCCATTCTTGGTCAAACTAGTCAATGGAGTAGTCAACCGAGATAAATTCCTTACAAATGTCTTGTAGTATGTGCATAACCCCAAGAATCCTCTCAAATGTGTCAACATCATAGGTGGCGGCCAATCCAAAATTGCACGTATCTTCTCTCTATCTACCTTCTCTACTCCCCCATCAATCACATATCCCAAATATAGAATTTCTGTCCCACCAAACGCACACTTAGAAGCTTTCGCATGTAGCGAATTAGCTTATAATATCCCCAATATCTCACCAAGGTGCCCGATATGGTCCTCCCAAGTCCTGTGTAGACCAAAATATCATCAAAGAAGACCAATACAAACTTATATTTTGATTTCGATTATTGTTGACTATATACATGGATATTATTGTATCATTTTGGCTTAGCATGATGATTAGACGATAGAGATACTTTGACTATTGATGGATTATAATTCATAGTATGATTTGTGTGGATTC
The DNA here is from genome assembly GCA_018340775.1 of Taxus wallichiana var. yunnanensis. Classification (NCBI taxonomy): domain Eukaryota; kingdom Viridiplantae; phylum Streptophyta; class Pinopsida; order Cupressales; family Taxaceae; genus Taxus; species Taxus wallichiana. Next base: position 850,984,500 of record CM031243.1, read on the forward strand.
GTAGAGAGACATTTTATATTGATGGATTGTAATTCATAGTATGATTTGTGTGGATTTTTAGAGAGACATTTTATATTGATGATGATGTGTTGTTGACATATTTATATATTTATGACATTCGGCATTCTCGTCATATTGAGTAGGATTTAGTAGTTGAACTAATCTTGTGATCTTCTTGGTATTGATAAAATATAGAATTGAGATGTTGTTGGAATTTTAAAATAATAACATTGTTAGTCTAGATGATGATTTAATTTACATATGGATGATTGTTGACTTGTATGCGTATATTTTATCTTGGATGTTTTGATGCGGCCACGAGGCCGAAGGAGGTATTGTGTGATTTTATAGGTAATTATATCACAACAATCAAAGGGGGATTGGAGACCAACCACATCAAAATACTTTGGATGGATACAACAATGGTCACCATGGCAACTTGTGTAATGTTTGTTGTTTTTATTTGTTGTTAGGGGGTCCCCATGGGGGGATGACCTCCAATTGTGACCAAGGGTTTGTGTGTAGTTCTTTTCCTTTCTTTTATTTAATTTTGGTGTATGTGATTTAATTTGTGATGTAATTCCCTTTTATCATTAATTGGTTTATGTGTCTTAATTAAGTGAACTAATCATATTATTAAGCTAATTATGGATGTGACAAAAATAATTCATTTATTAGAGTAGTTGGTTCTTTGGTTCTTGTGTTTATTAGTTGAGTGTATGTGATTTTGAGTGTTGTACACTCCACCCTACTTGGGAAACTCGGATTTGGGCTTAAGGGCCATTTTGGAGGCTTGTGGGACAAGTTAAACTTGTCTCACACCTCTTAATTTCTTATACCAACCCTACCTATGGGTTGGGGGATAGACCCCATTATGTGTTTTGTAAGGAAAAAGGTGAGATTTAATTGCACTTTCTTACATGTGTTTAAATTTTGTCCTTAAGGGGTGTGGGTTGGAGTGGTGTGTGTAAGAGGTTTTCATTCCTCTCAACCACCCATTTATTATTATTTGGGGTATGGTTTGACTTTGGTGATGTGGGATGGAGAAGAAATGATGTGGCATCCTACATGGAGCCACATCATCTCCCTCTCCCTCTTTTCTATTTATTGGAATTTTTGGGAAGTATTGGGGGTTACTTGCTTGGTTTTGGGATCTCTCATTTTGGAATGCTTGCTTGTTGGAGTTGAATATTGCTTGGAATTTCTTGAGCTTGGAGGACTTTGGGACTTTCTTGTGAAGTGAAGTCTTGTTATGGAAAGGTAGGGTCTTGCACCCTTGTTTTTCTTTTTTTTTTGTATGTTATGTGTTGAATGAATGTATTTTCTTGTTTGAAGTTGTTGGGTAGTGAAATGGCTTTAGGTTGTGTTGAGATAGTGAAATGGGGATGAAATATGTTGGGAGGCATAAGAGATTCTTTGGGTATTTAGGAGGGAGTGGGTTGGGATGCCCCACCTTGTTCTCATTTTTTTATTTTGTTCATTGTGGGAGCCATAAGAGAGAGGGAGGCATAAGAGTGAGGGAGGCATAAGAGACATATTTTTGTAGTTGTAGGGAGGCATAAGATATTTTGGGGTTGATTTTGTTTTGGGGATTTTTGAGGTGGGCATCCAAACCCTTGGGAGGCACAAGGGTATCCCCATATTCCTTTCTCTACTTGGCTTGTTTTAGAGCCATTGTTTGGGAAGTTGTTGTGCTTAAAAATGAGTGTTTTGTGGTTATTTTTCTTGTGTTATTGTTGCTTGAAAGTAAGTGTGGAAGCATTGTATAGTTTCCATGTGTTTGATCCATCCCTTATTGCCTTGTGGTTGGGGCTCGGGGGCCAATGAGGAGGATTTCTTCTCCTCCTCATTGGAGTTTTGGTTGGGTGGAGAGTGTTGCCTCTCCCCATTTGTTGTTGTGATCAAGTGGAGAAAAGATGGATCCTTGTTGGAGATTTGGAACTTGGAGTACTTGTAGAAGACTAAGAAATCCTTCATTATAGCTACCTTTTTTGTAAAATTCCCACTTAAGGTGGAAGATTTATAGTATTGTATTTGAAAGTAAAGTTGTATTGAATACTTTGTTATTAAGTTGAAATGTATTGTTGGAAAGAGAAACAATCTTAGTGTAACAAGTTCTTGATACTATGGAAATGTGATTAAAAAAAAAGAGGAAAACAACTTGCTCTTATTTTAGTGGATTGTAGTCTTCATTAGGTGTGTTGTTCCTATTTTAAAACTATGGGAAATCTTGTTATTAATTGCTTGGTTGAATGGTTGCAAACTTGCATTTTGTGAAAGAAGGAAATATTCATTCTTATTAAATTACTTGAAAGACATAGGATAGCAAGTAGACTATTTGTTCATTCTTTTGTATTGATTGAAGAAAGTTTAAAATTCATATGTGTTTATGGAAAAGTTTTTAAAATTTCTTGATTTGTTATTTTGTCAACAAATGGATTGTTTCCTTTTTATCAAATAAGAGTAAAGAAATTGCATGGTTACTATTAGACCTTAGTCTCGTTTAATTGTATAAGTTTATTATCAATTTATTATAAAATTATAAGGAAAATAAGAATGGTATTTGCATCTCAAAATGTTAACTTCAAAATTGCAAAAGAAATCCTAAGTATAAGATAAAATAAAAAAATAATATGAATAGTATTACTTGTGATAATAGTGTTAATATTAAAATACTATTAATTCTAATGTTAAAATTATTATATATATATATAAATTTCATGTAAATGTATTTTAATAATATAAAATTTTAAACAAAAAAACCAAGTAGAAATTGGTTGGGCCGAATATAGTGTAGGTCATGACTTGTTAGTTTATGATAGGGTAAGGGTTGGGGAGGGTTTCCGACCCCACCCCCCCCATTAATAAATGGGATGGGGGTGGGGTTGGCGACCCTCCCCCAACCTAATTAAAAAAACCTACTATATACCAATACCCCGGCGCTTTGGATTTTTTCTTATCTCATCACCTGCACGGTTGGCTCTTTTATATGGCCTTTGTAAACCATGTTCATTCTCCTTGTTGTGTATTATTCAAACGATTTTCACCATTATATATATATATATATATATATATATATATATATATATATATAAACACCATATTTTAAGTTTGGTTTCTATTTAAATAAAATATTAATAAAATATATATACACACACACCACACAAAAAAACCCATATGCCCATTTGGGCAAATACTAAAATAATGAGATAAACAAAAAAAAGAGAAAATAAATACATACAACCCTAGGAGAGGGTGTAAATGGATCTAAAAATAAAAGGGAGAATGTGCATCCTTCCTTGAGCTTGAGGTTGCCTCTCATGGCTTCCACCTCCTCCTCCTCCACCAATCTGCAAAACAAAAGAAAAGAAACAATAAGTCAAACAAAAGAGAAAAGAGATTTTCATAAGCAAACTTAGGGTTAGATAGTTTCCTAATCTAAGGGCCCCAAATGAATCCATCCAATGGATGAGATTCATCCCTACAAAAATTAGGTGGGAAGTGGGTGAGAGAAATTCAAATTTAAAATGCATGGGTAGGATTTAAGTGGGGCCACTTAAGTAAGTGTAAGGGTTGGGTGTTCTACTTTTCTAACCCAAATGTCTTTTAGAGACATTTTAATTTAATGCAACTTAGACCCCTTTGGGTATTATAGAACTTTATTATTTAATTAAATAGACCACTTTTCACTTGAGATTAACTAACCAAATTTAATTAAGGTAAAATTAAATTATATTAAAGTAAATTATAGGGAAGCCTAAGTCTTGATTTGGACTAACTAATTTTATTATAAATTATTGAGAGATTTTATTATTTTATTTTAAAGGGGGATCTAGAGGAAAATTAATAATGTTGATTTAATGTAATTTTAGATACGAGAATGTGATGACCATAAATTTGAATCTTATTTTGTGAGTGTGTTTAACAAAAAAATTATTCCATAATTTTTCTAGTTTGACCTAGGTTTGTTCTTGGGTTTCATGCGGACAATTTTTGTGGGCGTTACATGGTTCATGCAAAGACTGGAATGTGGATGGAGCATTAGACAATCTAAAGGGCATCACCAAGAACTCAAAGTGACCGTAATGGCATCTGAAAGTTGTCTTCTCGCACATATTGCTCCCGACTTTGATATGGTGATATCCATATCGCAAATCTATTTTGAAAAATAGATTGCACCATGTAGCTCATCAAGTAACTCATCAATATGTGGTACTGGATACTTGTTCTCTATTGTATTCTTATTCAAGGCACGGTAGTCTATACACATCCGTATGGTCCCATCCCTTCTTCTTCATCAATACCACCGAAGAAGCAAAAGGATTGGAACTCGGAGTTTAATATGCCCTATATCAATGAGCTCATGGATAGTCTTCTTGATCTCATCCTTAAACCATTTGGGGTGATGGTAAGGAGAAGTAACCACAGGTCTAGCATCCTCGAGTTCAATCATATGCTTAAATCCCCTATCTGGAGGTATTCCTAGAGGTATGTCACCAAAACTATACTATGCCTGTCCAATAAGCCATGCATATCCAAATGATTCTCATGATGTCCATCCTCTGATTTCTTGGTTGAAACAAAATAGCGTCTTTGACCAATCCACCCCATTGTGCCTATAAATCCTCTCAATCCTCTTAGCTTTGTAACAACCCTGGGTGCCTTTGAAGATAAGCCCCTCAAAATCACATTCCTCCCTTCAGACTTAAACTTTAGTTCCATCATTTGAAAGTTAGTCTGAAACTCACCAAGAGAATGGAGCCGCTGCATTTCAAGCACTATGTTGGTCTCTCCAATACCAAAAATATAGAAATCATCGAGAAATGTATAGTTACCTACCCATCGTGATGCTCAATTGGGAGCTCGTTGTGTGCACCTCATAGATTCTCCATTGGCTACAACCACGTTGAAGCCCTCAAAATCCTGTCTAATCCTTACCTCTCAACCAATGAGGAATCAATAAAGTTGTGGGTTGCCCCACTATCAATGAGGACCGCTACTCATTGTACTTGTAAACTCCCCTAACTCGAATGCCTTGTACCTCAGGGGTACTAGAAAAAGTGGCGATAGTCTCATGGGGAAAGTCTCGCTCTCCCGCTAAACACTGCACTATCCAATGCCTCATCGTCATCATCCTCTAATCCCCGTGTGTGTTCAACTCCTCATCCCTATCACTCTCCTCAAATACCTCTATGAATTGGGTCTTCCATCTACCCCTGCAATCATGTCCTAGAACCCAAGGTGTGCGGCAATCAAAATTTAGTTTCTTTCACCTAAACTCATCTTTGTCCTCCCTATATATGAATGGTCTCATGGTTTGTATCTTACCTAGGTGGAGGTACATTCATTTGTCAACCACCGATCTAGAAGGAAAAAACTTAGGCTGCACTCGAGGTGGAAACCTTGACTTAGGCATGGATAAATCCAAATCACAAGCTCTCCTAATAGCCTCATGCAAAGAAGAAGGCTCAAATTCCTTCACAAGCCCAACAAGAGCATCTCACAACTTGCTATGAATAATAGTGAAATCAACCTCATCTCCGTAACATCAGTACCATGACTAATAATCTCTGAAAAATATGTGATATAATGATCTAGGGAACCGGTCTATCTCAAATGATTCAACTCCCTAAAATACTTATCGTGGTCCCTTCTGTCAAATCTGCTACTAGCCTCTGCGTGAAATCTGCATAAGTAGTAATGTGTATGTGTCCCAGTGTAATCAATCCATGATGCCACCAATCATGAGCATCTCCCTCAAGATGTAAGATTGCAAACTTAATCGCATCTTCCTCACGCATAGGATTCAAGTCAAGTATGTCTTCAACTTCTGAACCCAAGACCATGCGAGTACACTTCTTAGAACCATCGAAGTGTGGAATGGAAATCATCCCAATATCCTCTATAACTCTAGTACCTGTATCTCATGATCTCTCTTAGGCCACTACTAATCTTCATTTTGTAATATTCTTGGAATGGAATGTTGTCATGAAATCCCTCACTCAAGGTCTGGTACCTCTCCCAACAAGACTCCTCATCCAAAATATCTACCGACTACCATACTTCCAAACTTCCTGGATCCTTTAAGAAAAAGCTTCATGAAGCCCCAAAGGTCAGTATAAGAATGTAGATACCACTGCCCCTAAATTTCCACTCTCACCTCTTTGACCCTATTGTCCCATATTGATATTTTCCCCTCTATCAGCATGAGTCTCAATTCTATGCTTTGCGTTAATCTCTCGGTGATCTCGACTCAAATAGAGATTAATAGTTTCCCGTTGCTCTACCATGTTGGTGAACAATTGTTTCATCGATCCACACCCATATCCTCATTATCTCTCGTCTCCCATATTTTAACCCCAACAAAGCTAGAGAAACAACCGATCCGATACCACCGAAATATCCCTTGTGGGATACCACTTGAAAATGCACAAAATATATGAAAATTGTAGCAAAGTAAAATTTCTGATTTTTACAAAAAAGACCAGCTAGGCGTCGAATGGTATTTAATTGATATCTCACAAAATATTTTCCCAAAGTGCATGAAATTTTGAGGGAAGCTTGCAATAATAATAATAAACACTAGAAAAATATTTTTGGAATAATAAAATGCTGCCAGAAAATTACAGAATGCCCTAAACAGTGGTAAAACTTCAAAAATTCATAACTTCTCCAATAAGCAAGATAAAATTATGAAATTATGGAAATTACATATACTAATATGGAGAATGAAACCCCAACCTTCAGATCTGAAAATGGCAACCCAGAAACCCTCCAAAAATTGTTGCAAACTTCCAAAGTAAGTCGCCCCCTTGGAAAATGATCAAAACCCTTTGAAAAATCTCTAGGAATGATGCCAAAACCTGTTTTTATTGCTGCCGTAAATCTGATCTGAAAACCCTTTACTTTTCTCCACCAAATATCTCCAAAACCCTCAAAACCCTTCCTCTAAAAACCTCTGAAAATATCTCTGCAAAACAGCCCTGAAAACAACTCCAAATGACAAACTAGGGATGGATCTTTCACCACCAAAGAATGCCCTGCTAGCTAGGGATGGATCTCTCACCACCGAAGCTAGGGTCCCTGTGGGATCTTACTCCACAAGCTGGAAATTTGCAAACAACAGTTGCACATAGAGAAAATATAAGTGTATGCAAGAATGATCTTCACTTTTTCCTCCCAACTCCTTATATATTTTTCCCCAAGGCAAAAGAGCCCCAAAATAGCCCAAGTCACATTTTTCCTTAGGAAGGACCAATAAAATAAAAGTAACTTAAGTTACTTTTCCCTTTTTAAGTCGCCATGGTCCATAAGTGACCCCCAACGCAAAATTAAAAGATTAAGTGTCATGTGGCCCCTTCCTAATGACAAAATATAATATCTAGTCCCTCCAAAACACTTTACTCTCATGCCAACGAAAAATTATAACAAAAAGGACTAGATATTCATACCCAATAGCTCCCAACGTGCATAGCCCCTTGGGTATGACCAACGCTTGGAATCAAATTGCCCCAGGGCCTTAGGCATAGAAAGGGGACATTACGTAACTCCAAAGACTAGAGCTCTAAAATATGCGATTCTTGCAAGAGTATAATACTTTGACCAGATTGCAGTGTCTAATTCTGCTTAGTATTCTAAATTCCCTGTAGAAAAATTCTTGTATGAGTTTTGAGAGTCCTTATCAAATACCTTAACAACCACCATTATGTTGTTAGACAACATGCCTTGATAAACATACCCAAAACGCTGCTTCTATTAGCTTTCCAGGCTAAATCCTTCATTGCCCTTTGGAGTTCTTCGCTGGAAATTCGCATGAAACCCTGTCGTCTCAACAGACTATTGGTGAATGGTGTCCTTTGCCTCTTTCTGTAGAAAGCGTAAACTGCACCCAAAATCCAACACAGTGCCAAAAGGCTGGGGATAGAAGCAACCAAAAAAACCTTTCTGCCAGTTAAACCCATTTGAATGACTACGGATTTTGGCTGAATTTGTGCAATTTGGTAAATTAAACCAACCCCAGTCTGCGTACATAATCCCGGATTTCTCAAAAATGATGTTGCGCTTAGGTTTCTGAAAGCTCCTTGACTTGAGACTGATCCTTTGAAGTTGTTATACGAGAAATTCAAATGGCGAAGCATGGTGAGATTTGCAATAGACGGAGGCACTGGCCCAGATAGTTTGTTGAAAGACAAATCAATGTCTTCAAGGCTCTTGAGCTGCCCCATCGACTTTGGAACTATTCCCTCCAGTTTGTTGTCGGCAAGGTTCAGAGATTGCAATTCCACACAATAGCTAATATCGCTAGGAATGGTTCCTGAGAGTTTATTAGCAGAGATATCTATGGTTTGAATAAGCTTCATCCCTCCTAGTGAAGGCAGTTTTCCTAACAATGCATTGTGTGAAAAATTGAGGTAAAACGTCAAGGAATGAAGGCTTGATATCTTCATAGGGATGTTTCCTAAAAGGCTATTATAAGAGATGTCAATCATCTCAAGAGGAAAAAATTGTCCAATGGTATTCGGTATCCATCCGTTGAGCTCATTATGACTGAGATCAAGATATCTAAGCTGTTTCAGACTGCCAATTGATGAAGGAATATCTCCGGAAATATGATTATGTTATAGGTATAAATATTCTACATCCGCCGAGTTTATCAAACTCTACCTGAATGCGGCCTTGCAATTTGTTAAAACCCAAGTCACTATATTGTAGGTTATTCAGACGGCCTAGTGCACTGGGAATTTTTCTAACAACATTGTTACCTACTAGAATAAATTGAGTGAATGCACTAATATTGCCAATTTCCTCTGGTATATTTCAAGTTATATTTTTCCATCTAAATAGAGTATTGAGAGTTTAGGAAAGAGGTTTACGATGCCCCTTGACAAAGTGCCACCGAAATGGTTAGATGATAGATAAATATTTCTTCCAGGATGGAGTTGTTGTACATCACATCCAACACACATATTGTACCATAGTTTGTGCTTGATAACCCATTTCGTAGAGTGACAATATTCGTAGAATAGTTAGCATTCTTGATTCTTAAGGCACCATGCCACTTAGCTGATTTGTATAGAGTAGAAGAATTGAGAACTGAGTACAATTTCCAAGAGACTCTCAAATTCCCCAGTGAATTGGTTCTCTCCTATATTAAATTCTTGTAGATTGGTGAGTTTATGGAAATCTCTGCTAGAATAGAGCCCACGAATCCGTTGAACTCTAGACCAAGGATATGTAATTGTGTACAATTTAACAAGTAAAAGGAAGAACATCTTCCTTGAAGTGGTTACGACTAATGGCAAGTCCTTATAGACCAAAGTGAGAATCCCTAATTCATGGGATATTACCCGCTTAAGTGGTTTTCTCTTTTGCGGTGAGAAAATAGAGTGCCGAACAATTTATTATGGATTTTGGGAGGTTGCCGCTTAGTTGATTGAAGTTGAGTTCAATCACCTGTAATTTGGGTAGCTTATAGCCTATATTATTTGGAATTCGTCATACAAATTTGTTGTGATATATGTTCAACATTCTCAGTAGTGCCCACATTTTCTAACTTCAGTTATCTGTTGACTCTATACTCATATTTGATGATTTGACATGGATTATGGCACATTTTGATATTATGTTATGTTATTTGATCTTTCGTGGACATGTATGGTGATTTGGGCATGTAGTGCCAATTTAGCCTTGATTAGTATGTTAGTACATTTCAGTAGATGTTTTGGATACTAACATGTTACTATGTTATTGAGCTTATTTGATATATGATGGATACATGGTTTTGTCGCACATCTTGATGTTATGGACTATTTGATTATTTGCATGTGATCATATGATAGCATGGATATATGTCAATTTATATGTACTACAATGGCTAACACATGGTGAATTTATGTGAAATTGTGCATGTTTCTCATTTACAATTCCATATTGATGATGTGTTAGCATAGTTAGCATGTTTATACTTCAATTTATTTACTGAGTAGTTGATTTATACTTTTATTGACAAATACGTTTAATGTTTGCAATGAGTGTGCAGATTATAGGGCATAGGAGAATGTGGGTTTCAGGGCGGCTACACGAATGTGCACAAGTAGCCCATGGGGCTAAGTCTTAGCCATGTTAGTTGTATGAAGCCTTATTGGTTGCATGTATTGTTTGGGCACCATGAGTGACCCTTAGATTGTAATGTTGTATATTTTGTAAAATTAATTGTGTTTAGGTTGTTTATTATTGTTAGAAACTAGGTTGGGGACCTAATGGTCCCCAATTGCATTAGGAATGTAATTGTATTTTTGTTTGCTTAATTAATGAGGATTTAGGCCACATAAGCACACTTGAGTGGGCCCCACATCCTCAAGATTTGTGTTATGGCGTGCCAAACCAAAAATTGGGTTATTTTTGGCATTTTAAGGAACCCCTTTTTGGTTTTGGGGGTTCACTTAGCATAAAAATAAGCCCTTGTATCCTAAATAATAGGTAGGGGCTTAATTCCAAGGCAAAAGGGAGTTTCCCTCCCATTTGGCCTCTCATTTATCACCATTCATGTAAGAATGGTTGGAGTTTGTGTGTTGTGAAAAGTCACATAAGCTTATCTCACTTTAGTTTTGGGTAATTTGAGAGAAGGGTGTTTAAATGAGGATTTATCTTTTCTTCTTTTTATTTTTGGAATCTTGGCTTGGAGGGAAGAGAGGGGTGACACATGTCACCCCCTCATTTGTGAGGGAAATTACTTGTTTTCTTCAAATACTCCCTCATGTGGGAGAAAGAGGACTTTTGGCTTGTCATTTTTGGTGCTTGGAGTGCTTTTGGAGTTGGAGCTCTTTCTTGGAAAAGGATTTAGAGAAGCTTAGAGATTAGAAATATTTTTGGAGGTAGGATCTTTGATCCTTTTTGTGTTATTTTGCATGTTAAATGTTGAGTTGTGAAGCTCAATTACTTCAGATTAGCATGCTTTATCACCTTATTGGAAAACATAAGAACTTGACACCGGTTATGAAGGAACCAACATCGGTTATAAAGGGACCAATATCGGTCACCTATGACCAACATCGGTCAAGAAAGGAGGAACCCACATCGCTTAGGGTTAATTGGCCTCGATTACCTATGTGTGAGTGTTTTATTTAAATCACGAGAATTAGATTTAATTTTAGAAATAAAGCGAGATCTATTGATTGTAATTGCATGACTAAGTGCCCTAAGTTTGTATATGCATATATAAGTATGAAAGCTAGGGTTAGAAGATAAGGATTAGAGAAATTATATCATTATCGTGGAAATAATTATGAGAGAGAGAATTCTTGGAGAAAAGAAAAAGCTTGAGAGAAAGAAAGTACTTAACATCTAAGAGGTGTGGAAGATTGTAAATATTCATTGTATATCTTCAAAGCTTTAGATAATAGATTGGATTGTTTTTTGTGGACGTAGCCCACCTTTGGTTGAACCACGTTAAATATTGTGTTGATTTATATCTCTTGTTTTATATATTTCTTTTGGTAGAATATCCACTTTTATTGCATGTATGCTTGGATCTAATATATTCTATGTACAATCGATGTCCTAATCCCAACAACCAATATCACAAATTTGTTTGAGGGTTTTGTGTGTTGAAATATTTACTCACGAGATGGTTTTCTGATTGAGTGAGAACTACATCAATGACAGAAGAAAACAAATACAAGGTAGAGAAGTTTGACGACTGAAATTATCAATTATGGAAGATGCAGATTGAGGATTATCTATATCAAAGAGATTTGTACTTACCGTTGGATGAAAAGTATAGACCTACAAAGATGACTGATGAAGAATGAAATATTATTGACAAAAAGGCTTTGGGATCTATAAGATTGAGTCCTGGCAGCATCCGTGGCTTCCAATATTACATAAGCAACATCTATGGTAGAGTTAATGAAATATCTTGCTAACTTATATGAAAAACCTAGTGCTTTAAATAAAGTTTATTTGATGAAGAAACTATTTAGTTCTAAGATGCATGAAGGTGGATCTGTATCTAGTCATTTGAATGATTTTTGATCTATTGTAAATCAGTTAAAATCGGTTGATATTTCATTTGATGATGAAGTGAAAACACTTTTATTCTTATGTTCTTTTCCTGATAGTTGGGATAACTTGGTAATGGTTGTTAGTAATACATCTGCTAATAATATTTTGAAGTTTTATGATGTGGTTAGTATAATCTTGAATGAAGAAATTCGTAGGAAAAGTACGAGAGAATCCTCATCCTGGGAATGATTTGAATGTAGAAAGTAGAGGAAAGTAGAAGGAGAGACCCAAGAGTAAGAATAATGGAAAATCAAAGTCAAGGGATAGCATATCTAAATCCAGAGGTAAGGGAATTACCTGTTGGAAATGTGGAAAGAAAAGACATGCAAAGAAATATTGTTGGTTAAAGGATAAATAGAAACAACACCCAAAAAAGGTAAAGAGGTAAATCTTACAACAGAGGTAATGTAAGATGTTCTTATTATTTCTTTAGATAATATAACAGAATAATGAGTTTTAGATTCAGGAGCTTTTTTCATACAACCCTAATAAGGGTTATTTCAGAAATTATGTCCAAGGTAATTTTGGGCATGTTTATTTGGGTGATGATGAACCTTGTAGTATTACTGGTAAAGGGGAAGTTCATCTAAAATTGCAGAATGAAAATACATGGGTATTGAAAGATATGAGGCATATGCCAAGCCTCATGAGGAAGCTTATTTCTGCAGGCAACTAGGTGAAGTTGATTGCATGGTTACATTCATAGCAAACTCTTGGAAAGTCACCAAAGGTGTTTTTGTTGTGGCAAGAGGTAAGAATGTAGGAACATTATATTTATCTATATGTGTTACTGATTCTTTTTGCATTATCTACTTCAGATTCAAATACATGCATGTGACATAATCGGTTGGGCCATATGAGTAAAAAGGAATGTAGATATTAAAGGCTAAGGGTAAGTTATCAGATTTTAAATATTTAGATCTTGATTTATGTGAGCATTGTGTCTTTGGAAAGAAAAAGAGAGTGATATTTCTCAAATTTGGGGCAACTAAGAAGGAGCATAAATTGGAGCTTGTACACTCAAATGTGTGGGGACCAACTCAAGTAGCTTCTCATGGAGGATCCCAATATTATGTTACTTTCATTGATGATGCTACAAGAAAGGTATGAGTTTATTGTATTAAACATAAATATGATGTTTTTGAGACTTTTAAAAGATAGAAATCCCTTATTGAGAATGAATCAAATTAAAAGTTAAAGTGCCTTAGATCTGAAAATGGTGGTGAATATTGTAGCAAGACTTTCAATGATTATTGTTCAATGAATGGAATACGTAGAGAAATGATGGTTCTAAGAACACCACAAGATAATGGTTTTGCAGAAAGAATGAATAGGACAATCATGAAACATGTTAGAAGTATGAGGATATATTCTAGATTGTCCTTGCGCATTTTGGGCGAAGCAATTTATACAACAATTTATTTGATTAATCATGGGCCTTCAAGTTCACTAGATGGAGCAATACTAGAGGAATCTTGTACCGAAAAAAGGTAGATATTTTTTCTTAAATTTTTAGTTCAGAAGCTTTTGTGCATATTGATAAGGAAAATAGGAAAAAAATTGGATGTAAAATCCAAGAGATGCACTTTCATTGGTTATGGATTTGGTGATTTCAGATTCTATTTTTAGGATTTAGAGAATTCTAAAATTATTAGGAGTCGTGAAATTGAATGGAATGAAAAGAGAATGTACAAGGATCAAATTTTGGTACCCAAGGACGAATCGGTTGAGAATTTTGTGAATGAAAATGAACTCTTGGATTTAAAAGTCATACCTATAGGGTTACACAATAACCGGTGTCGATTGACCTTTGACCAACATCGGTCATCTAAACTCGATATCGATTACGAGAAGATCCAAACCGACATCGATTACACGGGTGACCAGTACGTCGGTCGTTGTTATTTTTGGACACAAATGTCGAGGAGGTCCAAAATGAGCCTTTGGTACCCGAAACTCGGGTGAGAAATTCACAAAGGGTAAGTAAACCTCTAGAAATATTTACACCTTCTCTATTTTATTTATTATTGAATGATAATGGTGAACCAAAATATTTGAAGAAGTAATGTAGGATAAAATCCACGTCCAGGTACCGGGAGTATGACATGGATGAGGATATGGACTCCTTGGAATGGAACCAAACTTGGGATTTGGTTAAGTTTATAGCAGGTAAGAGTACATTACGTAACAAGTGGGTTTATAGGATCAAGGAAGAAGAGTGTGGACAACAAAGGTATAAGGAAATGATTGTAGTAAAGGAATTTACACATAAAGCGGTATTGACTTTCATGAAACATTTTCTCCTGTTGTAAAGATGACTTCTATTCGTATTGTATTGAGTTTAGTTACAATACATGATTTACATTTAGAGAAACTAAATGTGAAGATGACTTTCCTTCATGGTGATTTGGATGAAGAAATCTATATGTAGCAGCCGCTTGGGTATGAAGTCAAGGGTAAGGAGAAATTAGTGTGTAGGTTAAAAAGAGCCTATATGGGCTCAAGAAAGCTCTAGAGCATTGGTAAATGAGGATTGATAGTTTCATGCATGAGCAGGGTTACTTTAGATGTGAATCTTATCATTGTGTTTATTTCAAGAAGCTTAAAAATGGGAGGTATATTATTTTGTTACTGTATGTGGATGATATGTTTATTGTAGGATCTAGTATGCAAGACATTGGTGAGCTTAAGGAAAAGCTAGCTCACAAATTTTCTATAAAGAATTTAGGAGCTGCAAAAAGAATCCTTGGCATGCAAATACACAAAGACATGAAGAACAAGAAATTGTATTTGTCTCAGGAGGATTATATCTACAAGGTGTTAGAAAGGTTTAAGATGCGAATGTAAAATGTAAGTACACCTATGGTTGGACACTTCAAATTGAGAAAAGATTAGTTTCCTTCATCACATGAGGAGGTCAAATACATGACACGAGTACCATATGCTTCAAGTAGTTGGGATTCTCATGTATGTTATGGTTTGTACCAGACCAGACATTGCATAGGTAATGGGAGTTGTGAGTAGATTTATGGCCAATCCAGGTAAAGAGCATTGGAAAGCATTCCAATGGATACTCAGGTATTTGAGAGGGACATCTAGCATGTAGTTATGCTATGGAGGTTCAGATATTTCTTTATGTGGCTATGTTGATTCAGATATGGTTGGAGATCTGGATGGTAGGAGGAGCACTACTGGATATATTTTCACAGTAGGTGGGATGATAATTAGTTGGATTTTGATGTTTCATAAGGTTGTGGCTTTGTCTACTACAGAGGCAGAGTATGTTGCACCTACAGATGCTAGCAAAGAGATGATATAGATGAGTAGGTTAATGGAAGAATTGAGAAAGGAACAAGATGATTGCAAACTATTTAGTGACAATGAGTGTAATTCATTTGGAAAAGAACTCAATATTTCATTCTAGAACAAAAAAATTTAGTTGAGGTATCACTTAATCTGCGGTATTGGAGGATGGGCAACTTCAAGAAGATTCATATGAGAGAGAAAATATTATGGATATGCTAACAAAGCCATTAGAAAAGAGAAGTTGGAGCTACACTCCACTTTTGTTGGTATTCAATTTTGAGACTTGAAGAGGAAGAAACAAAGCTAAGGAAGGATCCAAGAATGACACTATTTGAGAATAATGCAGTAATTTATCTCCAAGAGGGAGATTGTTGAGTTGTGGAGCTCAATTACCTCAGATTATCATGTTTTATCAACATGTTGGAAAACACATGAATTGGCATCGGTTATGAAGGAACCGATATCAATTATGAAGGAACTGACATTGGTAATGAAGGGAATGACATGGTCACCTATGACCGGTATTAGTCGAAAGGAGGAACCGACATCGGTTAGGGCTAACCGGCGTTGGTTACCTGTGTTTAAGTGTTTTATTTAACTCATGGTAACTAGATCTAATTTTAGAATAAAAGCATATCTATTGATTTTAATTGCATGGCTAAGTTCCCTAAATTTGTATATGCCTATATAAGCATGAAAGCTAGGGTTAGAGGATAAGGATTAGAAAAAGTCTATGATTATTGTGGAAATAATTATGAGAGAGATAATTCTTTGAGAAAAGCAAAAGATTGAGAGAAAGAAAGCACTTGAACATCCGAGAGGTGTGAAAGATTGTAATTTTTCATTGTATATCTTTTGAAAGTTTTGGATAATAGATTGAATTGTTTCTTCTTTGGATGTAAACTACCTTTGGGTGAACCATGTTAAATATTGTGTTGATTTATATCTCTTGTTTTGTATATTTCTTCTAGTAGAATATCCACTTTTATTGCATGTATGTTTAGATTTGATATATTATTTGTACAACTAGTGTGCTAATCCCAACATTAAATTATAGATTGCATATTGTTGAAAGTATGGTCTTGTTTTGTATGTGTTGCATGCTTGTTTGGTTGTGTTCTTTTGTTTTTTTCTCCATCCATCATATGACTTGATGGATTTGGGAGTTTTGTTGGGGAAGAGGGAGGGATTTTCCCTCTTAAACCTCATGGCTTGATGGGCAAGCCATGTTGGTTTCTCTTTTATCCCCTCATATGGTTTGAGGTGGGGAAGGTGGTTCATATGGTTTGAACCCCCTTCCCCATCCTTGGAGAGGAAACCCAATGGGTTTGAAAATCCTCCCAAGGAGGAATTTAGGCAAATGGGAGGAGTAATAAGGAGGGGTGATTGTTATGGAGGGATAAGGAGGATTTTGAAGATTTTTAAGTGTGCATCCTATGGTTGGACCACACTCTATGACACTATTGGATGTCTCATCTACTCTTCCCCTTATTGAGGATGAATTTTGTGTTCTCCTCTTTTTGTTTGGTTGTCATTTTTTGTGTTTTGTGGTGCATGGGTTATTACCCTCCCTTATTCTTGTGCACATTTGTGGAAGCTAGCTCTCTCTCCCATGGGCTTGGGGGAGGATAACATGTCTTCCAACCTTTGGAAAGGCATGTAATGATGCCTATAGGTTGGGTGGTGAATCAATCCTTTCTCTTTGTGTTGAAGACTATGTGGAGTACAAGAGTTAGAGTTCAAGCTTGATGATATTGGCCATTTGGAAATAATATCTTTGGCTGGAAAACAAATTAATTATTATTAAGAAAATGGTTATTGAGATATGTTTATTTAATGGATTTGGTTTGTCAAATTATAATATATTTAAAGATACATACATATATATATATATATATATATATATACATATATATACATATATATACATATATACATACATATATATATATATATGTATATATGTATATATATATGTATATATGTATATATGTATATATGTATATATATATATATATATATATATATATATATATATATATATATATATATATATATATATATATATATATATATATGAAGAGGAAATAGTATTTGTAAGACCAATAATTATATATATGTATTCGTATATTTAAAAACAAAAAACAAAAAAAAAAGGTATTACAGACACACACACAAAAAAAAAAAAAAAAAAAAACTAATTAAAAGTCTACCACCATGTCTATGATCGCTTATCTATATGTATTTATAAAAAAACACATATTTGAAACAAACTTGAAATTATAACAAAAAAAAAGAACTTTTATTGAGAGATTTGTGAAATCCGAATTAGATTCTCGGTTTGTGCCTTTCTTACAATGTTGTTATTACTACCCTAGGCAAAAGGGGATAAAATAAATATACAATGAAATATTTCCCCCTCTGTATGTGGCCACCCAAACCCCCATCTTTACTCATCACAACGCTGCGGCCAACCCATTCTTATGCCACGACACCGTACCCTCGCATCATGTGGTTTTTATGTTGTTATCGCGCTATTTACCCCTCATCACACCTACCAGATTTGAAGTGTCCATTATGGGCATTTTGGCCTTAACCCACATTGTTAAATCTATATCCAACAAGTAATTATAGTTAAAATAAATCTATAAATTCATATCCGATATCTGCTCTAAGAAATGTGTAATTTCAATATCCATTATCACTCCTCCGTAAATATGAAACAAAGAAAGAAAAGAAAATGAAATCAAAATACCTAATCAAACCCTAGATCACTAGAGAATTTTTTTAAATGTATGTGATCTTAAGAGAGGGATAGTTCTCTTCCGTAAAAAACTACATCAAACCGCCTCCCTGGCCTCCCCGGCCTTCTTTCCAACCAGCAAAAAAAGAAACATAAAATACCAGAGAGAGAATAAATGTACAAAATGAGAAGAAAAGAAAATAAAAAGAATGAATAAAGCCCTAACAGGATGTGTGTGGGCGGCCGGGTAGAATTAGGGCACACACATATTTTTTATGAAAAAGGTAACTTGGGATATAATCCCTTACCCCCTTCGTGAAAGCCTTTTTGAACTTTTCATTTAATATAAACGATTCAATTTATCAATTTATCTTATCTTAAGAATATATTTTTTTATGGGGTGGTATTTAGTTCTAGGTAGGTGGGTAGTTATAATCTATATGATAATGTTAATATGTATGCTCTGAATCAACTAACGTTTTATTTTAATAGTAAGGTGGTTAGTAGTTTAATGATCGAGCCTATAACGTAAATGCATCCTTATAATAAATATGGTTTTATTACAATGAAATTTATTTTAAATTCTATATCGTAATTACATCATCGTTACCTTGTTAGGGCACATTATTATGCTAAATTTATTATAATTAGAAAATTTTCCCAACACATTGCTATAAAAAAAGTTACCGAATATTAGTGGTTTTAAGATATATTTTTAGTGTATTGAATTGGTGCATTATACATTCTCAATAGTTCATGAGAGAATATGCAATTTATCCCGAAAGGCTATTTTTGCTAAGCCATAGTTTCTGCAGAATGGGTAAGTGAACATAATTTTGCTTTGGAATCCCGCCATACAAGGAATTTGTAGATATAACCAATAACACTAGAGAAGAACATTTTCCCGTGGGCCATAGGAATACCACATGTAAAGAAATTTTTGTTCAAGTAGAGCTTCCTCGATTCCATAATTTTCCAATCCCTTCCAGGATGGTACCATTGATTTTGTTGGAATCAAGATAGAGATATTTTAATCACGTCAATGATGTTAAAATCTCAAATGAAATCGGTTCCTCGAGCGCATTCTCATACAACGACAAGAAGCACAATTTTTGCAATTAATTACAGTACTTGGGAATTTCTCCCAAGGCACATTTGATCCAAGATCGAGTACTCTTAAATGGGTGAGAGCACCGAATTCGGTGGGGATTGGTCCGGTAAAAATTTACTTGCAAGATCTAAGGTTTTAAGTCTACTAAAATTTGACAAGGCTTGTGGGATTATACCTGTTAAATTATTTGAAGAGAGGTTGAGTTTTTTTCATGTTTGGCAAGTGTTGGTCGCCAAAAGGAACTTTAAGAAGAGCAACAGTCAGGGGACAAGAAGTCCCTCCTCTTTAGTGGGAGAGGTTCCCTTATTTGGAAATGAACCTATTTACACATATACAAAGCATGGTTTCACTATGGAACTTGGATACCATGAAAGTGTTTCCTAAATAGATCATCAATCACAAAAGGACAGAGGAATGAAAATGCGGAAACGAGCAGAAAGGCACCATTCAGAATTATAGATGACAGAATAATTCCTTATGCATGCGAGGGTACAACGAATTGGAATAAGATCATTTGTATCACATTAATAAGATGAAATTTGAAGAGACACAAAGTTCTATGAATAACATCTACAAGAATACAAAGCTTCTCAGCATAATGCAGACAAATGATCTAACAAGATTTAATGAATAGCTTGCGAATAAAAAGAACCAGATAGACAAAGAATGAAAATCCTTCTGTATTGATTTCTTTATGATTTCTTTACACTTTCAAAGATAAGCCAAGTTCCTCCTTCAAAATGGTGAGGAGAGGCCATTATATAGTTTACAAATTAGTTACCCTTGGTAACTACTTCTTTTAACTAATGTTTAGTTAGAGGGCTGCTAATCGCAATACCCCAACTAATTACAATAAATCTGAGAAGAAAGGAAGGAAGAAAGGAGAAGAATTAGGAGAAGAAGACAGTGCTCATGACTGGGAGGGGCCCACCGACTTTAGGATCCGTTGTCTGAATCTTTTCAACGCCTCTGCTATGTCTCTGCCTCATGGGACTGATGTGTTGGCAGTGGACTGAGTCCAAAATCTGAGGCACTTCTCCATTTCTTTGTCGAATTCGACATGAGTATGATAATCTTTATTCGCTTCCTCAATAGCAGACTGGAGAGAGCAGATCTCCTTTATCTTTTCTTTGGAAATAGACTCCTCCCTGAACAAATTCTCTTTGACAAAAGCTCTGAATTGAGCTTTGATTTCTTGTAAAGAGAGAGGCACACCAGAAGTCTCATCATGGAGATGGCAATGTATATCCTTGAAGGCAGATACAACTAGAGTCTTGAAGGCCTCACCCTTCTGCCAGCTATTTCTTAACTCTCCCAAAGCCTCCTCCAGCACCTTGATTTTCCATTCCACGCTGTATACCCATGACTTTGACAAGTTATCTTTTGCATCATCGAAGACCTTGCTTGCCATCAAAATATTTTCATCAGCCTGTCCCATAAGGCGAAGGTCTACTATGCAGCTGCTCCAGAGTTTGAGTTCTTTATCTATATTCCCAATAGTGGAGGAGAGCTTCTGTTGCAAATTATTTACCTTCTCATTGAGTTTGAAGGCTTCTCTAATGAAATTCAATCCTGCAATGAGCATGTCATCCACCATGGCCTCCATAGCCCTTCCATAGATGGAATACTTGTGCATATCTTTGATACTCTACACTTCATCTTGGCTCAGAATTATAGGTGGTGGAAGAGTAGTCAATGGGGTAGGATCTAGAACTTTGTCTTTAGATAGCAGTGACTTGATGAAACATGTAAGAATTTGGGCCTGCTCCTCCAACTGCTCTATGGTTTTTTGTCCTTTCTCTACCCTCCCAATGACTCTAGTGACTGTTTCTTGAAGATTGTGGATCTCATCTTCGGGGTAGAATCTCCCATGGGAATTCTTGAGAGCTCAAGGTCGGATGCTTCCAAATCTTGGTCTGGTTTGTCTACCTTAGGCTTGGCTATCTCCGAGAAATTGTTGACCACACAGGCATCGACACTATCCTGGAGGTAGTTCTGGCTTTTTGGTGTGAGTAGGAGGAGTGGTACCTAATAAGGTTGCCACAACATCAAAATTGGGTCCCGAGATTCGGGAGGAAGACTTTCTCTTCTTCTTTGTCAAGAGGTTGCACCCATGCAAAGAGGAGGAGGAAGAAGAAGGTGGGGCAAGAGGGCCAAGAGACAGAGAACTCATGACACCCAAGGTTTACAGTCTTTGTTGCCTCTAGTTGAGATATGAGTGCAGCGCTTGGGGCTTCTGGTACAGAGGAGTCACTAGCACCCGGAAGCTCAGTGCTCTTGACTTCTTTGTCCTTATCTATTGAGGCTTCAGGGGCACTCATGGGGGCTGACACCTCACTCTCTTCACTTTCACTGAGAACAATGATGTTCTCTGGACACGAGGTAATTCAGATGCTTCGTTGTAGGATCTTCCTCCACAGGCTCCTTCTTGACTTCTCTGACTTTCTTTTGGTATACCTGGTGGATGAGGAAGGAGTGGAGACTGTGGGACCTTGAGTTGACGAGGCAGGAGGGGTCTGCATATGTGCTCTCGAATCAGGTGACAATGCCTCTTTTCTTGGTGTTGAGGTGTCTTTGGAGGACTCACCTGAGTGCCTTCTGAGTTTGTGAACTCTCCTATCAAACCAGATTTTGGTTCTTACCAAGACGGGAGCTAGGATTTCTGCCAGATCGTCCTTCTCCTTTTTGAACCAATCCAAATCCTCCAAGGGAGTGTGTTTGACCACATTATCATACTCATATGAGTACAGGTCAGAATTATCATCCTGGAGCCCTTCAGGAACTTGGTACAGGTTAAGCTCTTGAATTAGTTGAAGAGAAAATCTGCCATAATGCCTCCTTCTTGCTTCAAAATCATCAACACAGTCAGCCCAATAATCTTCTGTGTCTGCCCTATGATGATAAGTGATCTTGATGTTCTGCTCAATAAAATTCTTCAAGTCAAAACAAGTTCTTGGCCTGAAGAAATGGACAGTGATGGGAGCCAGGGCTCTTTCTATATTTTGAGCATCTAGGGCTGTTTTGCAGGTATAGTTTCCCAAAGTGATGGGGAAGTGCAAGCTAGTAATTTTCTTATCCCTGCAGGTTTTGTGCAACTTGTCCAGCTGCCTGCATACCTCTATCAAGGCCATTTTATCATTGCAGAACATGGGGAGCTTGAGAGGAGTGCTCTCATAGCCTGCAAGCCTTATATAGGAAAATTTTCTAAATTGGATGAAGTAGGCACCATAGTGCGATATCAGATTCATAGCTTCATCAGAAAATCTCATCGTGTCACTCTCTAGAAGCCTTGACAATTTACATGGTGAAAGCGTCATTCACCCTTCAAAATTGCGATTGCTAGTTTCCAAGGTGAACTGAGGGCAATAGGCATATACGGGGTCACCCTTATGAGCATCAATGTATGAGAAGCCAAACCATTGCCTTGATGCTGCCAGAGTATACATCAAGTATGAAGTCATGTAAAATTTCTTTGTTTGTTGTACATTGGACAACTACTCCGCTAGGTTCATACTGATGATCTCTGCCCAATTAATATTCTGAGTTCCTTCGCACACCATATTGATGAGTGGGCACATCCAGAAATGGAACTCATTTGTAGAGGGTAAGCCCATGACCCGAGCCAGTAGGATTATAAAATCTGACAATTCCTCATTGAAATCTACATGGAAAAGAACCTTGGACGAGGAGACGCCCCCTTTTTAGGGTTTTAAGCGAGGACTTCGCCACCCGTGCCTTATATTTTCACCGTCTGATCGAAAAGGGCTTGTGCTTGGTTTTGAGAAATTACCATAGCATTGTCCATCTTTGGAATTCTTAGGGCAGCGCCAATGGTGGCAGCGTCAAGTTTGGCGATGAGTTCCCCATGCACGTTCGTCAGCTCACTCGAGTCAGGATTGAAATGAGCACCGCAGGAGAGCACTGTATCTGCGCATTGCACCGAGATAGGGAAACCACCGGTGAACGCTAAACCACTGTCATGAATCATCTGTGCCATGGGTGAAGGGTTCGCGTCTATCATTCTTGCCCAAAAATCTCCAAAGTCGAGGTGGTGAACCTCACTGTCCCCGATATCGGGAACGTAGACTCGAGCGGTGAGACTTGCTCCTGGCCTTGGAATTTAATCTTCATGTTGTTAGCAATTTGAGGAGCCAAGGTTGCAATCTGAACTCGGGGTGAAATTGCAGGGGAAATGAGTATGCGCATGCAAAAATTTTGATTACAAAGGTATGAGCAATGGATAGCAAGAAAGCAGTGTGCAAAACGCATAGGGGGCAATTCATTATATAGCCGTTTGGGAGAGAGAAAGACAATTAATGCACATTAAATACACACCTACCAACTTGGAAAGCAAGATATTTGTGAAGAGCGGGAAAAATTAACTCGAATGGCCTTTGGTTCATTTGGGACACGCGGGACGCGAAAGTGCGATCGGCCGTCTGGCGATGCGGAAAAATATGCACAAATGCTTCTGGGACATGAGGGACGAAAGTACGTGGAGTACGCGATTCGGCCGAATCGGACGAAAAGGGAACAATGAGTTCGGGCGAACTTGGGACACTTGGGACAAAAAGTTCCAACGGGCCGAAAAAAGCGGACTTGGGTAAAGCGGTGATCGGGAGCAGAGAGCCCGAATGAACTTGGGACACTTGGGACAAAAATGTCCGACAGGCCCGAAAATCACACAAAATGACCCAAAACGTAGATTTTTCCAATTTCTTGACTTTTCACATTACCAGGACAATAGAAAAGACATTTAACTTCAAAAATTTTCAATTTTCAACTTCTCAAAAGTAGGGGAATTTTGAGTGGACAACAGCTGGCTCCTTCTGGGGATGACTTGGCATAAGTTCAAAGAATGAGACAAGGCAAGAATTCAGAGAAACTAGGGGAAATAGACCAGTACCTTATCCATTGGGCCACGGAGTCATCAAATCAAATCAATACAGAAGACAACACACCAAAACAAAGAGAAGGAAGGGGAAAAGCAAACGCTATACAAAATATACAAAAGGACTTCCTAATCACCTATGACTTAAACAATTTCAGGTAC
The DNA here is from genome assembly GCA_018340775.1 of Taxus wallichiana var. yunnanensis. Taxonomy (NCBI): domain Eukaryota; kingdom Viridiplantae; phylum Streptophyta; class Pinopsida; order Cupressales; family Taxaceae; genus Taxus; species Taxus wallichiana. The sequence continues at coordinate 851,008,776 of CM031243.1, forward strand.
TGCCCACTATAAGGAAGTGGGAGAGAAGAACCATCCATATAATCAAGATAAAAAGAATTCTTACCAGCAAAGTTCCTGATCTTGAAAGGTCCAAGCCAAAGGGAATCAAACTTGCCATGGCTGCCACGAGGTTCATGCCTTTTATCCCACAATAAAACAATGTCTCCAACTTTGAAATCTCTGAACCTGGCCTTTTTATCAAATAAGACCTTTACTTTCTGTTGGTGGAAGATATCCTATCAACAACTTTCAATCTGTCCTCATTCAATTTGTAGAGGTACATGATCCTCTTATCCAAAGAATCATTGAAACTGGTATCTTCAATGGCCTTCATTAGATGCAAGGCTGGTAGCTCCACTGTGACTGGCAATTGAGCTTCCACTCCATATACTACCTAAAAAGGAGACATCCCAATGGCTCTCTTAGGGGTGATCCTATCTTCCCAAAGAGCATCATAGAGTTTCTTGTGCCAGTTCCGTTGGGACTCATTAACTAATTTCCTTATTATAGCCACCAGATTTTTATTTGTTGATTCTGCTTGTCCATTCCCCTGAGGATAATAATCTGAGGAGTGAGCTAGGGAGATGCCATATCCATAGCAAAAATCCATCATCTTGGTTGAAGAAAAATTTGAAGCATTATCTGTCACGATCTTGTTTGGCACACCATACCTTATCAAGATGTTTTCTTTGATAAAATTACATACTACTTCTGAATTAGTACTCTTTACTGGAATGGCTTCTACCCACTTGGTGAAATAATCATGTGCGGTTAATACATGGGTATGACCAATACTAGAAGAGGGATTAATTTTTCCAATGAAATCCAAACCCCATTGTTGAAAATGTTCTTCGATTACAAGCTGGTTTAAGGGGCAAGGAGAGCCAACTTAGGTCTACCCACGAAAGTCGACACGCTTCACATTTATCAACCCACTTTGATGCATCTCTCAACAAGGTAGGCCATAATATCCTCCACGAAGTATCTTATGAGCAAGATAGATTGATGAGTAGTGCCCTCCACATGCCTAATTATGAAAAGCAGTAAAGTAGCTTCTTCTGCTGTTCCTTGTCCACACATTTTAAAAATCTCCCATCCAATCCACGCTTAAACAAGGCATTTTCCCACAAAACATATTGGGCTGACCTTAGTTTAACATCTCTCTTTTCTTTGGTAGTCAAATGAGAGGGCACTCCCATAGGTGAGAAAATCTACGATATCAACATACCATTCATCGATTGAGCCAAGAAACAAAACGGTAGGAAGATCAGCCTCATCCTCTAGTAACCCATGTCCAGCTCCCTCAACGATGAGTTCACACAAGCCTTTTCCACGAATGAGCTTAGTTGGTCTGATGTCAATGTCATATTCTTGGACCCTGGCCACCCAGTTCCCTCTCTTGGATCCGAACTCCTGTTGTGTGAGAATGGACTTGATGGTTGTATCTGGTACAAATACTGTGGAGTGAGAATTAAGAATGTAAAAACGAAACTGCTTGACAACTTTAACCACTGCAAAAGTATGTTTCTCCATTATGGTGTATCTTAGCTCATGATTTTTTAGAATGTAGCTCATGAATGCAATTGGGAGTTCATGATCATCAGAATCTTTTTGAGTCAGAACAACAGCCAGGGTGTTATCTGTGGCATAGCAATAGATAATAAAATCTTTATTGACATTTGGACATGCTAAAACAGGAGTTTTAGCAATAGCCTTTTAATACCTTGAAATCCCCTTTCCCTTGGGAGACCAACCAAACATCTGTTTGCCTTTCATCATTTGAGAGATATTCAAAGTTAGCTCTACAAAATCGGGATGAATCTCCTCGAAATTTAATCTTACCAAAGAAAGAGTGCACTCCTTCTTGCTTTGGTTGGAAGAGGAATTTGCTGAATAGCTTGAACTCGCTTAGGATAAATTTTTATACCATATTTGGAGACAACATGCCCCAATAATTTCCCCTCGTGACACAAAAATAGATTTCTTAGGATTTAAAGAGATCCCATGTTCTCTGCATTTCGGAGAATTGTTTTCAGTCTTGAAAATGATCTCGTCTTGTTTTTAGAAAATACAGTCAAGTCATCAAGGTATACGACAATACACTTCCCTTTCAAACTTCCAAAGGCCAAGTCCATAGCCCTTTGAAAAGTGGCACTGGCATTAATGAGCCCAAAAGGCATCCTTTTGTAGGCAAAGGTACCCCAAGGGTAGTGAAGGCTTTTTTTGTGTTGATCTGCGGTATTAACTTCTACCTGGTTATATCCTGAGAAGCCATCAAGCATAGACAACATTTCGGATCCCGTTACTACTTGCAAGACCTGATCCATCATGGGTAAAGGATAGTTGTCCTTTAAAGAAGCTTGATTCAGATTCCTAAAATTGACACAGATGCGATCTCACCATTTTTCTTTCTAACAGGCACAATATTGGCAATCCATGTTGAATGGTGAATAGGAAAAATGATTTTGGATTTTAATAACTTCTGTATTTCCTGAAAAATGGTGTCAGCTATCTTAGGATTGTATTGCCTCTGTTTATTTGAAAGGCTTAATTCCAGGTTTGAGAGGGATAAAATGCTGCATCTCCTTTGGTTGAAAGGCTTTTAAATCTTCATAGGAATAAGCAAGGACATATTTATACTTTTTTAAAAGATTAATTACCTTCTTCCTCTCATCTGAGTGTACAACATTTTCCAATGTTCATGAGTTTAGGGTCAGTAGAACTCCCAATATTAACTTTGTCATATTCAGCTGATTGTTGAGGTCCAGTAGAAGCTTTAAACTTTACATACCTGTCGTGTTTGTCAAACAGTTCTTCTAAACTCACCAATCCTTTTGGAATCTTGTTTCCTTTGAGTTTGATACATCCATCTTGATCTGCCTCTTCTTCTTTGACGACTTCTTCGTTAAAGGGCACACTTTCACGAGGTAAATTATCACTTCCTTCAAAGTACAACTATTCAAAATTATCCTTGAGTTCTAAGAAAGAAAGCAGGTGTTGATCATCATTGAAAACTTGCCAGTTACTTGTATTATCAGGTACACTGGGTCTATGGATCATCTCAATGGTAAACTTATCTTGAGAGAAGTCAGGATGAGGTATAAGCAATGACCCTGAGACTGCTAGTGAATCAGCCCTAGTATTCTCCTCCCTAGGCACTGCTTCGATGGAGAAGGCGTCAAGAAATTCAATGGAGTCCCAAACCTGATTCCTGTAATGTTTCAATCTTCTATTCTTTACCTGGAAGAGGTTTCTAACTTGCTTGACAATCAGTTCCACATCTCCACGAGCTAGGAGATTCTTCACACCCTGTTCTTTTGCCACATGAAGCCCGAGAATGAGAGCTTTGTATTCTGCTGTATTATTGGTATTTTCAAATTGTAACTTGAATGAGAAAGGATGAATGCTTCCTTCAGGCGACACCAATATTACACTAGCTCTAGAACCAGCTGAAGAACAACTTCCATCAAACTCTAATATCCAAACACCATTAGGATCCTTAGGTGACACTTTGGGGAGTTGGATTTCTTCTGGAGACATAATCATGTAGTTGCCATGCCCCATATCCTCATAGAGTATTTGTGCTTTGGGATCATCTATTTTTTTATACAATATACTCAGACTGCTTCTCAGGCAACAACTTCTTCATTTGCCCATTAACAGGTATGAGGGCATGTGACCAATCCATTTGAATTTCTCCACCCACATCCTTACAGAAGTTCCTACTTAGCAGCATCCCATATGAAGGAGGAATGTCTGCTACTAGGATAGTAGCCAAAACTTTCTTCTCAGGAAAAGTAGCAAAAGCTACTTGTGCATCCTTAATTCTTCTGACCAGGGGCACTTCCTTACTCTCCATAGAATAACAAGACCCGTAAGTGCGTGTGAGAGTTAGACCTAAGGCATGGGCTACTTTGGTAGGCATTACATTGTCTGATGCCCCTGAGTCTATGACGCAATTGTTGAGTCTATGGCCGGCTATAAGGAGTGTCACATAGAATGGTTTGATCTTGTCATTGGGTGAGGTGACAACAGCTACCAGATTGGGTTGTGGTACAGAAGATGGAGTGGGTAAAAGGCCTTTAGAGGTAGTTTTAGAATGAGAATTGACAAAGTGAATCATTTTAGCAAAAGCCTTGGGATGGGTTTGATAATATTCAGCCTCTAAGATTTGAACCTTAGTCTTTTTTAGGTGATCGGTAATATCGAAAGACCCAAGTGAACAGGCTATCATCGCTTGGGATTTTAGGCTTATCGGTTTAGGAGAAAAAGAAGTACCTTTAGTAGCATAATTGTGGGACTCACCTTTGGTGTGGATGAAATGGGGATAGGAGATCCTCTTTTTGCAATTACGGGGATAGTTGTTAGTTGCTCCTTGGATTTTTGGTGGGTTGCATCACTTTCTCCCTTTGATTTATCTGGTCTAAAGTCATGAAAGTGTATGATTTGCTATTCATGTCTCGCTACTACTTCATAATAATCGTCTCCTTCATCAATGCCTTCAGTGGTGAAGAAATTAACTTGAGATCCCTCAAGTTCATCTTTCCATCATCAACCTCTTCAAAAAATTCTTCACAATCTTCATTAACCTCCTCATCCTCTGGTTCTTTAACTTCATAGGTCAGATTGCTAACAGGAACTTTAATAGGAGGTCCTTCAAGTGCTAGCCTTGTTTGAGAAGCAGGAAAATGATTTCTGGGCTGAAAATTCCTCCTTGGAACGTCTACATAGGGAGTATGTTGAGCCAATTGTTTCTTAATGGTGATGAGATCATTTGCAAGTTTTTGTACTAATGGATCAGTATTAGGTCTAGGAGTGGAAGAGGAGGAAGAAGAAGACTTAGATCTAGAAGGGTCTCTCCTCAACTTTCCTGACATGATTAAATCATCTTCAACACTAACAACAAGAGTTTGATCTTGGCCAATGTTGCAAGATTATCCCTTCTCAATGCATAATTAACTTGAGTGCATTGAGCGTTTAGGAAGAAGCACTTTTGGATTTGATCTACGGGTTGAGTGTCCATGGAATTTTGTTAATTAACTTTGTTGAATCGAGCCACAAATTCTCTCATGGGCTATTGTGATTCCTTCTTTATTTGAGAAATTTTGGCTAGCAAAGCATGCACATCCTCTGCCGGTTTGAAACGGTTTTCAAACCTAGTTCTCATTATGTTCCAGCCTAGTGATAGCTCCGCTAGAGGTGATAGAACCAATCAATGCAACATTATCTTGTAAAGTCTCAACAAAAAGCCTTACGTAGACGTCTTCATGTTCAACTCCCGAACTCCGCATGCAACTATGAAGGCCGTGATGTGTTCATTAGGATGTACCTTGCCATCACCCTTGAATTTAGGAAAGTTCTTCCGATTACCTCTAGGTAACTCATGCAAAGGTTGAGGAAGGGCAAGAGGCCCAACACGATGGCCCCAAGGCAATGGTACCACCATTCTTGGAAAAATGGCTTGAAGAGGAACTGAAACACCAACAAGAATCAAAGCTCGGAGATTAGGACTAATCTGTTCTAAAGGAATACCACCCGTAGAGATTCTATCTTTGTCAGGAGAAGTACTTGTTGAACGAGCTCTTATATTTCTTCTGGCTGAAGGGAAAGGAAAACCTTGCTGTTCCAAAAACTGGAACTGAGAATCTTTAATACCAAGGGCCCTTCTCCCTCGAGTAAAACATGGAGTCGCCAGATCAAAAGATGATTGATAAGTGATTATAGAACTGGAATATGATCCCAGTGAGTCGCCAAAAACTATTGGTCATCGAAAAGGAACTCTAAGAAGAGCAACAGTCAGGGGACAAGAAGTCCCTCCTCTTTAGTGGGAGAGGTTCCCTTATTTGGAAACGAACCTATTTACACATATAAAAGTGTGGTTTCACTATGGAACTTGGATACCATGAAAAAGTTTCCTAAATAGATCATCAATCACAAAAGGACAGAGGAATGAATGCGAAACGAGTAGAAAGGCACCACTCGAAATTATAGATGACAGAATAATTCCTTATGCATGCGAGGTACAACGAATTGGAATAAGATCATTTGTATCACATTAGTAAGATGAAATTTGAAGAGACACAAATTTCTATGAATAACATCTACAAGAATACAAAGCTTCTCAGCATAATGCAAACAAATGATCTAACAATATTTAATGAATAGCTTGCGAATAAAAAGAACCAGATAGAAAAAGAATGAAAATCCTTCTGCATTGATTTCTTTGTGATTTCTTTTCACTTTCAAAGATAAGCCAAGTTCCTCCTTCAAAAATGGTGAGGAGAGGCCATTAAATAGTTTACAAATTAGTTACCCTTGGTAACTACTTCTTTTAACTAATGCTTAGTTAGAGGGCTGCTAATTGCAATACCCCAACTAATTACAATAAATACGAGAAGAAAGGAAGGAAGAAAGGAGAAGAATTAGGAGAAGAAGATAGGTGCTCATGACTAGGAGGGCCCACCAAATTTAGGATCCGTTGTGCAGATCTTTTCAATGCCTCTGCTATGTCTCTGCCTCGTGGGCGATGTGTTGGCGGTGGGTGAGTCCAAAATCTGAGGCACTTATCCATTTCTTTGTTGAATTCGACATGAGTATGATAATCTTTATTCGCTTCCTCTATGACAGATCGAAGGAGCGAGATCTCCTTTATATTTTATTTGGAAATAGACTCCTCCCGAACAAATTGCTTTTGACAAAAGCTCGAATTGAGCTTTGATTTCTTGTAAAGAGAGAGGCACACCAGAAGTCTCATCATGGAGATGGCAATGTATATCCTTGAAGGCAGATACAACTAGAGTCTTGAAGGCCTCACCCTTTTGCCAGCTATTTCTTAACTCTCCCAAAGCCTCCTCCAGCACCTTGATTTTCCATTCCACGCTGTATACCCATGACTTTGACAAGTTATCTTTTGCATCATCGAAGACCTTGCTTGCCATCAAAATATTTTCATCAGCCTGTCCCATAAGGTGAAGGTCTACTATGCAGCTGCTCCAGAGTTTGAGTTCTTTATCTATATTCCCAATAGTGGAGGAGAGCTTCTGTTGTAAATTATTTACCTTCTCATTGAGTTTGAAGGCTTCTCCAATGAAATTCAATCCTGCAATGAGCATGTCATCCACCATGGCCTCCATAGCCCTTCCATAGATGGAATACTTGTGCATATCTTTGATACTCGCACTTCATCTTGGCTCAGAATTATAGGTGGTGGAAGAGTAGTCAATGGGGTAGGATCTAGAACTTTTCTTTAAACAACGGTGACTTGATGAAACTTGTAAGAATCTAGGCCTGCTCCTCCAACTACTCTATGGTTTGTTGTCCTTTCTCTACCCTCCCAATGACTCTAGTGACTATTTCCTGAAGATTGTGGATCTCACCTTCAGGGGTAGACTCTCCCATGGGAATTCTTGAGAGCTCAAGGTCGGATGCTTGCAAATCTTGCTCTGGCTTGTCTACCTTAGGCTTGGCTATCTCCGGAATTGTTGACCACAGAGCATCGGACACTATCCTCGGAGGTAGTTCTGGATTTTTGGCTCGAGTAGAGTCGTACCTAATAAGGCTGCCACAACATCAAAATTGGGGCCCGAGATTCGGGAGGAAGACTTTCTCTTCTTACTGTCAACAAGAGGTTGCACCCATGCAAAAGAGGAGGAGGAGGAAGAAGGAGGGGCAAGAGGGACAAGAGACAGAGAACTCATGGCACCCAAGGTTTGCCTTCTGCTTTCCTCTAGTTGAGATATGAGTGGAGCGATTGGGGCTTCAGTACGGAGGAGTCACTTGGCACCCTAAGCTTAGTGCTCTAGACTTCTTTGTCCTTATCTATCGAGGCTTCAGGGGCACTCATGGGAGCTGACACCTCACTCTCTTCACTTTCACTGAGAACAATGATGTTCTTTGGACCTGAGGGTAATTCAGAATGCTTCGCTGTAGGCTCATCCTCCACAGGCTCCTTCTTGACTTCTCTGACTTTCTTTTGGTATACCTGGGTGGATGAGGAAGGAGTGGAGACTGTGGGACCTTGAGTTGACGAGGCAGGAGGGGTCTACATATGTGCTCTCGAATCAGGTGACAATGCCTCTTTTCTTGGTGTTGAGGTGTCTTTGGAGGACTCACCTGAGTGCCTTCTGAGTTCACGAACTCTCCTGTCAAACCAGATTTTGGTTCTTACCAAGACGGGAGCTAGGATTTCCGCCAGATCGTCCTTCTCCTTTTTGAACCAATCCAAATCCTCCAAGGGAGTGTGTTTGACCACGTTGTCATACTCATATGAGTACAGTGTGAGAATTATGGGGAGCTTAAGAGGAGTGATTTCATAACCCGCAAGCGTTATATGGGAACCCAGAGGGCAATAGGCATATACGAGGTCACCCTTATGAGCATGAATGTATGAGAAGCCAAACCATTGCCTTGATGTTTCCATATTATACATCAAGTATGAAGTCATGTAAAAATTTCTTTGTTTGCTTTGTACATTGGACAACTACTCCGCTAGATTCATGCCGATGATCTCTGCCTAATTAATATTCTCGAGTTCCTTCACATACCATATTGATGAGTGGGCACATCCAGAAATGGAACTCATTTGTAGAGGGTAAGCCCATGACCCGAGCCAAGTAGGGATTATAAAATCGACAATTCCTCATTGAAATATACATGGAAAATAACCTTGGATGGGCACGAGACGCCCCCTTTTAGGGTTTTTAAGCCGACTTCGCCACCCGTGCCTTATATTTTTCACTGTCCTGATCGAAAAGGGCTTGTGCTTGGTTTTGAGAAATTACTATAGCATTGTCCATCTCTGGAATTCTTAGGGCAGTGCCAATGGTGGCAGCGTCAAGTTTGGCGATGAGTTCCCCATGCACGTTCGCTTCCCGACTCACTCGAGTCGATTGAAATGAGCACCGCGAGAGAGCACCGATGTCTGCGCATTGCACCGAGATAGGAAACCACCGGTGAACGCTAAACCACCATCATGAATCATCTCGTGCCATGGGTGAAGGGCTCGCGTCTATCATTCTTGCCCAAAAATTTCCAAAGTCGAGGTGGTGAACCTCATTGTCGCTGATATTGAGAACGGCAGACTGGAGCGGTGAGACTTGCTCCTGGCCTTGGAATTTAATCTTCATGTTGTTAGCAATTTGAGGAGCCAAGGTTGCAATCTGAATTCGGGTGAAATTGCAGGGAAATGAGTATGCGCACGAAATTTTGATCACAAAGGTATGAGAAATGGATAGCAAAAAGCGATGTAAAAACACATAGGGGACATTCATTATATAGCCGTTTGGGAGAGAGAAAGACAATTAATGCGCATTAAATACACACCTACCAACTTGGAAAGCAAGATATTTGTGAAGAGTGGGAAAAATTAACTCGAATAGCCTTTGGTTCATTTGGGACACGCGGGACGCGAAAGCGCGATTCGGTCGATACGGGCGATGTAGGAAAAATATGCACAAATGCTTCTGGGACATGAGGGATGAAAGTACGCAGAGTACGCAGTCGCCGAATCGGGACGAAAAGGGAACAATGAGTCTGGGCGAACTTGGGACACTTTGGACAAAAAGTTCACGGGCCCGAAAGAAACGGACTTCGGGTAAAGCGGCCGATCGGGAACAGAGAGCCCGAATGAACTTGGGACACTTGGGACAAAAATGTCCGACAGGCCCGAAAATCACACAAAATGACCCAAAAACGTAGATTTTTCCAATTTCTTGACTTTTCACATTACCAGGACAATAGAAAAGACATTTAACTTCAAAAATTTTCAATTTTCAACTTCTCAAAAGTAGGGGAATTTTAGCGGACAATAGCAAGGAACTCAACTCACAAAATAACTCCACTCAAAAAATTATTATTTAATCTGAGTTGCTGCAAATTTTTTTATGCACGCGAGAATAACCGGGATTAAACTGCAAGCTATTCCCATGCAACTTAAGGAACTACAATTTCTCTAGTTTACTTAATTTTTGGGGTATGACACCAAAGAAAAGGTTCTTTGGAGAGTTCGAGAGTTATAACGAAGGATAAATTGTCAATATTGTAGAAAATATCTCGTAGTTTTATACAACAAACATCATAAAGAAAAAATAGAACAATAAAATAAATTGCAAATAACAAATTAAACATCAAACCATCATCACAGTTATGTGCATTCTTCATTAATTAGATCTTCATACTCGAGCTTCGTCTCATTACAATCAAGCTATGCGTGTAGCTATATGCTTTTAATGCACCATACTTTCTTGCAAAAATAATAACAATTGCTGCTAATTAAATAACCACCTACATCTCTAAAAACATAGCACTCTAAATTTAAACTATTACTTTAAAACAACCGCATGTTGTGCATGCATAAAACAATTTTTTTAATTTAATTTGACTTTCCTAAACTTAGAATCCAAAAAAGCTACGGATTGTTTTAATAGAAAATATGAGTTAACTACGGGGAAATTACAAACTTCACATGCATGCATATTTCCAACACCCCCTTATTTTCAACCTGTAGCTTTCACTCTTTTGGAGTTGTTTTCCTTTCCAAATCTACCATGTTGAGGATCAAAACTCCCAAACAATCTCTCAAATACTCAAAAACTTCCTTTGTCAAATCCTTTGTAAAAATGTCTCCAAAATGATCTTTGGATATGCAAAATTCAAGATGGATTTCCTTGTTGTTAACCAAATCTCTGATGAAATGATACGTCATATCAATGTGCTTTATCCTCTTATGAAAAACATTATTTTTGTACAACAACATGGCTGAGTTGTTGTCACAAAAATCTGCATAGCTTCTTTTTGTTTCTACCTCAAATCCTTAAAAACTCTTCTCATCCACACAACTTGACATGTTTCTCTTATTGCTGCTACATACTCTACTTTTGCTGAAGATAACATGACAATGGGCTACTTCTTTGATGCCCATGAAACCAATCCTATTCCAAAGTGAAAATTATAGCCAGATGTGCTTTTCCGATCATCTATACTTCCAACACTATCACTATCTGTATACCCAATTAATTTGAACTCATCTAAACTTGAATAAAGAATTCCATGATTCCTTGTTCCATGTACATACCTCAAGATTCTCTTTTCAGCTTTCCAATGTGAATCTTTTAGAGATTCCATGAACCTTGATATGAGGCTCACACCATACATGATATCATGCCTTTTAGCCATCAAATACATAAGACTTCCAACTAATTTTTTAAACAATGTTGGATCCACAAACAATCCTTCATCCTCTTTTCTTAACTTCAAACCTACTGCAACTAGTGTTGGCACTAACTTACAATTCAACATGTTAAACCTTTTCAAAACATCATTTGCATACTTTGCTTGTGAGATAAAAAATTACCTTCTGATTGTTGGACTTCAATGCCCAAAAAGTAATGCATAAGACCAAGATCTGTCATCTCAAATTCCTTCTTCATGGCTGATTTGAATGAATTTGTAGATAGATTTCCAGTAATAATCAAATCATCTATGTATAAACAAGAAATCAGAATTTTACCTTGCTCATTTATCTTGGTGTATAAGGTAGGCTCACTACTACTCCTACTGAAACCATTCTATGTCAAATAAGAATCAATTCTGTTGTACCAAGCTCTAGGTGCTTGCTTGAGACCATAGAGCACTTTCTTCAACCTGTATACCTTTCCTTCATGACCCTCAATCTCATAACCTTCTGGCTGATTCACATAAACTTCCTCTTCAAGGAATCCATTCAAGAATGTTGATTTTACATCCATCTGATAAATAGGCCATTTGTTTTGAGTTGTAATTTCTAAAACCATTCTTACCGTGTCCAAATTTGCTACCGGTGAAATTTTTCGTTATATTCAACTCTATATTACTACATAAAACCTCTTGCTACCAGTATTGCTTTATGTTTCTGTATTTTTCCATCAACATTGTATTTGGTCTTGTAGACCCACTTGACTCCTATCATGTCCTTTCCTTTTGGAAGATCCATCAGCTCCCATGTCTGATTCTTCTCTATAGCATCGATCTCATCATCCATGAATTTTCCCAAAATTCATTCTTTATTACCGCTTCATAATATACTTGGATCTACATATTGAGAAAACAATGCAAATACTGAAAATGAATTATTTGTATCAACATTATAAATCTCACTAAGACTCCTTGTTTTTCGCTATGTAAGAATATTTGATGTAGGATTGCTTTGTGGTGATGGAGTTACTTCTTGGCGTCTCTTGCATGGCTGAAGATGGCTGAAATATTGGAGACCTCCGAACTGTAGGAGGTGTATTTTGTGCTATGACTTGTGGTGCATGTCCAAGATTTGAAGATACATTACCTTGTTGCTCTAAAGTTTCATCTGCCATATCATCATGCAAAATAGTTGCTTCTATACTCACTTTGTTTTCTCTATACTTCCATCACATGCTTCATTCTCAATGAACTGTACATCCCTATTGATCACAACCTTTCCAGTGACTAGGATTGTACAACTTGTTTGCTTTTTTATTATCAAATACACAAAAAATACACTTCTCTTATTTTTTTATAACTTCTTCCTTAGCTCATTAGGTACATGTGCATATGCTACACAACCAAAAATATGAAATGTAAAACATTGTTTCATGTTTGTCCATGCTTGTTGAGGAACCATGTTCCTAACAAGTTTTTTTGGACACCTATTTAAAATGTAAACAGAAGTTCTTACATTTACCCAATAGTCATTTAGAAGGTGCTTTGCCTTCAACATACTTCTTGCCATTTCCATAATGGTTTTGTTCTTCCTCTCTGCCACACCATTCTGTTGTGGTGTATACCTAGTAGTAAATTTCTTATGTATACCATGATATTTGCAAAAATTCATAAATTCATTAGAAACATACTCACCTCCTCTATCCGTCCTTAGAACTTTGATGTAGTATCCACTTTGCTTCTCCACTAATGCCTTGAACTGTTGAAATGTATCAAAGGCATCTGATTTATGTCTTAGAAAATATACCCATGTCTTCCTTGTGTAATCATCAATGAATGTCATAAAATATGAACAACCTCCAATAGAAGTTGTTTGCATGGGTCCACATAAATCTAAGTGAACAATCTCAAGAGGTGCACTTGCTCTTGTTGTTTTTCCAACTAGGAAAGAATCTCATGTTGCTTCCCCAAAATACAACCTTCACATACCCTTTCTAGTTTCTGAATCAATGGCAAACCTTTAACCATATTATTTTTATGAAGTAAATTCAAACCTCCAAAATTTAAATTTCCATACCTTAGATGTCAAAGCCACGATTCATCTTTCATGACTGATTGAAAAGTTGATTGTGTTCCTTCAATGCAAGACTCAATTGTATTTGCACAGAACCAACACATAACTCACTTGTTGTAGTGCAAGCCTAATTTTCATTAGATCGGGGATCATTGTTACCTCAACACATGACTCTTTTACCTTAGCACGGACTCATCTATTTGAGCGCATGACTTATTAGAGAAGGCTGATTTGAATTAGCGTGGGACTTGGCTATTGAATCAATTTGTGATTTTCTTGTAAACAAATTTGATTTCTTATTTTTCTAGGTTTCAATATACAAGGAAAAATCCTATTATTTCTCATCTTCACTTTTGAAATCAACTGATTTATAGGAGCTTTTTCATAATCACACACTCATTATCTTCCATATAGACTCGGTATCCTTCCAACGTACTAAATGTCTAATACTCATAAGGTTATGTTTTAAGCTTGCAACATAGTAAACATATTGCATACTTGTTTTCTCCCCTGTCTAATTAGAATACTAACCATGTATTTTATCTTTTATAGACACAATATTGTTATTTCCAAGAGATATATCACTCTTAACTTGAATCATCAAAACTAGAAAACAAATCTAGATGACTGTCATCATGTGATTACTTATCTAAAATTTCCCCAAGGTAATTTCAATAACTTATATAATTTATTCAAAATTGGATGGAAAAAAATGGTGAAGATAAGGGATTTGGATTGTTGGGTCACCCCCTTGATTTTCTATAATTTCCCCTATTTAAGAAAAATCCAGGAGTTAGCTAAGATTCACAAAAATTGGGAAAAACGGAAAAAGACCCATTCAAATGTATTGCGAGATCTGGTGGCTACGGATGGAACTAGGGTTCTTCTTCCTTGACTTGGGTATGAAATAATAAAGGAACAATGATTTATGGGTAAATCGGTCATGGCGGCCCAAGTGGTACAAGTTCCATCTGGGCCATGAGTTCCGTGAAATCCAACTTGCCTAATTTACAAGGTATTATAACGAGTCCAGTGTATTACAGATAAGGCGAGTAGTAGATTCGACCAAAATGTCCCAAGGGTCCAAGTGGCCCAAGTGTAAACTATGCATCATGGGCTCATAAAATCTAAAATACCTACGGTAGAATCAGATGCGGGTATGGCGAAAGATTATCGACGTGAATGGCACATGGGCCTCGCATGCACGAAATGGGTGAAATACCCACAACACAAAGGAGACATAATGTATTGTGGATAAGATGGAGAAATAAGGCCCAAAGGACCTTATACCCTAATGCCACAAGTTCCCAAAATCCCACAATACCAGACGTGATACAAAGAAAAATTAGTGTAATGCGGATCGTGAGAGCCCACATGGAACACCCACCCTCAAAATTCAAACGGGCATAACTTTTTGACTCAAAACTTTTATTTTCACAAAATTAGACTTTTTGGAAAGGTCAACATCCTCATGATTTGGGCATATGGGTGAAAAGAGAGGAACCGTCTCCTCGCTCCAAAAATTTTAAATGCTTAGTCCTGTAAAATGCAAGAAATCCCCAACAAACTCAAAATAGATGCTCACACTCGAAAGCTATAACTCTTGCATTTTTAACGAAATCACGTAAGATTAGACTTGTTGGAGTCATGGATCAAACCTTGAAACAAAAAAACTAAGTAATTCATAATTTGATGAGGATTTGATGGAAAATTTTAAATAAATGAGCCATGTTCAGAATAGTGATTTTATTGGTAGTTGGGAGTGTAATTAAGAGGCATGGTCATCATTTTCTCCAACTGCAAGTTATGGGACAACATGGGGAGCCTTTTACAAGAAACATACCATCATTTCACTTTATTTATTACCTCTTGCAAGTGGTTAAAAGGCATATTTTAGGATTTCATCCTCTCTTCCAAATTCTATAAATTGAAGTGTGGCCTCATTGAAGAAGGAGGATGATTTGAGTAGAAAAGCTCTGTCCATTTTGTTTTTTGAAGCCAATCTGAAATTGCAGACCTTTGTAGTGAGCCCAAACTGTATGGCGATCCAGGCCTTTATTTTGTAATAGCTTGAAATGTGCATATCAATGAAGCAATAGATGCAATTTTGTGGATGCATTTTCCCTTTTTGTGTTTGTTTGCATTCTTCTTGCCTCTTCAATCTCATTGCAAAAATATTGTGTCTATTTTATGCTCCTGCAAGGATTCATTGTTATTTTTTTGTATGGAAAGGTGTTGTGAGTGTTGTTATTAGATGGTGGAGAACTTTGTTATCACCCTCTCTAATCTGTATTTTGCTTCCATTTTCACACATTGGGGATTATTCTCATACCCTCCTTTTCTGGTGTATCACCATTGTTAGTGTAGGATTTACTTTCATGCACTCTCTCTCTATGGTCCCCTGGAAAGTTATATTAGGATTAGATAGTTGTGCACTTGTTTAGGAGTAGATTGTGGCAGGTAGTTTAAGAGCAAGAACCATATTTCTCTAGAGGTCTATCTCAAGTAGCAAGTCCCACAACTTGGAGATAGTACCCATGTTACCTAGTCACACCGTGAACTCAAACACACACACTTGTGAAAATCAGAGGGTGTTTTGATTCGGTGATAAAATTACTGCAAGTTGAATCCGAGATACCATACATCACATGGAATCTCTTTTAAAAATTACATTCAATAGGGGATAAATAACGTATTGCTTTCAAGATCCTTGTGCATGCACGATAAACATAGGTTTAGAAATAGAACTTCTAACCTGATTTTTATTTTTCCTCTCCTGATCATATTGCTTTTCTTGCAATCATAAGCATAGTTCCCATACTTCTTGCAATAATGACACTGAACACGAGACTTATCTTATCTCTTACCATAACTTTGTTCTTTATTTTTCCTTTTCCACCCGAATTCGATGAAACGCTGTTGCATCCTCTAGATGGACTTCTTCCTCTGCCTCTTGGGTTGAAACTACCTCTTCTTTTTCCATGAATACCTATTGTCTGAGATGCAAAATCCTGATCTACACTTGCATGTGATCTATTCATCCTCTGATCATGATTTATTAGTGATGCATGAACTCATCAATAAAAAAATTGACTCGGATCCTTAGTTTCTTCAATAAAACAACTAGAGGATCAAATTTCGTAGAGCAAACTCCTAAGCAATTTTCAATAATCTTTATGTCTTCAAGAGTCTCTTCATAGGATTTGATTTGATTGAATAATCCAACTACATAAGTAAAGAATGATTCTATGGAATCTAAATATTTTATTAAAAAATTCTCAAAATCTCTATGAAGTAACTGTAGCTTAGTTTGTTTTTACTTTCTCCTTACCTTGATATGCAACTTGTAGTGTGTCCCATGTGGTTTTTGCTTGGTGACTCACACGCTCTTTGGAAGAATGCTTTCATGCATTACTTGATGAATATAGAAAAGATCTTTGTCGTCCTTCTTTCGTAACTCCTTCAAAGTATCTTTCTCTGCTGAGAAAGTGCAATATATGTTGTTGCATCTGGGGCTCTGTGTACCCATTCTCAACGATCTCCCACATGTCTTGAGATCTGAATAACACCTTCATGGTCAATGACCAGTATTCATAATTATTTCCATTAAATTGCGGTGTCTGCATACCGGATGTAGAATCCATTTCTTGCTATGTAACGCCCACAAATTTACCCACATGAAACCCAAGGCAAACCTAGGTCAACTAGAAAAATTATGGAATAATTTTTTTTTTGTTAAACCCACTCGCAATATAGATTCGAATTTACGGTCATCACATTCTCATTTCTAAAATTACATTAAATTAACATTATTAATTTCCCTTTAGATCCCCTTTGAATAAAATAATAAAATATCTCAATACCATTTAGTAAAATTAATTAGCCTAAAGTGAGGCTTAGGCTCCCCTACCATATATTTTAATACAAATTAATTCACCCTTAAATAAACTTACTCAAATTAACCCCAAGGGTATTGTGGTCCATTTAATTAAATAATAAAGTTCTATTATACCCACAAGGGGTCTAAGCTTGCATTTTAAAAGACACTTGGGTTAGGGAATAATAACACCCCCTACACAAACTAGAGTGGCCCCAAAAATAAAGTCTACCCATGCAAATTAAATTTGAATTTCTCTCACCCACTTCCCACCTACTTTTTGTAGGGATGAATCTCATCCATTGGATGGATTCATTTGGGGCCCTTAGATTTAGGGATTCAACTAACCCTAAGCATGCTTATGAAAAGCTCTTTTCTCTTTTGTTTTGGCTTATTGTTTCTCTTTTTTTTGCAGATTTGTGGAGGAGGAGGTGGAAGCCATGAGAGGCAATCTCAAGCTCATGGAGGGATGCACATTCTTCCATTCCTTCCTTGTTCTATTTACACCCTCTTCTAGGGTTCCAATGTATTTTTTTTTTTTTAATCTCATTATTTAGCATTGACCAAATGGCCATATGGGTTTTGCCCGTTTTAGAGAAAGAGGCAGGGGATGATGTAGATATACCCAACCTATAGGGATGTGTGTGTGTGTGTGTGTGTGTGTGTGTGTATCTAAAAAAATAGGGTTCGATCTGCATAAAACCGTGGCCATAATGTTTAAAAGTCACGATTCTGTTTGCCCTCAAATGGGGTTTTATTATTTTAAAAAAATTGGGTTAATAAAGGATTGGGTGGGGGAGGGTGTGACCGCACCCCCATCCCATATAATATGGGATGGGGTGGGGTTGTGCAACCCCCCCACCCAATCCTTTATTAACCTAAATGCCAACCTTAGGGGCCGTGACCAAACGATTCGATAAACCAAATTGCTATTTCTTTTTTTTATTTAACATTTATTTTGTTTGTTATACATACACACACACACACACACACACACACACACACACACACACATATTATATCACTATTATTATTAATCTCATAATAATAATATTTTAATATATTACTATTATCAAGAAGTAATAATATTTATATTATTCACTAATCTTAATTTTTTTACATTTAAAATATATTTTATAAATTGCTTTAGAAATATTACAAGTGGTTGTTTATAACTTTGTTTCATCCACCACTACCATTTTCTTGATATTTGATTTAAAATGAAGTTAATTTAACTTAATAATGCATTTATATAATCAATAGGTCTAAAGTCTACTTTGCAACTATGTAGTTCCTTTGCTCAACTAGATTTTAAGGAATCAATATATCATATGACAAGATGAATAACAACCAAGGATTTAAGGGATTTTCCATTTACTTATATAAGATTTAAACTTTCTTTCAACCAATACAAGGAGATGAACAAATATAGTTTATTTCACTACCCTATGCCTTTCATGTAATACAATAGAAATAAATATTTCTTTGCTTTTACAAAATACAAGTTTGCAACCATTCTCACAAGAAATTATAACAAGATTTCCCAATAGTTTTAAAACAAGAACAACACACCTATTGAAGCCAATAAATAAACTAAAATGAGAGCAAAGTTGTTTTCTTTTCCATCACATTTCAATGACTTGATTCAATTTAACAAACTTATAGTTCCTCATTCCAACAAGTAATGAAATGATTTTCAAACTTTTTTGCTTTCATTTACAATATCAACTAAGATTACATTTGACAATAAATCAACTAAAACTTCACTTTAAACAAATACAAGTTTACAAGCCCTCCATACACAATGGAGACAACATGATAAAATATAACAAGAGAGTTTTGGATTCTTTCTCCAAATGCTACAAGAAACATGAATCCTCCTTTGAGCTCCACCTTCTTCCAAGATCAAACACACACCAAAAATGGGGGAGTAGGCAACACTCTCCACCCAACCATTACTCCAATGAGGAAGTGAAGCCTACTTCCTCATTGCCCCGAGCCCCAACAATGAGACAATAAGGAATATTTGACAACCATGGAAACAAAATACAAGGCTTCCACATTTACTTTCAAGCAACATTCACACAAGAAAATAACCACAAAACACTCATTTTTAAATACAAAACTTCCCAAAACAATGGCTCTAAAACAAGCCAAGTAGAGAAAGGAATATGGGGATACCCTTGTGCCTCCCAAGGGTTTGGATGCCCACCTCAAAAACCTCCAAAACACAATCAAACCCAAAGTATCTTATGCCTCCCTACAAATAAAATACATCTCTTATGCCTCCCTCACTCTTATGTCTCCCACAATGAATAAAATAACAAAATGAGAACAAGGTGGGGCATCCAACCCACTCCCTCCTAAATACCCAAAATAATCTCTTATGCCTCCCAACATATTTCATCCCCATTTCACTATCTCATACACATCCTAAATCCATTTCACTACCCAACAACATCAAGCAAGAAAACACATTCATTCAACACATAAACATACAAGAAAAGAGAAGAAACCAAGGGTGCAAGACCCTACCTTGCCATAGCAAGAATCCACTTCACAAGAAAGTCCCAAAATCCTCCAAGCTCAAGAAATTCCAAGAAATCTTCAACTCCAACAAGCACTCCAAAAGGAAAGCATTCCAAAATGAGAGAGCCAAAACCAAGCAAGTAACCCCCAAAACTTCACAAAAATTCTAATAAATAGAAAAGAGGGAGAGGAAGATGATGTGGCTCCATGTAGGATGCCACATCATTTCTTCTCCATCCCACATCACCAAAGTCAAACCCATACCCCAAAGCATAATAAATTGGTGGTTGGGGAAAATACCACCCTCTTACACACTCAACCCAACCCACACCCCTTAAGGACAAAATTAATTACCCATGTAAGAAAAGTGCACTTGATTTCCCTTTTCCTTCATTAAAACACAAAATAGGACCTAAAATAAGTCCCTCACATCATAGGCTAGGTGGGTGGGTGACTTTAAAAGGTGTGGGACAAGCTCCAAAATATCCTAGAAGGTCAAAATACTGAATTTCACAAGGAAGATTGAGTACACACAACCCAAAACACATTAAACTCATCCCAAACCAACACACATAAAAGCTACCAACTCACATTTATCCCCCCTTTTTGTCACATCCTACTTAGCACTAGATAAACACTTTTAAATTAACTTAAGAGGGGGTAAAACATAATTAATAAAAGTGACTCCACATGCACATAAAAATAAAATAACTCACAATTAAATAAAAATAAACAAGACAAATTACAAACATTCCCAAGGTCACTTTTGAGGTCACCCCCAATGGGGACCTCCTAACAAACTACAACAAAAAACAACATATGAAAAACACGTGTTTCCATGGTGACCTGTTGCCAATACTCCATATTCTCTCATTGTTGGTCTCTTATCCCCCTTTTGGTTTATTGTGTTGCGAATACCTGTAAAAGTCAAGACAATACCTTTCTGGCCTCATGGCCATATTAACAACATCAAAATAATAAAATACATGCATATACATATAATCAATTATCACAACTTAAACCAAGACAAGTAATTCGCCATTGTTCACAATTCCAATTATTTCAATTTCATTACTATATCAACTAGCAATAAGATCATGACATCAATTACATCATCAAGCATCATATAATTAGCAAAGTAAATGCATTAGTCCAATATAAGCTCAAAATCAACAATTTGATATATCCAAATATGCATATAATCCATCATGTAAATCATGTCATAAGTCTAACATCCATATTGTCTATAAATTAACTAATCAAAATAACAATGTCCATCTGTCAATATCTAAATTGTGATAGAAAAGTCCATAACTCTAGTCTATGCTAAGAAACATCATAATCATATAAATGTCAAAGAGGAGTGGGCACTACATGCTACGAATTTAATAAGTTGTTGGAATAACAATGCTCGATACCAATTTGTAGAAAATATCTACGGTCTTATGTATGAAACAACATAAAGAAAAAAATAGAAAAATAAAATAATTTACAAATAATAGATTAAACATCAAACTAACAACTTTATTGTGTGATCTCCGTTAATTAGATCTTCATACTTAGAGCTTCGGCTCATTACAATCAAGTTGTGCATGTAGCTTTGTAGTGCTCACTTCCCTTTGACACCTTTTTGATACTAATCATGATATTCTTGATTATATTATGGACATGATTATGGACCTTATTATAGTATGATGATAGATGTTAGATCATGGATTATTGTTGACTTGATTCAATTATGATGCATGATGATTATTAGAGACATTTTATATGTTGATGATGATATATTGTTTGACATGGTTATATTATGGATGTTGTTCGGACTTAGTGACATTATTGGATGATAATATAGTTGTTGGTAAAACTATAAATGGTATTGTTAGATTGCTTTGATGTTGTTGTGATTCATATATCTAGATGATTTTGGGAATCATATTTATATATTTTGGATGTTTTGATATGGCCACGAGGCCGAGGAGGTATTTGTGTTTTGCAGGTTAAAATATCACAACAAACATCGGGGGATTGGAGACCAACCACATTGGAATTCTAGATGAATTCAACAAGGTCACCATGACAACTAGTATTTGTTTGTGTATGTTTGTGTGTGTTAGGGATTCCCATGGGGGGGATCACCTTTAAATGTGACCAAGGGTTTTATGTATTTCTTTTATTTTGGTCCCTTTGTTTATGTTTGCATGTGTTTATTTTGTGGTGCTTTTACCCCTTTCATTATTCATTAAATGGTGTGTAATATTGTGAGTAATCATGTTGTTAAGTTAATTAATTAAAATATGTCATAAGAAAGTAATTAATAGAGTTGTTGGCCTTGAATTAAAGTGTTGTAAGAGATGTGTAAGTGATGTGTAAGTTAAATTTTGAGTGTGAAACACTCCACCTTCTTGGAAATTCGAAATTGTCCTTGGAGGCTGATTTTGGAGGCTTGTGGGACAAGTTAAACTTGTCCCATACCTCTTAAATTTAATTACCAACCATACCTACGGTTGGAGAGTTGAGATTAGAATTTTATAATGCTTTTGAGAAGGTAAATTGTAGGTTTTAATTGCACTTTTCTTACATGATTTAATTTTAGTCCTTTGGGGTGTGGGTTGGATTTGAGTGTGTAAGTAAATTGTCATATTATTCACCCACCTATTTATTATGCATTGGAGAATGAAGTTGACTTTGGGGGTTGGAGTTGAGGATGTGTGATGTGACATCCTACATGGACCCACCTCATCCTCTTCCCTTCCCTCTTCTATTAAATTCGAATTCCTTGCCTTGTTTTGGGGTTGCTTCATTTTGGAGACTTCATTCTTGGGTGAATTCTTTTGTTGTTTTGGAGCTCTTGCTTTGAAGAAGTTTTTGGAAGATTGTTGCATGCTTGTGCTTGGTTGATTGGATTTCTTGCATTGGGATAAAGCTTGTTGTTTTGGAACTTGGAAAAACTCCATCATGGAGAGGTAGGAGCTTGGCTCTTGAAATGCTTCCCTTTTGTTTATGAAATTGTTATTGTTGTGAATTTTTGGCATGTTTGTGGGATGTTGGGTAGATGGCCTAGGAATGGTGTAGGAGAAGACTATGGGGTTTATTTTGTGGGAGGCACAAGTGTGTTTTAGGGAGGTATAAGGGTGGAGGAGTTGGGATTTGGGTTCCACCTTACAAATAAATAGCTTGCATTTCTTTACTCGTTATGGGGTGCCATAAGAGGTTGGGGAGGCATAAGGAAATGTGAGGAATAAGGGGTACTTAGGGGAGGCATAAGGGCATGTCAGGGCTTTGATATACTATATTTTAGTGGTTTGAAATCAGGTGGTGATACCCATTTCCCCTTTTTGGGAGGCATAAGAAGCATCCCCATAGTTTCTTGCTCCTTTGGCTTTCTTGATGAAGCCTTAGTATTGTTTGTCATGTTTTAATGTAGTTGTAAACTACATTCTATTTTGGATTGTGTTTTTATTATGAAAATGTTGCTTGTGTGTTTGTGGAAGCTTGTTGTTGCCATGAGTTGGATCACATATTTTATTATATTGTGGTTGGGGCTCGGGGCCAATGAAGAAGGATGAATTCTCCTCTTCATTGGATGTCTTGGTTGGGTGGAGAGCATTGCCTTTCCCCTACTCTTGTTGTGATCAAATTGAAGAATGAGAAATACGCATGTTGCTGTTCTGGAGCAAGGAAAAAGACAGTTGGACAGTCCCTTGTTGAGATAAATTTTATTGTAACCTTTCCCACTTGAAGTGGATGAACTTGTAAATGTTTTGTAATGGAAAGATGTTGTGTTGATTATGAAAGTTGTAAAGTGAAATGTAAAAGAAATAAACTCTGTTTTGTTTTGAAAGAATGTGAAAGAAATTACATTCAAGAATAAAAGAAGGATGTTACAAAGTTGTCTTTTGGAATCAATAAATGATGTATTACCTTTCTCAAATTACACTATGGTATTGAATCTGATATTTTAAATGTAATTGAAATATCTGATTGAAAGAAAGAAATGTGTATGAAGGAAATGTAGTACTCTATTTTGTGAAGTGCATGATTTGAAAAGAATAAAAGTTACATTATTGTCTTTATCATTGGATTGAAGGAATGAAACCTTTTTGAAACTAGCATGAAATGAATTCGTTTGTAAGGCGAGTAAAATAAGAACCATTGAGCTAATTTTGTTGTTTCCATTTTTACTCCACGTTAAACTCTGTAAATTTTACCATAAATGAATAGACCGAACATGCAATCAAGAAAAAATAATGAAACATTAAAATTGAACATGTCAGGGATATAGATGAGTTCATTAGACAAAAACACTTAAAGGAAATCTTTCAAAACTTTGAAAAAGCGAGTTCAAAGTTTTCACAGTCATTTCTTTGTCAAAGTTGTAAAATTTCAAATTGAAACTCAATAAAATATATCTACCTCACAAACTTATCCTAAATCCCTGTTTCCTTAAATGTTTCGGCCTTACGGAATAGAGTTGCTTCTATCCTTTCATTCCTTTTAGAAGCAGATAAGGGTTAGGGCTAGTGGAAGGACTACACCGCAAATAAGAACACAAGACCACGGGATTTTGATTAGACAATAAATGAGGAACTACCTTGGGCCCCGGAAATATAAAACTTCCTTTCGAAGGTGGTGAGTTCCCTGCTAATATGAATTAACACAAAAGACGTAAAATATCAATTAAATTGCTTTGTTGAAGCGGTAGGGGAAAGGCTTTGGGGTTTAGTCAATAACCGATACCGGTTACTTATAACCGATATCGGTAGGGTTTAGGATCTGTAGGTTGGTTGTGTTGTGGGGTGGTTGTGTTGTAGGGTAGCTGTGTTGTTTGTAAGGCTAGTATATGAGTGGTATTAGGTAATGAGGTGATGAGAGGTAAATGAATGATAGTTAGATGTAATGTGTTGCTGGGTAGTGGATCTAGGAATGGATTTATGAGGACTGTGATTCAAAAAGTCTAAGAAATGTTATTAAAGAGGACATGCAAGATATAACTTACTGGTTACTGATGAAGATGTAGGTCCAAGAACTCTGATGACAAAGCGAGAACTTCGGTAGGATGGCTTTGCACACGAAAGATGAGATATCTCCCTCCCGATGATCAGCTGAGTATCACAGGGCTCTGGTTATCCAGTTGCAGTCTTGGGCTTGATCTCCTTTGCTGCAAACTCTTCTGGTCTCTTCACTTGTCTCTGCTTGGCCAAGTAAAGATCCGGATTCTCTTGATCGCTTCGGATGATCTCCCTTGATCCAAAAATCCTTCCCTTTTCTTCCACCTTTGTTTACAGTTAGGGAGCCCATTTACGAGGAACCGATGGCGGTTACGTAACCGGCGCCCGGTCAGTAGGAACCGGTATCGGTAAGGAAAAAGTAGGCTATTTTTAGTAAAATAGCCCACTTTCCCTACTTTTCTCCCGAAGGATTAGTTGCGGGCTTGGTCAAGTGACTAGAAGGTCGGTTTTGGGTGCGAGTAAGGAGGCATTAGTTATGAGTGTGAGTCTAGACCAAGTCATAGGTCTTAATTAGGTTAGTTTAGGGTTAGGGCTAGGTCATGATGAGGTGGCGAAATGAGGTGGCAGGGTTGGTGATGTGGATTTATCAATTACAAGGTAATTAATAAATAATTGTGTAAGGTTTAGGTGATGAGGTTAGGTTGCGAAATGAGATGCGGGTCACAAGGGGTCGTAAGACACAAATTTGGTGTCTACATTAGCCCCTTATTGTCATGTAGCTTGTTTTGTAAAGCTGCACGGACAATAATATGAAGTGGTTTCTCCTGTTAAGGGTATAGGTAATCCCCCTCAAATCTATCACAGATTGAGAGAGCGTGAAATCAGGGATAGGGTTGATAAAGGGTAAATGGTGTAGAGATGATGGTGAGATGGTGGGGTAGGTCGAGGAAGCGGAGCGCGTTTGAAATGCAATAGTGCGACTAGGGTACATGATTTGGCGAGCAAACCAGCAATGCATAGGCAAAGGTCGATAGTTTATCCAAACAAGGTGATATAATCCTGGTATCGAGGCATAGGAAGTAGCTCCGGGGTATATAACGGGTAAGGTACGAGGCGTTTAGGCATGTTCGGCGATACCAAATGGTTGGTTTGGTTGAGATAAACATCACGGTCTAGGTCTAGGCAAAGTTGGTTGACGAGATCAAGTCAAGGACCTAATCATGCTAAAACACGAACAGGTGAGCTCGATGGAAAAAAAAGCTACATGATGGGTGGATAAAAGTGTATGTTGTTGATGTTGGGTGGATCGAAGTGAGTAAAGGTTGCGGTGTATGTTGTTGATGTTGGGCCTTGGGTATTGAAGTGGGAGGACTTGAGGCCTTGGGTCGGGCCGTTAGGTGGGCCTTGGATGGGCCAAGGTGAGGGTGAGGCCTTGGGTCGGGCCAATGGTTAGGGTGAGGCCTTGGGTCGGGCCGGATAGAAGGTTGAGGCCTTGGGTCGGGCCGGATAGGTAGGTGAGGCCTTGGGTCGGGCGAATGGTTAGGAGTGAGGCCTTGGGTCGGGGCGAATAGGTGGTTGATAGGTAGGTTGAGGCCTTGGGTCGGGCGAAATGGTTTGGGTCGGGCCGAATGAGGCCTTGGGTCGGGCGAAATATGAGGCCTTGGTTGAGGCCTTAGGTCGGGGCCTTGGGATAGGTAGGTTGAGGCCTTGGGTCGGGCCGAATAGGTAGGTTGAGGCCTTGGGTCGGGCCGGAAGTGAGTAAAATTGGGTTGCGGCCTGGCATCAAAGGTTGATATGAGGCGATGTTGGTGAAAAAGGGCAAATAGTAAATAAGGGCAAAAATTGGGGGAAAGGTGGAATAAAACCGATGTCGATTGTACATGGCCGATATCGGTTATAGGACAGATCTTTGATTTCCTTAGGGGCACAATAAAAAAAAACCGATATCGGTTAGGGAAAAAAACCTATAAAAAGAAAAATACGGCTTGTCATTGTCACTTTGTCAATTTGGAAGCAATTTGAGTTGTCGATGTGGATTTGGAGATTGGAGCATTTGTTGCTTGAGGTGGCGCTATTTGAGTGGAGGAGTGAGTTGATTAGTGGGCTCGGTGAGGAGGAGCGAGGCAACATTTGATTGGTGGAGGACCCGAAAAGCGACATTTGGAGCCATGGCACGGCAGCGGGAGGGCGGAGAGAGCTGGACCAGGCTGGACCACCACCACCCATCCCACCACGGCGACGTGTCGTCAAATGCAGGTGGTTGAAACCCCTATTTTGTTCATTTTATTGCATTATGCTAATTTGGGGTTTGGGTAGGAATGTACATTTTTAGGAAATAATTAGAAAATGGAAATGATTTGAAAAAGGAGAGAGGGTAGATAGGTGAAATAAGCCAAGGCGGCTGGGTGGGTAGATTTTTAGGGTGTTTGGGTGGGTATGTTGGTAGAAAAATGAAAAAATGTAGGTGGGGCGCGGGGGTTCGGCTCAGAAAATCGGCTGGCCGATGTCGGTCATTACAGACCGGCATCGGTCGCAAAATTTTAGGGGGAGGGTGCTTTGTGTTTGACCGGTGTCGGTCGGTAGTTGACATATTTTGTCGGTGGGAAGGGGACCGGGGTCGGTTATGGGTGACAGTGCAGTCCGTAGTGTTTGTTAGGTATTTTTGTGTTTGAGGTTATTGTGTTGTTTTGGGTTTTGGTTGGTGATTTAGGTGTTGTTTGGGTTTGTGGGTGGTGATTTAGGTGTTGTTTGGGTTGGGTTTGGGTGTTTTGGGTGTGATGGGTTGGGTTGTTGGTTTTGGGTTGGTGGTTTGGGTATATGTTTCGGGTTGGGTTGTTTGGGTGTGGAGGGTTGGTGGATAGCGTAGAGAATAGGTGGGTAGAGGGTGTGTTAGAGAGTCGGGGTGTGTGGCTAGGTGGATAAAAAGGGGGTATAGAGGGTAAAGTAGATGTTGTGATAAAGAGTAGGGCTAATGTTGTGGGTTGGTTTTGCAGGCACGTCGGCGGTGACGATGCGGGGCAGAGATGCCCCACTGTTGGCGGATGCGACCACACGTGTCCGCAGCACCTGCCCCAGGCCATCATGCGCGAGTGGGACTCGGCGAGTCCCAGTCCAACGATCTGAGCGATATTGAGAGATCATAGTTTGATGGTTGCCCTCATCGAAGATGGGATCCGGCGACAATGTGTTCCATCTCCCGGCCCAGGGAGATGACCATCACATTGGAGGATGTGTATCGCATCCTTGATTACCGATTGATGGAGAGGTAGTCTTCCGGTGGATGCGAGAGATAGCCATGGACAACATCCTACGAGGTTTTGGAGATGCGGCCATGCTGCGACCTATCACAGCGCGAGCATCACGTCAATGCAGTGATATGTACCATGTCGCACTTGCATGAGACATGAGACACGGCTTGCCGTGTTGTGTGATGATGATCGGGATCACACTGCCCGCCCTCCCGGACTCGAGAGGAGGCCGCTTTCCACACGGGCTTATGGGGGTGCTTTGCATGAGATGGTGGAGGAGCACACTGTTATGCTTGGCACCGGTATACAGTGCGATTATATCGAGGCTATGTGGGGCTATCGCGGATGAGGCGATTTGGGATTTGTTCGACATTTTTACTTCTTGTTGGGCATATGAGCACATCATATGCATCGAGACCCGATAAGGCTGCCCAGCGACCAGGCCACGAGTCATATAGATAGATCGGCTTTCGAGAGGTGGTTGGGGGTCGTGGGCCGCCACGGCGGTGCTTGCGGGGCGGGACATTGCTATTATAGACATTTGTTAGAGGGCTGACAGCAGGTAGGAGACATCGTATGGAGACCTTATAGAGGTCATCACCCTCGCGAGAGGAGCCCGCTTACTGATTCGGTTGATCCAGTACACATTCTATTACGGATAGCGGGGCGGAGGCCGAGGAGTATGAGAGGATACCCTGAGAGAGTGCAGCGCGGCGAGATGGGGCTGCGGCAGGGATGAGCCACCTCCCTTCCCTCGTATCGGAGAGGATGATGTAGAGCCCCACTTTGCTGCACACCACGGCCCTGGACCCAGGATTGGGTAGCAGAGAGGCTGCCGATGATCCATGATGGATGATGCTTGGTTATGCGGGAGCATTTATGGTATGGTGGGCGAGAGAGAGCTGCGAGGAGCACCACAGCCTGCCACAGGCCGAGATTGGCGGTGGTGATAGCGAAGGATCAGCTCGGGGGCAGTGCAGGCTATTACGAGGGCGTAGCTGGCTGCTGCACGAGCACGAATAGGTGTCTTACGGGGTAGCTAGCCCGAGCTCGAGTACGAGCACAAGCGGCACCACCACCAGCGGCCCGGCACGGCCACGAGTACGAGTACAGAGTAGCACCACCAACCGAGCGCATACCACAGCCACGAGTACGAGCAGTGCACCACCACGACCACAGCACCACCAGCCCAGCGCACCACCACGAGCACGGGGGCATTGGTAGTAGGTGTCGAGGACCAGCCCGGCGCCTACGGTGGCTCGGGCGTTATATGGAGGCTAGAGCGGAGGCCCATACTATCGGGATGTTCTTGATGTACGGAGTTGAGTATCGGCCTTATGCGGCTATAGAGCGAGACCTCTCATAGTCGAGATCTCGGGAGGTGCGGCCACGGCCGGTGTGTACATTACGGGAAGGAGGCGAGAGGCACCACGGGGACCCGCGGGGAGAGGTGCTTGAGGCGGTGGGGAGGCGAGGATCCCGGCATTTTTGTTTTGTATTTGGATATGGGCACCGAGTCTGCGAACCGGTTATGTTGATAGAGGCTGCGTGCCTATATATATATTATTCATTCATTTATTCATTCATTCATTTATTGTATACCGGCTGCGCCGCGAGTGCGGTTATACTGATTGATACCGGCTGCGAGCCGAGTATATTTTGATATGAGGACCGGCACTGCGAGCGAGTCGAGATTATTGATATTATTGCGGCTGCGTGCACGGCTTTGTTGGATTATGAGATCACGAGAGGTCCCCGATCGGGGCACATTGTATATTTGAAACCTTGTATATATATAGATAGTGATGTTTGACCCATATGTGTTTAAAAATGTTAAATGTTTTGTCGATGGTTTGTGATATTTGATGGTGATGAGTTGATTTACATGAATGTATATATTAATGATGTTGATGTCTTTTGTTGATGGGATGTATGTAGATATAAATGATGAGTTTAATTGACATGTTATATTATGAAATGTTCTATGTTTTGGTTTTGTGACATTGAATGTATGTAGCTGTTAAGTTGGATCCAAATGGTATATAGATTAATGGTTTTTGATATCGTTTGTTGATGATTTGTTTGTTTTGGTAATGTAGATAGATGATATGGATGAAATTGTAATGAGATGTGGATTTGATGAAAAGATTATAGCTAACGGTGTTGGTATGCAGGAAAAAGAGGCGGGCGCCACCAAAAATTAGATAGAAAATAAAGAAAAGGACTATGTTTTGAAAAAGGTGGGTATATGACCGACGTCGGTTAAGCTAACCGATGTCGGTATAAATAGACCGATATCGGTTAGGTAACCGATACGGTTATTCCAAAATGAGATTTTCTAAAAATAGAAAAGCGTAGGTGGCAGTGAAGTTCTTATTTTGAGAGGCATGCGAAGATGTTAAATACGCGAATGTGACGGCTGTTTTTTAACGGCCCAGAGACAAGTAATTACATGAGAGATTTGAGTGATAAGGAGGAAAGAGATAGGGAAAGTGATTGTGGGATGAGATCAAGAAGGCGAAAATCTAGCTATATTTGAAAAGGGTGGTGAGCATGGCTGAATGAGGAGAAGCATCCAACGCGGCGTGGGCGAGAGGAAAAGACAAGTTCCACCTCAGTGCTGCAGCCCAAGAGGTAAACGGTTTGGTTGTAATTTGATTTTTGCATGTTTTGTGAATAGGATGAGGGAGATTAAGTGGGTAGATATGAGAAAGAAAACATGATAGCAAGGGTTATAGGTGAGGTGAGTGTTATGGGGTAGGTAATCGGGGTTTTGGGTATATGTGTGTATATAGAGAGGAATAAACGATCAATTTATTGTCGTAGGTGGTTGTTTAGGCAAGGTGTATGTAATTGATGCAGTGACCGACCGATGCGGTTAGGGATAACGGTATCGGTTCTTGAGAACAGTACGTTATTTATAACCGATACTCGGTTCTTGAGAATTTCGAAATGTGAGAAAAACCCTTAGGGATTTGATGGATTGAATGGTTATTTGTTGTTGTGACGTATGCGGGCGAGAGGGGTGAGGATGAATGATAGTGTACAGTAGCTGTTGTCACGAATCCGGCGGATGTAACCACGGTGAATGGACATTGATAAATCGTTTGGGGTTAAGTGGAATCGCTATTATTCACGAATTTCACGTAACCATGCTATGTTGCGGCGTTGATTGAAAGATGGAATCTGAGAAAAATACCTTCTATCTGCCAGCGGGGAGATGGCGGTAACATTGGAAGATGTGTTCCGTATTTTGAGACTCCCAATTACGGAAAACGATATATCGGGCATTACCTAGCGCTGGGCGGGGCGCGATATAAGTATTTGGTCCATCGCGCGAGATTTAACACGGTGAGTTTGACATTCACGTATGGTATAATGTATACGGCACACCCACGAGGAGACAAGGTTAGCGGTGATATTAATGATAGCGGTAGGGTATTATGCATTCTGAGGTGGATGGAGAAGATTTCCAAAAGCATTGATGTGTGTTATTTGGGAGATGATAGAAAGGAACGTGACTTTTGCATGGGCACTGCATATTTGGCGGAGCTATACGAGGGTTTATGGGCTTGTAGGCGAAATCACGGGGCGACCTTTGGATTGTTCATACTTATTACCTTGTTGGGCCTATGAGCACATTGTTTGTGTGCGACCAATAGGCGACCCATCGATCGGGAGAGACCGGAGTGCGAGGGTTGGGATTCAGACGATGGGTCCAGACAGAACAAGAGGCAAGATCCCAGGCTGTGACGGGTGACATTGAGTATTATAGGCAGGTATGGGAGATGGTGACGATTGCGGATATCTGTTGGAGGCCGTACGGGAACTATATGGTAATAGAGAACATAGCTGAGGAGTTGAGGGGTGTAGAGCGATTGAGGTGGATCGCGGGGCACAGGCCGGGTGAGTATGAGAGGATTCCTCTAGATCGCGTGCGGCGACAATTTGGATTTGTGCAGGATATACCCCTAGCTTATAGACCATATATGAGGATCGATGCCGAGGCATTCTCACCTCCCGGCCAACACCTCCCGAGAAGGGCGAGAGGAATAGGCCAATCGCGGGGTAATGGATGCGAGGAACAATGAGGCTTATAGATTATGGTGGGTAGCGAGAACTACGAGGTGTACGTGATCGTCGACATAGCTATGGATTACAGCGGAGAGAGAGATCGTCTGCGAGTTTAGTTCATCAGCTCAAATGAGTGAATGAGGCAAGAGGATTGTTAGCGGTTGCGGAGTCACGAGCGGAGGACTAGAGGCTAGATTCCTCCATGCGAGGGCGTATTCATATGTTACGGGAGAGATTGGCGGATCGGTGGGCGGTACCAATAGCCGTGGTACCTTTGAGGTCGAGAGGCCAGTGAGAAGGCGTCGGCGATCACGATCATCACCGGTTCGATGAGGCGTGAGGGTCTAAATAAATGGTAGCAAGGTATAAGAATAAATAAGGATGCCGACCTGCGTGTCGATGATAGAGAAGATGTATTTGTTTAACATCTAAATAAAACTGAATATGTATGTTGATTTGAGTTATGATAATAATAAGAATGTTTGTGTTTTGATTTATTTGTTTTGATAAAGAGGAATGTGATTAAATAGAAATACACAAAAATATTTATATTTACCACACATGATAGGTTATGGTAGGGGATGGTCGAGCTAACCTTGGGAGACCCCATGTCTCAAGTCTTTTGCCTCTACATAGCCCATTGCACAAAGCAAGGAGGGGCCTCAGACCGATGTAGTTCTCCCTTAGGACCAGGGAGAGGTGAATTTAGGCAATTTGGTACGGTTAGGCAATTGGTTGGTTGGTAAAAATATTGATATTAATATTGGTAAGGTAAGGTTGATGGTGTTGGTAATGAATTGGTGATGTTGTAAAAGGTATAAGGGAAGCGAAAGTTAGCCTACCCAAGTGGTAGGGAACCATGTCCTGATTAAGATCAACACATAATCCTAGATGCGAGGCAAAGAGGAAAGAGTGCTCCGTAGTGAAAAGAGCTAAACAAACCACATAATGACGTAGAAAGAGCTTGAAGCCCTAGGTACCGTGCATAGACGAGAAGTCAATAGGTGAAAAGAGTTGTATGATCACAATATATCGGGTGTACGTCACGTCCCTTGAGTTGAAACAAATGGTGAGGTGAGGTGGATGGTATAGCTGAGGTACGGAGAACTTGTTACAAAGTGAGTGTTTTGACGAAAGAGAACCTACCTAAATAGACAAGTCCATGACTCAAAAGTTCTTTTGAATGAGACTTTTTTTTACTGAATATAGGCTGATCGATGTGGGAAGTCTACAGGGATATTGATTGTATTATTTCTTGAGGTCTTCACGAAGCTGATCGATGCGAGAAGCTTGACGATAAAAGTGGCGTGTATAGCTGTCCTTGAGGAGCGATCTATTTATAGTATTGAGATGTAATTTTAGTGCATAGCTGTCCTTGAGGAGCGATCTATATATAATAGCAGCAAAAGTTTGGCATATAGTTGTCCTTCGAGGAGCGAGTCTATATATAATGTAGATAGCTAGATGTCCTTTTGGCGTAGATCATCTAGTTTGTAGGAAGTTTGACTCAAGAAAATCCCATAAGAATGTGTTATTTTAATACTTTGAAGTCATGGACTAGACTAAAAAGGGAAGGCATCGTTAAGGGGAGGTGAGAATCAAACTATGTGAGCTTGATTTTATTTTGAGATGTAGGAAACAATGTGTATGTGGAGGTGAATGAGCTCAAGGGACGAGCAGTAAGTAGATAAGAAGTGATATAACACTAAATTCAACAGTAGAAAGGTCGAAGATGCAAGGCATTAAGAGGTTCAAGCTCGGGTTTACCATTAAGCGAAGCTAAGCGATAAGTGCACGATCCATAAGTGTGAGTGATTATGTAGGGCCCAATCGATTGGGAGCAAATTTTCCACGTTTGCTCTTTTCTAGTTTGGTTACATGTTGATTCTCTTTGAGGACAAGATCACCAACCTTAAAGGTACGCTCATGAAGTCACTTATCATAAGCACGTTTGATGCGTTTTTGATAGATTTGAAGGTGATCAAGAGTGTAAGGCGGCGTTCGTCAAGCTCAATTGGGCTAACCGCTCTTGGCGGAAATCATCGTTGGTGAGAATATCTGAAGAGATATTCTAAGAGAGGGTATTTGTATTTCGAGAGGCAAGACAACCTCGGTACCGTATACGAAAGAAAAGGTGTGGCATTAGTGGAGTACGAATACTAGTACGATAAGCCCAAAGGGCGAAAGGGGATGTGATCGTGCCAATTTCTTCGGACTCATTGACAACTTTCATGAGGATTTTGGTTAGTGTTTTATTAGAGGATTCGGCTTGTCCATTTGCTTGTGGATAGTAGGGTGATGAGAAGCTAAGTTTGATACCAAAGTTGTCGCGAAAGATCTTGCAACAACTTATTTTGAAAAGATTTTCCATTATCATTTATCGGGCGATGAGGAACACCAAAGCGACAAATAATGTGGTGGTTAATGAACTCTACAATTTTTTCTTTTTAGTTGAAATGAGTGGAATAGCCTCCACCCATTTTGTGTAATATTCGATTCTTGTGATTATCCATCGGTGACGTTGCGAAGAGGACGGATGAATCTCACCAATAAGGTCTAAACCCCATTGTGAGAAAGGCCAGAGATCTCGGGCGACCTGTAGCGGATGGCTAGGAGTATGTTGAAGGTTGGCATGTTGTTGACACATGACACAACGCTTAACATATTCGTAGCAATCGTTATTGAGAGTAGGCCAATAATAACCTAGGCGAAGGATTCGTTTGGCCACGGCAAGGCCGCTAAAATGTCCACCACAAATTCCGTCATGGACTTGTTGGATGGTATGGGTGACCTCCGCGCCGGTGAGACATCGAAGGAGGATGCCATCAAAGCCACGTTTATAAAGGAGTCCCCCCATAACGACATAACGAGAAACACGTTTAAGAAACGCGTTTTCCGGTATTAGTAAGGTCAGATGGGAGAATAGAGGTTGTAAGGTAGTCGTGAAATTGGTGGTACCAAGTATCTTGCGAATTAGCAGACACATTATTTATCATACAAACAACCGGGGCTGAATAAGATGGGGCAAAGAGTTGTTGGACCAAGACGAAAATGTCAGAGTCAGTTGATGAAGCTGGAATTTGCGAGGCTAAGCAAGCCATAGTATCCAAATTTGTTAGTGGAGCGGGGAATGGTTTGGATAGAATAGTGAGTAAATAAGGCTAGAAGTGAATCCACGTAGTGTTTGTACTTTTGAAGTTCCTCATTTTTACATTGGTAGATGCCCATAACTTGATTGACTACCAATTGAGAGTCGCCAAAAATATTGATAGATTTGATACCTAAGTGCAGCGCACACAGAGACCAGAACAAGGGCCTCGTATTCCGCTGTATTATTAGTGCAGGGGAAATCGAGTCGGAATGAAAGAGGCATAGGCTCAGCGTCGAGAGGAATGAGAACAACGCCGGCTCCTCCGCCGCGGTGGCATTTGGATCCATCGAAGAAGAGGGTCATTGGATATGACTCTTCCCTGAGTGAAAGAGTGGCGATGAGTTCGTCGGGGAATGTAAAATTGGTAAATTGTTCCCCAGGTAAAGGGGCTTCTGCAAGTTGGTCTGCGATGGTTTGTCCTTTGATTGATTTCTGGTGGACAAACTCAAGGTCGAGGTCGGCGAGGAGCATGAGCCATCGGGTGATGCGTTGGTTTAGATGAGGTTTGGCATACATGTAATGGATGGGGTCCGTGTTGGTGATGATGAAAGTTTTGTGATTCAGAAGGTAGTGTCGGAGTTTGGTGGCCACGAATGATAGGGCTAGGCACAACTTTTCTACATGTGTATACCTAGTCTCATAGTCCACCAAAGTATGACTTATATAATAAACGGCTTGTTCTCGATTCTCGGAGTCACGATGTGCAAGCATGGCTCCTACAGCGTGGTCGGTGGCGGAAAGGTAAAGGTAGAAAGGGCGGTCGTCCTGAGGTGGGATAAGCACGGGTGGCTGCAAGAGATAAGTTTTGAGAGCTTCAAAGGCTTGGTGGCACTCTTCGCTCCATTGAAATTCAATGTCCTTTTTAAGGAGGTGATGGAAAGGTTGACATCGATCCGAGAGTTGGGAGATGAAACGTCGGATAGATTGTAGCTTACCTTGTAAACTACGCAATTGTTTGAGATTAGTAGGTGGGGGCATTTCTAGGATAGCTTTGACTTTAGATGGATCGACCTCAATGCCACGCAAAGAGACGATAAAACCAAGAAGCTTTCCCGAAAGGACACCAAAGACACATTTCTTTGGTTGAAGATGGACAGAATATTGTAACAGATCAAAAATAATGGTTAAAACATCGAGATGTTCACTACGATGTTTAGATTTTCCAAGAAGATCATCGGCGTAATCCTCAGGATAGTGTGCATAATGTCATGAAAGATGTAGGTCATAGCCAGGCGATAGGTTGCACCGGCATTCTTAAGGCCAAATGGCATGACACGATAACGAAATGTTCCCGAGAGTTATGAAGGTAGTTTTATGTTGATCGGCGGGGGCAGCAAAATTTGGTTGTATCTGAAAAGCCATCCATGAGAGAGAGCATCTCATGGCCTGCGGTGAGATCAACAAGTTGGTCAATACTAGGTAGGGAAGTCATCCTTAGGGCAAGCGAGGTTAAGATCTCGGAAATCCGTGCATATCAGAAGTCCCCGTCGCTTTAGTAGCGACAGTGCGATGTTAGAAATCCATTGAGGATAGTCATAGGCGGGATGAAGGAAGCGAGAAAGGAGTCGTTGAAGCTCTTCTTTGACCAAGAGGGCAATGCGTGGATGCATTTTCTCGGCTTTACATTTATTGGCTTGGAATCGGGTTTGAGGTAATGTTATGGACAGCAATATCGGGATCAATTCTGGCATGTCGGCGTAGGACAGCGAAAAGCTTGGTTGCGAGCACGGAGAGAAGGTAGTAAAGGCGACTTGTTACGTGCGTTAAGGGATTGTCCGATCTTCACAATGTGAGGATCCTCCTCTGTGTGGATGTTGATTTCTATAGTAGACTCGTTCAACATGGTTTGAGTTTCAGATGGTAAGGCGCGTTGAATATAAGAGTCATCCGCGCCAAGGTAAGTGAGGATGGAGTCATCATCCTGGCACTCAACAACATTAATTGAAGGTGAGTCCTCTTCAATCATGTCTGGATATAGAAGGGGGATAGAAGAGGGGTCCTCATTATCGCGTTGATAAGTGAGAGGACCTAAGAAGATAGCATTTATGAAAAAAAAAAGTTAGGAGGGATAGATTCGGGATCTATCGACTCTGTGGGTGATGATGGCAAAATGGGTGATGATGGTTCGGTAGGGGTGACGTCGTTCTCTTCCAGAAGGCAACTGACACGAGGTTCCTTTGGTGTAAGTGTTCCCGAAATCCGAGACCACTACGGTCATTGTGTTTGCGTGTAGTTACGGGAATGATTGTGTGTCGGCCTTGTTCATAAAGACCGAAACCGAAGCCCTTCCAAGCGCAGCGTGTCAGGAAGGTGAGGGCAAAACGACGATTTGTCAGGTATTGGAAATCAGGATTGGAAAGGAACCACACCAAGAGGAGGTTCAGGAGTCACGGAAGAGGCGTCGACACCCCCATATGTTAGGTTGGTGCGGCAATGAGGTGGTCCGTAGGAGATTACTTCCCCCACACGACGGTCATAGGTAGGATGTGCATGTAACTGTCCGTACTCTTGTGGAGTATGGAAAGAACTAACGTTATATAGGCGATACTCCCCCAGCGTAAGGCGTTGAAAAACATCTACTAAAGGGTCTGAGGTTGGGATGTTATCCGCGGGGAGGGAAGTGGTATTTGCAACGGTGGTTTCATTAGTTGAAGGCGTAGGTGCGGTTGATGTGGATGGTTGAGGCGCGGTTGAAGTGGATGGTTGGGTTGGATGAATGGGTGTCTTGATTGGTACAAGCACATCATTAGGGCGATATAACATATTGCAGGTTTTGAAGGGGGGAGGATCAGCTTTTACGGTGTAGGACTTCCCCTCGTACTCAAATTTTATACATCTATGTAAGGTGGAGGGAACGCATCCCATAGCTCGGATCCAGGGGCGGCCTAACAACATGTTGTATTGAAACTCTCCCTCAAGGACATAGAAGAGCTCAGGTAAAGTACGTGGTCCTACACGAATGTTAAGGATCACAGTGCCTAAGGTAGAGGTAATGGCATCGTTGAATGACCGGAACATGATGGGGTTGGCACACATGTAGCTAGAAGGGATATTCATTTGTTGGAAAGCTTTTGAAGAGATGATGTTTAGGCTAGCGCCCCCGTCAATCATAACATGACATACCCGAATGTCCCGGACGTAAGCTGAGATGAAAAGAGCGGGGTCAGGATCTTCTGTACCAAAGTCAACAATTTCGTCTTCGGGCCTGCGGCGACTTGTTGTGCGAGAGAGAAGAAGTTGGGGCGGTAGGTTGTTTGGTGAGGGAAGCAACGTGATTGGGTGTTAGAATGGAGGTAACAGGCAGGGTTTCATTAGGTAAGACCTCAATCCCTTGGAGGATTTCAACGAGAGCTTGTCGATGAGATTCAGAAGTCTGAATGAGATCATACAGTGTCATTTTTACAGGTGATTGGTGAAGCTGTTTGATCATGGCTCGATGGGCAACTCCATTAGAGATGGGGTAGGCAGGTCCACGAATAACCACTTTAGGTGGCGGTGTGATCGGGATGGTAGATGGAGAAAGAGAGGCGCCGTGGTGTGTTTCTTTAGCTTTCTCATTGTTTTTACTGCGCTCGAGTAGCAACACTAATCATATTAATCTCGTGAACACGAGAAGAGGAAGATGGTATGGATGAATCGTGGGCTTGAGAGGTGGGGTTGTGATAATGATAGATCTTGGTGAGGTGGGGACGGATGGTATAGGAGAGGAGTTGAAGCTAAAGGTCTCTCCCTTCGTCGTTGTCTTTCTTAACCTTTCTATCGAGAGAGGTGGTGATGAAGGATGGTTTTAAAGCTTTGCATCCCTCCACATCATGTCTGGTGTGCGGTGATAGCGCAGATTTTAGACTCATCATAACCTATAGGCCGAGGTTTAGATGGGTCATAAGGTCTAAGTGGTGGTAGGGAAATGGTCGCATTCTCCACCAACATAGCAAGGATTTTGGCGTAAGATCCTTTGAGTGGGTCAAAATCGGAGGAGGATGAGGGTATTGATTGTCTGGGTTTTGGTAATGTTTGGGTATGGTTGGTTCGTGCGGGTGGTGGTTTAGCCAAGGGGTGTTGACACGTGGTTTTCACTAAACGTGGTTTCTTTGGCGTAGGAGCTACGTTCAGCGGGTTAGATGATGAGGCTACAGATGACGTGGTAGCGGGACACAACCACGGAGAAAGGGGAGTGGCAGAGAATAAATCCTTTGATGATGGAGTTTGTTTAGGGTTGATGGGTGGACCGGATGCGTGGGGTGACAATGTTGATATACCCTTTGATCCCTGTATGGGTGCAGAAGGCGTAGGTCGTTGTAAAGAAAAAGCAGGAGGTATGATATATTGATGCAAGGTGGAGGGATGAGGTCCCAATATGGAAGGTAGGTGTGACGATGATGGTTTTGATTGTGATGGAGGCATGGATGGAGTTTGTCTCCTAAGTGGCGGGGCGGTTTTATTTTGGGATAAATCTAGTCGCTTAGGTGGGTGTGTTAGACTGAGGTATTGGTGAGGTCCCAAGTGTAGGGGAAGATTTGGTTAGGTTAATAGAGGTGGATGGGATACTTGGTATAGATACGGGGGGTGAGAATGAGGACATAGGTATTTTGAGTTTTGGTAAACACTTCGGGTATATGGTAGAGGTGTCTGGATCGGTCATCTGCATTTGGGTAGAATAGGGGATACTCAAACGTTCCCATAGGACTCGTCTATCCTCTGGAGAATGACAGTCTTCAGGTGTGAATTGGAACTTTTGTATGGAAGAAAGGTGGGTTGTGATTCCAGTCCACTGTGGGTGTGATACAGGGGGTAGATGAGGCACTGTATCAATAGGTGTTAAGAGATCAACCGGTCGTTGAAAAGATTTAGGCGATGAAGAACTAATAGGCAGGAGGGCGTGTTTGAGAGGATCTGTTATGGTTAAAGAATTTGGTGATGTCGGTGCAAGAGGTTTCTCGTCTAAAGGTGACAAAAGGAGTGGCGAGCTCTCCTCTTGTGTAGCAAGAGTTGTAGAAGGGGATGTTTGGGAAATAGATAGGTTAGATAACATGCGTTCGCAGTCTTGCAGGGATGTGGTGTAAGAAGACTCATCGATGAGAAGAGAATCCTGGGCGGTTAATTCCTGTATGGGTAAAGGAATGATTTCACCTTGTGTTGATGGTGGTGAAGGAGGTTCGGGCTCCTGTGTCAATGAAGAGGCTTGATTCAAAAAAAATTCGATAGAGGCTTTTGGCTGGGAGTCGAAGACTGCATGGATCTCATGAACACTCTCCTCGGCTAAGATATCTTGGTTTTATGTTCTTGTTGGAAGAGTGATTTGGGAATGGTTTGTTAAAGATTTTCAAATTTTGGTTGGCGGGGGCATTAGGATTATCGAGGTTATATCCCTGCATCGACCATTTCTGCACTATGTTTTCAACATCTTGCAGTTTTCATGACTATGTCCTTTTACGCGGTGAAAGTTCTGAAGTCATTTTCTTTGTACCGGGAAGGTATAGCGCGGGTGGAGTCAAACCGGAGAGAGTTTAACGGGAGGCAAGGTGATAGCTCCGGCTTTGAGCAATTTTCCAAGATGACGCCATAAGTTTCTCCCAAGGAGTGTAATTGATGGGCTCGGCTTTGTACTTATAGGTGGTTTTGGTGGGTATTAGGCGGTGCTTGAGATTTGACCATCACCGCGTGGACAGCTCCTTTTGATTTAGAAGAAGTGGATGTGTGAGGAGTGGTGGTGTTTGGTTTATTGGTGGAATTTGGAGTTCGGAAATGGGGTTTTGTTCTGCGACCGCATATTTCTCTTCTTCTAAGGCTCGAATTTCTAGTTTAGAGCCATGGTAAAGGCCTCATCAAATGTGCGGAAAGTTTGAATTTGAAGAGTAGGAGAAATGTGCTTAGCACATGCCCGCGTAAAAAGTTTGATAAGTTCAGCTGAGGCAAGGCATATGTAAGTTGGTTGATAAGGCCGCGCCATCGTCAACGAAATCTGCGATAGATTCGTCTTAATTGTCGGATGGCATAAAGGTCGGTGATAGATACTTTCTTGGCAATGTTAATGGAGAAATGATCCAAGAAAGATTGGGCTAGTTGGTTAAAAGAGAAGATTGAGTCTTTGGGTTAAAAGCTTTGTACCACTCAAAGCGGGTCTGATAAGGACATGGGAAAAGTGCGGAGTATGTGAGGCATCATCATGAGCAATCAAATAACAAGCATGTCTAAATGATCGCAAATGTTGTTGAGGATCCTCTTTACTATTAAAAGCGAGTAAATTTGGCAATTCCCATTGCGGAGGATATGAATGAAGGGGACGGAAGGGTGAATAGGCTCCAAAAAACTTGCTCGTATGTCAAGTATTACGACTTCCCAAAGCAAGCCTCCAGATTTTGCATTTTGTCCATCATTTGTTTGATGAAATCCGTGGTTGGATGGGATGATGGTGCGGTTGTGGTAAACGGAGGCAAATTAGGCCAAGGGCCTCCGCTAGACACTGGTGGGGTTAAATGTTGATAAGGTATGGAGGACGAATATGTTGGAGCGACCGAATAGGGATGTCCTATATAAGATGTCGAGGTCACCGGGTATGTGTATGGGAATGAAAAGGTAGGTGGAGCTTGAGAAGGGAAGCTCGTGTGGATAGGAGGCAGCGAGCAAGTCAAGAACGGAGCCGTCTGCAAGAGAGATGAAGTAGGAGCAGTCGGCGGTAATGATATGTGGGGTCCAAGATTAACCAAAGGAAAGCCAATCAGTGTCGTATGAACCTCAGAAGTTGTCGGATTAGGAGACGGGGCTAAAGATGCGGGAAGCGGGCGGTGTTATCAGGCGGAGTGGGAGCTAGATGAGCAGCTATACTAATAGGCATGCCAACAAGGAGGCTGACCATCGGGCGTATACGGTCGAGGCATGAGACAAATAGTATTGTACAGTAGCTAGGATTAGCATCCGAGAAATTTGGCAAATTCCTTATCTCCTACGGGAATTTTGGGGATTTCAGCTTTGGTGTGCAGTAGGGTTCCCTAGAGAATGTGAAGGGTGATTCGGGAAAAGACACGAGAGCGAGGCATGTGAAACCATGGCGGCGGCTTGCTTCAGTGATAACAACCATGGACAAGAGTACAGTAGAGCTTTACCTATCGGGAGCAGAAACTTGCCTCGAGAATGGTGAAATTGGTAGGTTCTTTGGTGTGTGAGGAACTAGGAAAGAAAGGAACAGTATCGATCATGACCGTGTCGGTTAGGCTATAACGGCGTCGGTCGATTAACGTGTCGGTTTAGTAAAGACTGGTATAAGAAAATATAAGAAGCTGTTGATTTGATTTTTAACAACGCTTAGTTCCTTTATCAATTTGTTACGAGGTGATCACGAAAAGCAGTATGACGGAGAAAACGAGGCGAAAAACAAGCAAGATGCACACAAATCCAGAGATTAACCCTAGGGTTAATTTTAATTATTGTGGGCTTATGCCTTTAGACGTAGAATGATGTCGAATCTAAACAAAGACTTAGGGAAATGTCAAGTTTGTTTTGGCTTATAAGGTTACCTCAATCGGGCGGAGGAATACCGCGGAAAAGGGGGGATGTTTGAGCTGTTGTGTTAATTGTGAAGTGATTCGGTATGTGTTGTGCAGTGAAAGTAAGATTAATTTCCTGTCAATACCGTGGATATCACCCCCACGTGTACGACCTATTACTTAATCTATGTTCACTAGAATTGAAAACAACAAGCAGGAATGTGATGCACGTGTTTTAAACCCAAATCGAAAATGATATTCGATGAAGCAAAAGAGATGACTTTCACTAATGCAAGATGTAAAAGCAAAGCAAGTTCTTTTACCAAAAATAACAAAATACCTTGTGAATATCTTTAGAAGAAGAAAACAGCAAGTATGCTCCCTATATGAAAGCAAGCAAGAAAGAAAGAAACCCAAAATGGGTCCCACCGGGCGTGCCAAAATGTTTCGCTCGGAATGTTTCGGCTTCTGGGAATAGAGTTGCTTCTATCCTTTCATTCCTTTTAGAAACAGATAAGGGTTAGGGCTAGGAGGAATACATTTGAATGTCGAAATGGTGTGCGCGTACCGTAGAGAGAAATCGGGTTATTGCGAAGAACTCCTTTTTGTCTTGGAAGGACTACTGCGAAATAAGAACACAAGACCACAAGATTTTGATTAGACAATAAATGAGGAAGCTTGCCTTGGGCCCGAAATATAAAACTTCCTTTCGAAGGTGGTCGAGTTCCCTGTTAATATGAATTAACACAAAAGCGTAAAATATCAATTAAATTGCTTTGTTGAAACAGGTAGGGGAAAAGGCTAATTTGGTTTTGAGTCATAACCGATACGATTACTTATAACCGATATCGGTAGGGTTTAGAATCTGTGGGTTGGTTGTGTTGTGGGGTGGTTGTGTTGTAGGAGTAATTTGTGTTGTTTGTAAGGCTAGTATATGAGTGGTATTAGGTAATGAGGTGATGAGAGGTAAATGAATGATAGTTGGATGTAATGTGTTCTTTGGGTAGTGGATCTAGGAATGGATTTATGGGAATGTGATTCAAAAAGTCTAAGAAATGTTTTTAAAGAGGACATGCAGATGTAACTTACTTGTTATTGACAAAGATGCGAGTCAAGAACTCGATGATGAAAGCGAGAACTTCGGGTAGGATGGCCTGACACACAGAAGATGAGATATCTCCCTCCCGATGATCAGCTGAGTATCACGGGGCTCTGGTTATCCAGTTGCAGTCTTGGGCTTGATCTCCTTTGCTGCAAACTCTTCTCTTCTCTTCACTTGTCTCTGCTTGGCCAAGTAAAGATCCGGATTCTCTTGATCGCCGGATGATCTCTCTTGATCCAAAAATCCTTCCTCTTTTTCTTCCACTCTTGTTTTGGTTAGGGAGCCCATTTACGAGGAACCGATGGCGGTTCACGTAACCGACGGTGG
This sequence comes from Taxus wallichiana var. yunnanensis, assembly GCA_018340775.1. NCBI lineage: Eukaryota > Viridiplantae > Streptophyta > Pinopsida > Cupressales > Taxaceae > Taxus > Taxus wallichiana. Next base: position 851,052,760 of record CM031243.1, read on the forward strand.
TCGAGTAGGAACTAGTATCATAAGGAAAAAGTAGGCTATTTTTAGTAAAATAGCTCACTTCTCTTGCTTTTCTCCCGAAGGATTGGTTGCGGGCTTGGTCAAGTGACTAGAAGGTCGGTTTTGGGTGCGAGTAAGGAGGCATTAGTTATGAGTGTGAGTCTAGACCAAGTCATAGGTCTTAATTAGGTTAGTTTAGGGTTAGGGCTAGGTCATGATGAGGTGGCAAAATGAGGTGGCAGGTGAGGTGATGTGGATTTATCAATTACAAGGTAATTAATAAATATTGTGTAAGGTTTAGGTGACGAGGTTAGGTTGCGAAATGAGATGCGGGTCACAAAGGGGTCGTAAGACACAAATTTAGTGTCTACACCACCTAAAGCTTCTCCATGTCTATTTGACATGTTGAGAGAGGAAGAAGATCAAATTTAACAAATTTTATAAGTTAAATTTTACCAGTTTGCATTGTAAAAGCCTGCAGATCGTTTTCTTGAAATTGACTCCTTAAACTTTATCAAAATCAAAATTTAATGATTCTTGAGTAAAGAGGACGTTGAGAGCTTTCCAAAGTCCTTGTTTTCCCAAAACTAAGCTCTCTATCAAAAGTTATGGCCTTTTGAAGTTTTTCTTCACTTGGCGTAAAAAAAAGGAAAAATTTCCTTGGCGGGCCCAGAGCGATTTTTCTCTTAGCACTTCGAGAAAATTTTGGGAAATTTTTCCTAATTTACCTCGCCACCCCATTGACAATTCAAATTCTGCCACATGGCACCATGAGGCATTGGTGGGGCGGATCCCTTTTTAAGCTTAGTGCGTTGGAAATTTTTTGGGAAAAATTTCCTAATTTTCTCGCGCCCGCCAACCCGCAGACCAAACAGAGGATGCCATGTGGCACCACGAGGTGTTGGTGGAGGGTGATCCCTTTTAACTTAGCATTTCTGAATTTTTTTTTTTGAAAAAGTTCGTAATTTTCCTATGACGCCAAGTAACCAATCAGGAGTTGCCACGTGGCGTCGTGAGGCATCGGCGAAGGAGCGGGTTCCTTTTTGCCTTTGGCGTTTTTAGAAAATTTTGGGAAAATTTTCCACACCGGCCACCGGCCTGTAGCCATTAGGAGCTGCCATGTGGCATGACAACATGTCGGTGGAGGCGCGGGTGAATTTTACCCTTTTCGCCCTTCGGGGGCTTTAAAACTCTTTTCTCCCCACCGCCCGCTTTCCCCACATTGGCTTAGGAGGCGCCACGTGTCCCTTGCGGACTCGCGGGAGTGCGGGTGCAAAGTTGGCTTTTTCCCATGTGGGAAATTTCTAAAATTCTCCCATTGCCCCGCCGACTTTGACTACTCATTTGGGAAATATTTCTCCCTGCGGCCCGCAAACTGCCCCTTTGGGCAAATTTTCTCCCCTAGGCCCACAGGCCCGCTCTTGGGGAAAATTTTCACCCCAGGCCCGTTGGCCCATAACTTGATAAATATGAGGAGTTAGGAGGACTTCTTTATCATTGGAAAGGTGAGGAAATTTCCTATCCAATGGGAATAATTTAGGAAAATTTTGAATGCATTAATTTTGAGAAAAATCAAGTTGAATCTTTAAGCTTGTTAGAGAGTGGGTATGGTGAGGAATTACCCTCTGAACCTAATTGAACCTTCTAACCCTAAATTTTGGGACCTTGTGATCTCTAATAATTGTTAATAAAAGAAAAGTATATTCCATTGGTTTAGAACTGATCTGGAACTTGTTAGTGACAACTATTGTCTTATAACCTAGTTGTAGACTCTTTTAAACAAAAAAATTATTCCATAATTTTCCTAACTAATCCTAGGTTGTTCTTGGGTCTCAGGTGGGTTGTTTTAGGTAAGGCGTTACAAGGTTTTGTGTGCTTTTAATGCAACATGCTTTCTTGTAAAACAATAACAATTGTTGCTAATTAAATAACCACCTACAACTCTAAAAACATAGCACTCTAAATTTAAATCATGCTTTAAAACAACCGCATGTTGTGCATGCATAAAATAAATTGTTTTATTTAATTTGACTTTCCTAAACTTAGACTCAACAAAACGCTTCTGAATTGTTTGAAAAAAAAAAACCGCAAATCAACTAAATTTAACTTCCTAAAAAGTTGCAGGGAAATTACACATTCCACATGCATGCATATTTCCAACAGATATGAGGGGTATAGTCACACGAGACCCTTAAATTGAGAACCACACTCATGACCTATTTTCATTTGTGATCACAAATTATTCCAGACTTGCTACGAGACATTATTTCCACCTACCCAGTTAGACAAGGAAATAGTTAGATCCACTTTCACGGACATATTTAATTCAAAAAAAAAGCTTGTGCCTCGGTCGATTGTGGCCATATTGGAAATCATTGGATGAAAATGTGATGAAGATAAAAGTAGTGAACATGATGAAACAAATCAAGCTGACCTTTACGATTCTTGGTCCCTTTTGATGTACTCATCATATACGTGAATGAATCCACCTAGTAACAACTTTTCCTATTTTCGAAAGAGTCTTTAGGAAATGGAATTTTAACTTAAAGTGAAATCTAGGCATTGGTTTATGCCATAGATATTTAGAACGATCAAATGTCTGTAGTAATGGTGTAGAAGAAAACTTAGCATCCGATAGGTAGTGATCTGCACTGTTTTGTATATGATTTTTCTTCTCGTGATATATACGTTCAACATGCATGTGAAAGAATCTATGGATGTTCAATTTGTGGACATTCTACATGCCATGAGGGGTTGCTTTGTTTCAAGGAAGGGAATATCTAAGTACCGCGTGTGTTCATCAAATTTGAAGGGCTCCTCATATTTTAATTTGACAGGTTAGGCTAAGCTTCACCTTTCGTAAATGACATGAAAATTTTAATTTCCTTTTAATATATATCTTATTAATTTAAATAAACAAATATGAAAAATTCAAAATTATTAAATATGTAACATTTAATAATGATTTGACATTTATTAAAATTAAATAATGAAGATTCAAAAATTAATTAGAGAAATTATAAATTTGACAAATTATTAACAAATTTGTAAGTTGGTTGTATAAAAACACATTTGCATGAGACATGAAATTTATGTCACCAACTTAGGTAATCGTAGTGCCACATCCTTCAAATGATTTCATTCCTAGTAAAGTTATGTCAACAAATAGAAAACATAGGTATGGAGAAGACACCGGGGCCGAATTAAAGGTCGGGAGCGCCCTAGGCAATAGTTTGAGTGGGTGCCCTCCTCAAAAAAATTATTTAATATTTTTTTCTATAAAGTAAATAAATAAAATTTTTCTATATTTTTGTATTTTTAAATTTAAATCATGGTCATAATGAAATAATAATAAAAATATATTAATGTGGCTAGATTTTCTACATAGCACAAAACCTAGGCAACATGATTTTTGGCGACTCATTTGAGAACAACTATCTTTGTAGATCAAAGCTTATCTCTTGAAGATCGAGTGTTTTCCATACAAATCTCAACTGGTTGAGCGTCCATTTGCACGATCCGTGAAGGCACAAGGACTGATCATTTCTTGATTTGTAGGAGCAATTCAATTTCAATCATCCTCCTCGAAGTTAAAAGCCGCGGATCTAGTCTCTCACCAAGAAGGAGAGTACACACCCATCTAGATCCGGAGATCGTCTTCGACATAATCCGGCAGTTGGAATTATTCATCAAGTCTACACAAGGAGAAGACGTACCCCAATCAACATGCAGAATTAGATTGTACCTGTTCCATGGGGAGCATATTTTGGGCCTCTAAACCTTTGATTCCACCTATGCACGATCTCGCGAAAAGGATCCGAGAAAGAATTTTCCAAAACTCTTTGGAGATGGCAAGCGAATTCGAGATGACCACTTGGCTGCATTTTTCATATCCTATGGAGTGCTTGTAGTCGAACATGAAGATGTATCCATTTGGCTCTTCATAAAGACTCTGCATGACTTGGTTGGAGAATGGTTCTACCGACTAGCTCCTCAGGTACCATAACTAAGCCCAGGCTCTTATGCGGGATGCGTTCCTAAAAGATTCAAGGCAACTCAAGATTCCAACACCTTGATAACTCAGCTCACTCAGTTGAAGAAGGAGCCACATGAGCACATGCGGGATTTTATTACAAAATTCCAAAGATTACTGTACAAAATTACAGCCTTCTGCTTCTCTGAATGATGAGAATCAAAAGGTGTTCTTCATCAATGCTTTGCTTCCTGAAGTAAGCTATCAACTGTGAAGAGCACGTCCTGCTGATTTGTTAGCAACCCAAAACATGGTGGTTGAAATTGAAGACAACCTCATCATGGCTAGAAAGATAAAGAGCAACACTTCTAGAGCTGAAAGTTCATCCTCTGCTACTACTTCCGATTCACTATTGCAAAAGTTAGCAAATGAGATGATGCAGATGAAGAAACAAATGGCTCAAATGGCTCAAGGCAACAATATTACCCCTGCTCATAATTTCAACAACCTGGAACCGCATTGCTGGTTCCCAAAGATTAGCAATTGAAGCTGCTCCCAGAAACAATGTGGAGATGAATGAAGAAGACCAGGAAGTGATCATTGATCAGCTCGAGGATGATGATTTTATAGGACCTGCTGGTGACTCCAACATTAATTACCTAAACTACAAATTTGAACATGACGATGAGAAACTTCATGAAGATGATCATGGTCATACATATGCAGTATTTACAAAATCACAAACTCATCAAGCTGAGGCATTAACGATGAAAAAGAAGGGGCAGCCCTTTACCTTCTTCCTTGGCTCCTAAAAGTAAGCATGCGAGTTCTTTATCTCAACCACAGAAAGCGGCTCAAGTATCTAAATCTATTTCTTCTTTTGGCATTATCGATCATGTTAAGAAAACCAGAGTTCAAATGTCAAAAGCTGAATACTTGAGAGCTTTTCCTGAGTAGTTAAATAGGCTAGTAAAATATGTACAATCACCAGGACAATTCAATACACCAAAAGGCTTTTTGCCTAAGCCCAAAAATACTCCTCCACAAAACAACACTGCAGTTGTTAAATCCTCACCATCTTCTGAAAGGGTGGAACCTTTCTATGTCTCCTTATTGCTTAATGGTTTCAAGTTAAGCAATTGCATTCTAGATCGGTGCTTGACAATGTCATGCCGGCTAAAGTTGCGCAGATGCTCTTGGGCTTACCCCGACAAAGACCATAAAAAGGTGCTACTCCATGGAGAGACAAGTCCCTTTAATCGGACAAATCAAAGATACACAAGTTGTTCTAGTAGTTTTTCGAGACAAGGAAACTATAAAGTGGAGATGGTCTACCACCCCGAGTCCCTAAACAAACATCGGCATGTCTCGCATGTTAAAGGGAGTAAATCACCACCATGAAAAAGCAATCGAAGGAAAAGGCAGATCCAGTTATGATGACATGGTAGTGGAGTAGTCCAACCAAAAGGTAACAAAATACCCAAGGGTTTGGTTTCCTTAGTAGAGACTTTCAACAAGCATGATTATTACCCAAGAAGAACAAAGAATATGGTGATAGTTCTTCCTAAAAATGTAGCAATAAATGCAGGGAGCGGAGCAAGTTGATGCGGAAATTACCCACCGCAAAAGAAGAAGGATGAGCCACCACCGGATGAAGTTGATAAGGACTTGCCCAGAGTACTTGACAAGAAGGTCAAAGAAAGGAAGTTCGAGATCGAGACTGGGTACTCGGTGGGACAAGAGATATGAACCGAAGGGCATGCAAAGCGATTTTGATTCACTCACGGAAAGGGCCCTTCGTGATCAAAAGAGGCTGTATGAATGGATACCTTCTTCCTTGCCTCTTAGGGATGGAATTGAGTTACCATTTCTTTTTAATGAGCAACATTTGAAGGCTGTTAGGGAACTAAAAAAGTAGGATAAAACTTGTATGTATATAAATAAAATTTTGTTTGTTTTTCCTTGTTTTTTTTTTTTTTGTTTTTGTGTTGTGTTTCTTTGCCTTACCCGTGCCTAAAAGACAAGATATGAAACCAGATATGCTTTGGGATCTAATCTTTTCCCTTGTCATTACGGAAGAGAAAAAGATGTCCACAGACGGAGCCGATTAGTGTCCCCAAATTTCATCTTGAAATTTGTGACTACCTATCCAAAAAAATTTCGTAATTTTAAAATAATGGGTCGTTTGTGTTTTTATTGCACGAAAGTTCTTGTATTGCGTCAAGATATTCCCAAAGAGCCATATTAGCCTTTTTCGCCAAATACCCAGATGCCTAAAATTGTTATATTCTCATCGGGATTTGTCTGCGGGAAATTTGTATTTAATTATTTTAAGCCCCGTTTGAGGTAATTTGTGCTCCGATTTAACCCTATTGTGATCGAACATATCATTATTCCTATATACCAGAAGGGTTTTAACTAGGAATAAGTTTTGGGCTTTATTTGTGACTTTTGGCAAAAAAAATTATGTTTTTGTGTTTTCCCATTTTGTTTTCTCAGAAATTTCTCTAGTTCAATTCCTTTTCGGTTTGGCACGATTCTTGGCTGGAGTAGCTGGAGAGATCATATACGTCGTTGTGCGAAGGAATTCGCCATCGGAGGTCTGGGTTCTCTCGGGAAAAGATGAAGTCGCGCACCAAAAAAGCCTCTTAATGGGCTGGCACATTTTGGAAAAAGAGGGTTTGAAGTGGATCATGGGATTTTTGGAAGCAACAGGCAGGTGGAAATTTTGTACCTACCTAGCAGGGTACTTTTTCCCATGGAAGCAACGTCACTTAAGTCACAATGGGAAAATTGGAGGTAGCAGGCAAGACGGAATTTCTTACCTACCTTGCAGGGTAAAAATTCCCATTGTGAAATAAAAGAAAAATCACTTAAGGCATTGATGGGATTTTCTTACCTGCCTTGCAGGGTAAATAATCCCATTATGAAAGTCAAACAACTTAAGTGGATCATGGGATTTTTGGTCACAACAGGCAGGTGGGATTTTTGTACCTGCCTTGTAGGGTACTTTTTCCCATGAAGGCAAAGTCACTTAAGTTATGATGGGAAAATTAGAGGCAACGACGGCGGGAATTTCGACTGCCTTATAGGGTAAAAATTCCCATTGTGGAATAAAGAAAAACAACTTTAAGTGAATCATGGGATTTTATTGCTCACCATACAGGGTAAATAATCCCATTGTCAAAGTCAAATCACTTAATTGGATCATGGGATTTCGAGGGCTGGATTGCGGGTAAAAATTTCATTGCCATATGTTTTTAAAAATAGAATTCTATTATGCTAAAAAGTGCGACCCACCTTGAGTGAATAATAATGCATTAAATAAATATTTGTTAATATTTATTCACCCAATTTTGGCATCCAGGCTTGTGGAAAAGTCAACAAAGGGAAGTGGACAAAAGGAATTTAAAAATAGAATTCAAAAATTAAATAAATTTAATTTATTTAATGCAGCCCCTTTTGAGAAAGAAATAATACTTTTTAAAGTATTAATTGATTAAATTAAATTCTATTTTCAGTGGCTATGGTCAAAGCACACTGTGAAGCTTAAGTGAAGTGAAGAGTGGATGATTAAATTGATTAAATTTAATTTAATGGATGGTTGTCCTTAAACATGCTATTTTAACACATCGATTCGAAAAGCATGATTTTTAATTAATTAATTGCCATGAATAGGAAGGGCAATTATTAATTATAGAATTATGAGGGTTATATAAGCATGGGCTGCCATAAGGATGAATTAATTAATTCACGAGTGAAGAAGTGCATCCCGGAGGAAAGTGCGCCCCATATCAAGAAGGATTTTGCTCGAAAGGTGAAAACAAGGCTAAAAGCTTCCAAATTTGGTGCATGCTTTGAAGGAGGTGGATTTGTGTTTGCATAATTGTTTGCATAAGTATTACAGGTCCTAAGGTGAAGTTGGAAAAGTTCATGTTCTCTTTATGTGTAAATTAAACATCAATTTTTGGGGCAGCAAGCTTGAAAAGTGTAGATTTTTGTGATTAAAATTCACATGCATGCTTCGGTTGCCATCTTTATCTCAATTAATTGTAGGAGTTAGATACAAGTGCTTTTATAAAGAAAATGAAATTATATCAATGTCGATACATTGAATATTTCCTTCGAATCGAAGGATTATCCGGATCTACACCAATTTTGAAGAATTCGATCGAATAAGAAGAAAAAGAATTGTTCGAGACAAAGATAGACAAAGCCATGGCGAAGAGAGATGAAAAGAAAGCACAACGAAGTCATGCATCACTTCCAAATTTGTAGATATTGGAGACACGAGATCTAGGCTTGGAACCTTTGCGGAATTGATAGGCAGATCCAGAGCGGAAAAAACTTCACTCATGCGTGCGATTAAAAGCGGCAATGAAATTATTCGAGTTGCAGCTTTTCCATCCACGGCCCGATTGCGAGTTTGTTATGCGAGTGCAGATCCATATCCAAATGCGGATCAAATGCAAATCCATGTGCGAGATCCGAGATCCAGATCTCATAGTTGCAAAAGATTCCAAAGACAAAGGCTTCATCCTCTTGTTTTGAATGCGGCCGTGAAGAAGTCAGTGCGTGGAAAATTCCTTCCAAGATCTTGTGCAAATGCTCCCATCTTCTAGTTGAAGCCTTCATTGAATTTTCATTCATTCGGAGTGCTTTCTAGAATTTTTAATTGCTCATATGCAATTAAAAATAAGGATGATGAGTTATCTATGGAAAACATTGCATTGATGCATGTACTGGAGAAGAACTGCAAAAGCTTCAAGGATAAAAGAGAAGACAAGGCGAAGGTAAAATCTAGCTGCTTCCAGTCACTTCCGATCCAGCTTGCTTCCAGATCTAGCTTGCTTTCAGATCCAGCTACTCCCAGATCCAATTTGGTGAGAATCAAAGGCAAAAGAATCACCGTACATACATGAAAAAGGACAAGACTGCAGCCTTTCCTCTTCCTTTTTCTTTCCTCAGAAAAATTAATTGAAGCGATCAATTAAATTATACAACTTAAGTGATTGGTTTAAAATCCATTACTTGAAGAAGTCAACTACTTGGAGATAGGTGGCACGTGCAAAATAGAAGGTTCTATTTTCATTGTAAATCATACATGTCATGCGAAAGAGAATTCTAGGAGAAAGATTGCAGTTGTTTCTTTTTGACTTCCACATGTGCCAATTTAACTAAAAGCTTCCAACTTGTAATTTCCCCTCTACATTCTATAAATAGAGGAATAACCTTCGGGTTAAAAGCAAAATTTGTAAGTAACAATTTTGTGTTCTAGACTTTGTATTGAACCCCTGAGAGCCACTTGGAGCAAAGGAATACAAAGGAGCAGGTTTCCAAATAACTTTGTGTCATGGTGTACTGTGTTTCTTGCTTTTAATCTTAGATCTCTTAATAAACTTTGTGTTATTTTAGATCTGGATCTAGAGCTGCCTTTGTTTTAGAATTTTGTGTTTATATCTATTGGATTCTTCTATGTGCATGCAATCAGCTCTGCCATCTACTGATTGGGATGCACATCTTCCCGGTTTCTTCCATACGTTTATGTAATTACCTTCTTCTATAACTTTTCCTTTCTTTAGACAGTTGCTTACTTGCTGCATAACTTGTTCGATTATGGTTCATGAACCGCCCGAGTACTTAAAGTAAAACCCTATTTAGATATTAGCATACTTAAATTGACAAATCGACATGGGAGCCTCACTTTGGTTAAATGAGGAGATTTATCTCATGACTACCTAGGTTTGATGCTATGCAAAAAAATCTAGCTAACAATTAATAAATTATCACGGAAGGATGAAAAATATTATGTGGATCGAATACATTAGTCATAGGAGATGCTCATAATGCAAAAAATACAATATTTTATACAAGGCTTCTTACAAGTCTGATTTAGCCATATCAAGTAGGTGACAGGAACTCTATCCTGAAATAAAACACCATTTCTTTGCAAAGAAACAAAAACGTTTATGTAGCTCCCATGGTTTTGTGAAGATTCGTATTTGGACCAGGCCTACGGGTTCCTCCATAACAAAATAATAGAAAATTTTCCCAAAAACTAAGAATAGAAAATCAAATACTTTTTTCCTTTAATTATACTCACCTCTACTAAATACACTAGCAACATTATAAAAATACATTAACCTTTTTCTAGAACAAATTACACACCTACATAATCTAGAGCTACATCAGAGAATGGGTAATAATACCAAAAAAATCATATGTGCTTATAAATATGTGATATTTTCTTTTACTTGCAAAAATATTACAAAACTTTTTATGTGTATGCGTGAAATTTATGTTACTATATAATAATATCTATAAATGGGGTGATCAATATTAAGTTTTCAGATAAATTATTTTAAGGTTAAGTTCTAAAATTAATCGACAAAAAGGAAAAATTTAGATTCAAGCACCCCCTTACTACTCGACACCTAGGCAACTTTCGAAGTATGGTTTACCAATGGCAAGAATAAGAAAACACACCACATACAAATATGTATTTTTACATACATTCATTAGTACAACAAGTTTCTTGTATTTGCATAAAATCACAAATTTTACGGATGTTATTCAAATAACTTATCTCGTAACATCCGTAGTATACTTGATAATACATTATACGTGGAATTAAAATCCTCAATCACTTAAGTTTTAGGAAAATGTATTTATGTATTTCTCTTTCTTTTTAAATTTTTTTATCATTATTATAGATAATCAATGAAAGGGAGATTTACAATATATATATATATATATATATATATATATATATATGGAAGTGATCAAATGTAAGAAATTAATGTTGGAGCACATCTCCGATTATCAAGTTAATTTCAACTTCCATATAGCTACATTTTATAAGGAACATTGATAGGAAAATAAGATAATTTTTTAACATGTTATGTCTACACATATAAATATATATTTCCTTAATTTCTCTATCTTATATAGAAACCATAAAAAAACATCATTTCCATCAACATAATCTTTTTAGATATGGTTACAAATCTAAAACTACATTTTCACATCGTATTGAATGTTAAAATAACAATACATTGCAATAAAGTACTCTTTTTTTTTAAACAAGTACAATCGAGTAGGAGTTCATTACACTATGATAAGGACAAGGTTCCAATACAACAAAATTTTTTCTCATGTAATACGATGTAACCCATTACATACAATTTTCAAACTACTTACAAAGGAAGGAATAACACAACATTTGAAGCAACACATGCTTGCACAAGATATACATACATCCCAAAATGGGAGACTCAAAAAGAGAACTTACAACATAATTTTACAATAACCAAATGAGATCAAAGAAGTAACACTCTCCCAAAATTGGGGAAACAATATACCAAGGTCTCCAAGAATGTTGTGTCAACCTTCAACCTAAGAATATTCATGTTTTGTGTTCCACATAGTCTTGATAAAAGAGAAAGGATTGATTTACCACCCAACCTATAGGAATCATTACATGTCTTTCCAAAGGTTGGAAGACATGCTAGCCTCCCCAAGCCCATGGGAGAGAGAGCTAGCTTCCACAAATGTGCACAAGAATAAGGGAGAGGTAACCACAAGCATATCACATACAAGACTAACCCATACACCACAAAACACAACAAATTCCAACCAAATAAAAGGAGAAAAAAACCATATTCATCCTCAATAAGGGGAAGAGTGGATGAGACATCCAATAGTATCATAGAGTGTGGTCCAACCATAGGATGCACACTTACAAAATCTTCAAAACCTCCTTATCCCTCCAAAACAATCATCCCTCCTTATTACTCCTCCCATTCACCTAAATTCCTCCTTGGGAGGATTTTCAAACCCATTGGGTTTCCTCTCCAAGGATGGGGAAGGGGGTTCAAACCATATGAACCACCTTCCCCACCTCAAACCATATGAGTGGATAAAGAGAACCAACATGGCTTGCCCATCAATCCATGAGGTTTAAGAGGAAAATCCCTCCCTCTTCCCCAATAAAACTCCCAAATCCATCAAGCCATATGATGGATGGAGAAAATAACAAATAACACAAACAAGTAACCATACAACACATGCAACAAGACAAAACTTTCAACCATAAGAAAATAACACAAAATAAGATCAAGATCCTATTTCCACAAGCTCTCCAAATCTCTAATCATTTCTCAATTCCTTGTCCAAGCAAAATCCAACTCCAAAATCCTCCAAGCACAAAGGAAAAGCAAAAAAAAAGTCCCCTTTCTCCCCCATGAGGGAGCATTTGAAGAAAAATAAATAAATTTCCTCACAAATGAGGGGGTGACATGTGTCACCCCTATCTTCCCTCCAATTCAAGATTCCCAAAACAAAATAAAGAAAAGATAAACTCACATTTAAACACCCCTCTCCCAAATTACCCAAAAAGAAAATGAGACAAGCTTATGCAACTTTTCACAACACACACATTCCAACCCATCTTACATGGATGGTGAAAAAAGAGAGGTTAAATGGGAGGGAAACTCCCTCCATGCCTTGGAATTAAGCCCCCTACCTAATAGGTAGGGTCCAAAGGCTTATTTTCATGCTAAGTGAACTCCCAAAACTAAAAGGGGTCACTTAAAATGTCAAAAATAGCTCAATTTCGGGTTTGACACATTTGGACACATATGTAGAGGATGTGGGGCCCACTCAAGGGTGTTCATGTGACCCCAATCCTCTTTAATTAACACACACTTACACAAATACATACTTAATGCAAGTGGGGACCATTAAGTCCCCCAACCTAGTTTACTTAACAAAATTAAACAACCTAAACACAATTAATTTTACATGAAATACAACATTACAAATAAGGGTCACTCATGGTGCCCAAACAATACAAGCAACCAATAAGGCCTCATACAACTAACATGGTTAGGACTTAGCCCCGTGGGACGCTTGTGCATAATTGCATAGCCACCCCGAAACTCACGTTCTCCCCGTGCCCTATAACTTTGTACACTCAATTCAAACATTACATGCATCTGCCCCAATACAAGTGTAAATCAACTACTCGGTAAAAAATCAAGTCTAAACATGCAATCTATGTTAACACATCATCAACATGGAATCATAAATGAGAAACATGCACAATTTCACACAAATTCACCATGTGTTAGCCATTGTAATACATATAAATGACATATATCCATGTTATCATGTGCTCTCATCAATAATTGAATAATCTATATCATCAAGGTGTACGACTAAACTAAGTATCCATCATATATAAATTAGGTCCAAATACCCTAGCAATATGTTAGTATCTATAGTGCCCACTTCCCTTCGACACTTTTGATTTTGATCATGATACCGCTAACTATATTATGAACATTATTATAGTTTTGATTTAGTATGATGATTAGATGTTAGAGCATGGACTATTATTGACTCTGATTCACATATGATGCATGATGATTGTTAGAGACATTTTATATAGATGTTGACATGCTGTTGGACATGGTTATATATATTTATGGATGTTGTTAGGACATGTGATATTTGGATATATTGAGTAGACCGAGAAAATTGAATTAAAATTGATGATGATATAGTTGATGAAATTGTAAGTGATATTGTTGAGTGTCTGGGTGTTGTTGTGATTCATATATATATATTGATGATTTTGAAATTATATTAATACTCATTTGGATGTTCTGATATGGCCATGAGGCCAAAGGAGGTATTGTGTTTTGTAGGTTAAAATATCACAACAAACATTGGGGATTGGAGACCAACCACATTGGAATTCTAGATGAATTCAACAAGGTCACCATGGCAACTGTATTTGTTTGTGTGTGTTGATTGTGTTAGGGATTCCCATGGGGGATCACCTTTAAATGTGACCAAGGGTTTTATGTATTTTATTTTATTTGGTCCCTTTGTTAATGTTTGCATGTGTTTATTTTGTGGTGCTTTGACCCCTTTCATTATTTATTAAATGGTGTGTAATATTGTGAGTAATCTTGTTGTTAAGTTAATTAATTAAAATATGTCATAAGAAAGTAATTAATAGAGTTGTTGGCCTTGAATTAAAGTGTTGTAAGAAATGTGTAAGTAATGTGTAAGGGATATGTAAGTTGATTTTGGAGTAAGAAACACTTCATCTTCTTTGAAATTCGAATTTGTCCTTGGAGGCTGATTTTGGAGACTTGTGGGACAAGTTAAACTTGTTTCATGCCTCTTAAATTTATATACCAACCTTGCTTATGGTTGGAGGGTTAAATTTAGACTTTTTGTGCATTTTTGTAAGTCAATTTGAATGTTTTAATTACACTTTTCTTACATGTGTTAATTTCAGTCCTTATGGGGTGTGGGCTTGATTTGAGTGTGTAAGTAAAACTGTCATTTTTCCACCCACCTATTTATTATGCATTGGAGAATGAAGTTGACTTATGAGTTGGAGTTGAGGATGTGTGAGGTGGCATCCCACTTGGATCCACCTCATCCTCTTCCCTTCCCTCTTCTATAAATTGGAATTCTTTAGCTTGTTTTTGGGTTGCTTCACTTTTGCATACTTCTTTTGGGCGACTTCTTTTGGTTGAGGGAGCTCTTGATTTTGGAGAAAATGGGAGATTGTTGAATACTTGTGCTTGGTTTCTTCCCTTTCATCACTTCATCTTGGGTGAATTCTCTTGGGGTGTTTGAGTTCTTGCAAATTTTGGAGAAGATTGGAGAATTGTTGCATGCTTGTGATTGTTGATCTTGGACTATTTTACATTGGAAAGCTTGTTGTTTTGCAACCTTGGAACAAACTCCATCATGGAGAGGTAAGAGCTTAGCTCTTGGAAATGCTCCTCTTTTATTTTATGCATATGTGAATGGTTGAATGTTTGAATGTGTTGTTTTATTTGTTGGCTGGTTGGGTAGATGGCCTAGGAATGGTGTAGGAGAAGACTATGGGGTATCTTGTGGGAGGCATAAGTGTTTTGGGGAGGTATAAGTGTGGAGGGAGTTGGGATTTGGGTTCCACCTTACAAAGAAATAGCTTGCTTTTCTTTACTCATTATGGGGTGCCATAAGAGGTTGGGGAGGCATAAGGAAATGGGAGGAATAAGGGGTACTTGGGGGAGGCATAAGGGCATGTCAGGGATTTGAAATGATATATATTTTGGCGGTTTGTTATCAGGTGGTGATACCCATTTCCCCTTTGGGAGGCATAAGTAGCATCCCCCATAGTTTCTTGCTCCTTTGGCTTGCTTGATGGAGCCTGAGTATTGTTGTGTTTTTATCTTGTGGTTGCTAAAACTGTTGTTACTGTTTTGGAATGTGTTTTTAAATGTGAAAATTTGCATGTGTGTTTGTGGAATCTTGTTGTTTCCATGAGTTGAAACACATCTTCTATTGCATTGTGGTTGGGGCTCGGGGGCCAATGAAGAGGGCGGATTCCCCTTGTCATTGGATGTCTTGGTTGGGTGGAGAGCGTTTCCTTTCCCCCTGTTCTATTGTGATCAAATTGAAATAAAGAAAATGGAGGATATTCATGTTGCTATTCGGAGCGAGAGGAAAAGACAAGTTTGGCAGTCCTTGTTGAGATTATTCTTATGTTAACCCCTTCCCACTTTGAAGTGGATGACATTGTACATTATTTATGATGGAAAGATGTGTTGTATTGGCTATGAAAATTGCAATTCGAAATGTGAAAGAGATATACTATGTTTTCTAGTTTTGAATAAATGTGGAAGAAATTGTATTCTATATATTGTAATTGAGAAAGAAGACAGAGTTCTGACAGTCCCTTGTGAAACTTCTTTTGTAACCTTTCCCACCTTGAGGTGAATGATCTTGTATATTATTGTGTTGGAAATACTACTCTGTTTTAGCTATGAAAGTTGTAATTGATTTTGGAAGAATATATCTTGTATTCAGTTCTATGAATAGAAAAGAAAGATATGCATTTGGTATGTTGTATTTCAAAAATAAATGGGAAAGAAGTTGTAAGAGATTCCTTTGAATTAATAGAAGTGTTTTTCCATGTTCATATGATATTATTTCCATTGGAAATTTGTGTCTAATATACAGTAGGAAATCTTTGTTTGTAAAAGTGAAAAGGAAGCACATATGAAGAAATATTGCACTACTCTGTCTCATTTGAAATGTTTAATTTAAAAAAATATATATATAGAAGTTGCATTCTTGTCTCTATCATTTGATTGAAGGAAAGAAAACTATTTACAACTAGCATGGAATAAATTCAATTTTTTTATTACATGGCAAAAGAGATAGTTTAATCTCTGTTCTTGAAATGTACAAACTTCATTTCTACTTCATTGTATACTTCACAAATTCCTTTTTATCAAATGTCTAAAACAACCCTGAAAATCTATAAGAGACAAATGAAATATCCAATTGGATGTAATGAGATCAGAATGATCCCCAAACTAAACTAAAACACTGAAGAAATTTTTAAAGAACCTTTCAAATCGAGTAAAGGCGAAATTGTAGGTTTTCTGTTTGTGTGAACATTGATAATTTTTGAATGCAAATCAATCAAGAAAATTTAATCTTGCAATCTATCCTAAAATATTCCAAGTGAAATCCTCCATGTCTATTTGGCATGTTGAGAAAGAATTAATGGCAAATTTGAACAAAATTGATAAGTTAAAAATACCAGTTCACTTTCTAAGTGACAAAAGGATGTTTTCTCAAAATTGAACCTTTAAAATTTATCAAAATTAAATTCCTAAGGTTTTTGTACAAAGAGGACATCGAGAGCTTTCCAGAAAGTCCTCGTTTTCCAAAAGCCAAGTTCCTATCAAAAGTTATGGCCTTCTGAAGTTTTTACTTCATTTGGCTTCAAAAATAATCTAATGTCAAATTTAAATGAATAAAATATTCTTGGGTGGACCCGCGGGCTAAAAATTTCTTTCTTTTGTTTTTTTCCCAAAAGTGCAAAGTCATGAAGTTTCATTTGCTCTGCTAATCCACAAGCCTTCATTTTGTCTAAAAATGATCTAAGTCCAAAAGTTAATTTGGTAGTTTTTCCTCCGCGGCCCTCGCTACCTCGCAACCAATCATTGATTGACACGTGGCTTCGTTGGGCGCCGATGGAGGCTTGGATCGATTTTAACCTTAAGTGCTTTCAAAAATAAATTTGGAAAAATTTGTAAGTTTCCTTTGCAGCCACACCACCCCATGCCAATCAGTGCTACCATGTGGCTTCACGAGGCGTTGAAGGAGCAGATCTTTTAAGCCTTAACGCTTCAAAAACTTTTGGTAAAAATTTCTATAATATCCCCACTGCACCCCAACCCATAGCCAATGGTTGGCTGACATGTGGCATCTTCTCACATCAACGGAGGCACGAGGTTCCTTTCGAACTTTTGCCTTTCCTTTTGAAAAGTCAGATTTTTAAATGTTCCCATGGTCCGTGACCCACAGCCCAATAAAGAGTTGCCACATGGCCTCCCAGGCATTGGTGGGGGTGCGGGTGTAAAATTCACTTTTTACCCAAAGGGCGAAAAGTGCTAAAGGCTTCCCTAGGCCCGCAGGCCCGCTTGGGCAAAATTTCTCCCTTGGGCCCGCAGGCCCGCCCTTGGGAAAATTTTCCTCCCAAGGCCCGCCGGGCCATAACTTGAGAATTACAAGGAGTTAAGAGGACTTATTTATATCAATGGAAAGGGGAAGAAATTTCCTATCTAATGGGAGTGTTTTCAAGAAGTTTTAATTGCGTTAATCATGAGAAAATTCAAATTGAATCTTTAACCGAATTCTGGGAGTGGGTAAATAAGAATTTACTCTGATAATTTTAATTATGTATTCTTCCCCCTTGTATTTAAACCTTGCTCTTGTCTTGGATCTCGTGGAATTAAGTACCTCGGTATTTAATTGTTTTGGTACCTTAACCCTAAATTTTTTTATTAGGGAATATTTAGCTAAAATGTCAATGTAATCAGTGATTAAATTAATCCCTACGGAGTTTTGAGCTAGGCGTGGATTTACTACACTCATTGCTTTATAATGTGGAATTAGTAAATTTAATAATGGAAAAATCTATTAGTTGAATTTTATTGTCCTTGAGACTTTGGTTGTTAACACTTTTTTAAAAAAATTATTCCATAATTTTCTAATTAAACCTAGGTTGTTCATGGGTCTCAAGTGGGTTGTTTTAGCATATGTTACACTATCCACAACATTTATTAAAATGTAACAACATACTAATTAAAGCTAAATTGACGCTATACGCCCAAATCACCATACGTGTCCATGAAGATCAAATAACATAACATAATATCCAAACGTGTCATAATCCATGTCAAATCATACAAATGAGTATAGAGTTAGCGAGATAAACTGAAGCTAGAAAATGTGGGCACTACAAATGTCTTGGCCAACACATTTATATTGATAATATGTTAAAAAACAAAACTCATAGGACTTGAATTCACTTGTTTCTTGTAAAAATTCTCACTCATGCATAAGGTTTGGATTTGGTAATAAAATATTTATAAAAAAAGTAATATTTGAATTATAGTTTACAAAAAAAGGAGGGGCTTTGAGAATAAACCACCAAATTTCAAACATGATTTACATGCTAACAAAAGATAAAAGAGTATATTGTTATTTTGAAAATAGAAAGAGTAAGGTAATTGATTATTTTCTATAGATTTATCATTTTTCTTAGTAATTTTGTGCATAATTTATGTGAAGTAAATGAAGTTTTTTTTTAAATATAGAAAATAAATAGCTAATAAGTATAAATTTTGTTACTTTAATTATTATTTAATATTTTACTTATTAAAATAAATTTAACAAGTTATAAAAATTAACTTAACATACAATTTATAAGTGATTTTTTAGTTAATTCTTCTAATAAAATTATAATATTTTAATGCCTTTTAGTATTGAAGTATAACTTTAAATTTCAAAAAAATAAAAAATTGAAGTGTAAATTTTTAATCACCGTTCTATGACAAGCTAAAAGACATTGATGACTTCAAATTTGATTCATGATATTGATGTGGCTAATAAGACCTTTACTACGGTCAAAGAAAAACTATTTGTTTCTCTTAACTATTTTTTGAATATCTTTACATTACATGAGTATTTTCAATTTGAATAGCGGACACGGGAAAATATATTGATAGCTCTCGAGAACAAAAACATATGGAAAGTTTGTCAAGGTTGCCTCTTTCAAATCAATAAGAGGGCATCATTTATTATTAAATCACATAATAAATCAAATTTGTAATAATTAATGAAAGTGCCAAAAGTTTGACAATTTGGTGAAGCTCAAAGATGAAGTCAAAAGGTTGATGTCTCATAGTGACACCTTGTGATGAATTTTTTTGAACTCAAATAGAAATTTGGAAGAGTGGCAATGGTTTTTTTTGGCTTTTTTAATTTGAATTTTTATGTTAATAGTGTCAACGAAATGTAGTGCGGAATGTAGTGATGTAATTTACATTTGGAGTTTTTAAATATTATTTTGAAAAGTAAATTTTTCTTTTCGTTACTTTTTCAAAATCTTAATCCAACACATTCATTGCTAAAAATATTTTAGAGTTTTTAAGGTAGGAGAATGAATGTTTATGTGTCTCTATTGCCTCCAAAGTATAGATATGTATCATATTCCATATGTACCCTAATTATGTACCTCTAATGAAAACAAAACCATAAATTTTTGTGGCAAATAATCCAATAAAAGGAATAGGTGTCGTAAAATTAACAACATCATTTTTTGTTGTTTTTCAACGCATTTCAAAAGAAGAAGTCCAACTATTTCTAAAAATGGGATATGATTCAATATATCCTACGTCACATTATGAAGGGTTTACGTAAGAAACCATGATTGCATTCTTAAGCAATTACATGTCTATTGTTCTATTTTGAGGAGTTTAAAGGGATATTTACAAAGAAATTTTCAATTCATTATAAAATTTTCAATTCACATGCATCATCTTTAAATTTTTAAATAAACAAATAAAAAAGTTAACGAATAAATAAAGTTGATTTTAAGTTTCTTTAGCCTTTTCAAGTACATTGTTTAATTCTACTCAAAAAAGAAGAATACAAAAGAAACATGAGATAATACTCATACAATTAAAAATAAATGTATCGCTATGATTTTACATTGTAAGTTATTAAGACCAATAAAACTTGATCATAATATAATGATAAATGATAATTCATAATTTCATATGTAAAAGCCCACTAATCTATTACAAATTAGTTAAGAAATGATCAATTTTAATTAAAATTTGCATTTGTTATATATATATATATTTTGGTAGTAAATGTGGATTGTATAATAGCAATCATTATTCTTTAAAATTATGAAAGTCGAGGTTAAATTATAAGGAATGACTTTAATTGTAAGACATATAGTTTTAAATATTTTGTATTTTTATAACAAGGATTGATATAGCATGTTTTAATTATGCCAAAAGTCATTTTTCCTATGAGAAAGAGCCTTTAGTCGTTAATGTCGTGGGGTTAAATTTTATAGGTGTTTAGACATTTTTTGTAATAGTTTTCCATTTGGTGTAGATACTATAAAAGTGAAATGTTGTACAATATGGAAGCATTTTTATGCCCTAGGCAACCTAGGCAGTTGCCTAGGGCGCATGACAGTAAGGGGTACTGAAAAATAATGTCTCCTATCATCTTCTGGTCGGTCAAAGTAGTAACACAAATTTAATGAATAGATTCAAGAGCCATTATAGTATTTTCCAAACGAGGGAAAGGAAAAAATCTATGGGGAGTACATTGTGGAGTTTGGTGGAAATGGTAGGTGGAATCGTTTTGTACAAAGTGAATCATTATTGTTCAATGTTCGCTCCAATGATGGGAGGGAAGACCATCATAGTGTAGAGCAACATAAAAGCTGAGCAAGGTGTTGGATGTATATGAAGAGAGGCTGTCAAAGAGCAAGTTCCTGGCTTGAGGAAATTAATACAAGACTTAAAGCAAGAGGAATTTATAAGATGAGGGTGAAGGATGAATGCATGGACTAATTTATTTATACACAGGGATTGTTAAATAAACATGTTTCTTTATCTTTTTATTCAAAAACTGTTTTCTAACATATATGAGATATAATTTTTAAGAGTTACTGCCAAAAAAATAAATTAGATCTGAGCAAAGGAAGGATTGATTATATCTCACTCAAATACAATTAAAAAGGATATTCCTAAATTGTATTTTCTTCACATGTTGCAATTTCACCTACAAAAAAAGGATTTCCATGTGTAGTGGCGATTAAAAGAATATTTGCTTCACTCCATTTCTTTCCTTTTTTGTGTTCAGTGAAAAGTAGACTATTTATGTATCTGAATTATCTTACCTTATTAAAATGGCTGGAGAGGGAGACCTCATCACCTCCAGACCCCATGTCAAAGCATGGTGGGAAACTATCTCTTCTCGCCCTTCCTGGCTCAAGGTTCTGGCTTTTGCCAAATTTTAAAATTTAATGTCAATTATATTCTCTTAAAAAGAAAGAATCCTTTTAGCTTTAAGTAAAAATTACAGAATGTTGTTTTTTTAAATTGGTTAAGAAATGAGAGGGGCGTATTTTAAGGGCATTAAAAAGTTTTTCAATGTCTGGATTTGATGGCATGTCATACAAGGATTGGTTATATTTTAACCTATAAACATTTACTATTTTAAGGATGTGGAAGAGATTTTTGATCCATCGATCACAACATCAGGGATGGTGGTGTTGTATCAAGTTCATCCAAAAAACCATAATAATATGCAAGATGGAGATCCTGAAGAAGAAGGATTACCCTTTCATAGTCAAATGCCATGGAATTTTTGACAAGGAGAAGAGATCCACTTTATATTGGAATACATGGATGATGGATCCCTCCAGTCTGCTGTCACAATTTTCTGATTAGGTCTCTTTGATCAAATGATAAACTAAACATCATATTTCTCTGTTTATTCCCAAAATAAAATATTAAATTTGTTGTTCCTTAGGTGTGTAGGCAGCCTTTATAAAGTGGTTTTACATTGTGGATTCCATTCATGGTAAAACTTTATAGTATTCCCAAGCAACAATTGGGAATTTGGTAAATATGTTTTATTATTTTTAATAATCGGAGTTTAGTGGACTGATTTTTTTCCTCAGATTGATAGGAAATATATATTATCCATTATGGGAGATTGGGCCATTTTGTTTTCAATGCAACTTTAGGGTATTATTGTCACGATTGATTCTAAAAGTAGGGTTTTTCATGAAAAAAATCAATCATTAAAAGATTTCATTTCTAAATCTAAATAATTTTAGGAGAAATTTGTGAATTTTGGGGAAAGTGGAAATGTAAGGGTAATGGCCTTTATTAGTTTTTCATAAAAAGGAGTACAGAGTTCGACCTTTAGTCAAAAGGGCTTATCCTTTTTTCAATTTTTTATCTGAGATTTTTTGATGTCTATATAACATTTCTATCCAAAACTTTTTTTTTATAGAGAAATCCTATCTTTTTGGTACATTAGTCTTTAGCTCATTTATCATTCTCACTTATGATTCTTTTCTGATGCTCCACTATTTGATTACTCCCTTAGTACATTTCATCACCTCATTTTCGATCAAGGTGGGCAGTTTCTCTTCAATGAAGAGCTCTTAATTATTGTTGTTGCATTTGCAGGCTACTTAATACCAATGAAATCATTATTCTAAGAAAAGGATGCACACTAGTGTTTATCACAACACCTGTGGCTATTTCTTTTGCATAGTTATAGCTTTATACATTTTCTAACTACATTCATACTATTAATTATTGACTATAGTATCTCTAATTTTGTTACGGTGTTGAAACCTATTTTTCAATTTTACATAATGTTTTTCTTCTAGATCAAAATATGGGTTTCAAACTGCTCCCATGCCCTTTCTAATAATGGGAAGAGAAAAAATTTCAGAGTGCAAAACTCTAATCATAGCAATTTGGGAACTATAATAACATCTAACAGAGATGAAGTTGCAGATCTTATTCATGCACTTTATAACTACTCCATGTGCCTATGGAAAAGAAGTCTCATTTTGCATACATGTTTAATATGCCAATATTTATTCATTGTATGAATTTGGACCGCACGTAGGATAATATTTATTCTTCGACTCGTAGTTTTTTTTCTGTCAATATTGTCAGGAGCTCTAATTTATGCAATCCTTATTAACACCACTAAATTAAGCAGAGGAAAGAGACAATTATGAGCAGACATAACCTGTAACTTATATGTTAAAATCTCTTTCTTCTGAAATCCTAATGGAGGACACCAATATAAGCTTTGGGGGTTTGTTGTTCTTCCCCATTATATTTCAAACCTACATGATTTCAGTTCTTAAAGTGTGAGTTCTTTTTTTAAAAATGGGTTTAGTGAACTCTACAGTTCATTTAATCTTTTGGGTGCTTAGGATTAGAAGTGTGGTTTGGGGTTGGGTTGAAGCCCATGGAAAAAAATAGTTAGGTTTGTGGCATTTCCATCTTTATTGAAAAATGTTTATGTTTTGAAACATGCAAAATGCAAGCTATTCTAAATGGGTTTAGTAGCTTCCAAAACTTGTGGGGCTACAAATTGGGTTCTTGGAAACTATAAGTTGTGCGAGAGGGGTACCCAGTTTGTAATCCAATTGTGAGGGCTTCTTTCTTAGTGGTTGCATTGCTTTCGGCATTGGTGTTCATGGAGAGTGCTTCTGCAAGCCATGACTATGGGGAGGCCTTGAGTAAA
The DNA here is from genome assembly GCA_018340775.1 of Taxus wallichiana var. yunnanensis. Lineage (NCBI taxonomy): Eukaryota > Viridiplantae > Streptophyta > Pinopsida > Cupressales > Taxaceae > Taxus > Taxus wallichiana. Next base: position 851,076,410 of record CM031243.1, read on the forward strand.
AGCTTACTTTTTTATGAAGCTCAAAGATCTGGAAAGCTTCCTAATACTCAGAGGGTTACTTGGCGAGCCAATTCCATACTTGGAGATGGTTTAGTTAATGGGGTCTATAGTTATAGTTATACTTAATTATTAATCTTCTTGATTTTCTAGACCAACACTTATGGCTTACATCAGTTAAATTTATTTTTTTTATCAAATTCCAATGCCAGTGAGTTGATTCTAAAATTGGTATGGTCTAAAGATTTTGTAGATTCCAGATTTAGTGAGCTGATAGCGAATAGATGTAATGTGGGCAGGTTGATTTGGTTGGAGGATACTATGATGCAGGTGACAATTTAAATTTGGTCTTCAATGGCATTCACTATTACCATGCTCTCATGGAGTGTGATAGAGTATGGAAAACAATTAACCGAAAGTGGAGAGTCGGGGTATTCCATGGAGGCCATCCATTGGGGGACTGATTACCTCTTAAAAGATCATCCTGAACCAAATGTACTATATGGTCAAGTGAGTTCTCAATGTGTTTGTATTTTTACAGAAAATGTTGAACTCTAACTAAGTCGGGAATATTGTTTTTTTACTCTGGTCTCAAGAGGGTGATGGCATTTCCGACCACAATTGTTGACAGAGGCCAAAAGACATGACAACTCCTAGACAGGCATATAAGATTGATACCAACAATCCTAGATCAGATCTTGCAGGAGAAACATTTGTCACAATGGTTGTTGCCTCTATAGTCTTCAAGGACTCCAATCATGTTTATTCTAATGACCTTCTCAACCATGCCAAGCATGTTTTCTTAGACTCGTTAATTCAAACAGATCTATAATTCTCTCCATGCTTAAATATAACTATCATGTTTCATGCTGCAATATGATGTTATGTTCTATACCTATGACAATCTTGCAGCTCTTTGAGTTTTTGATAAATACAGGGAAAGTCTGACAACAACATTACTAATGTTAGGAAGTTTTATGGATCAATCAGTGGATATAATGTAAGTTCTCAGCAATGTTATCTCCCCTATAAAAATGCCAACACTTTTGAATCTTATGCTTAAAGAACAATGTGTTCAATAATTTAATTTGTGCACAGGACATATTTCTTGTGGGATGAATTATTGTGGGCAACAACATGGCTTCATAAAGCACCTAAGGATAAGACCTATTTGAACTACTTGACCGAGAACACATATTCCATGGGTGGGACAGGATGGATCATGACAGAGTTCTCTTGGGATGTTAAATATGCAGGGGTCCAATTTATTGCATCCACGGTCAATAAGGGTGCATAGTCATTCAAATTATTCATTATATGGCAGTGATTAGAAAATTATTTTTGTGATTAAATTGTGATGAGCTAAAATTCCAATGACTACAAATAAAATGAAGGCCATAAATCTACAAATAAATGGCTGACATGGTACTTAATATTTTAGTATCTTAGCAATATATTTATCAGAAACTGACATCATACAAAACTATGGGCTATGGTAGATTCTCATGCAGGGTAAGGGTGGGAAAAATGAGAATGTATTGCAAAAATACCAAGAAAAATTGAGTTTTTCATGTGTTCTTGCCTTCAGAAAAATGGATACAATGTACATTGAACATTTGGTATGAATGTCATTCACCAATGCATTAAAAAACTACATTTTTTTCAATCATCATCAGAAAACATGAGGGTGAGCTGAAGGTCATTTATTTTCTTAATCAGGTGGGCTCCTATATTGGTAGAAATGGAAAAACATGCATTTTGTACCTAGTGCCTCATTTCTCTTCACTCTTGTAGGTTGATTACATACTTGGTAACAACCCAAGAGCCACAAACTACATTAGCCAAGTTCAGCACAGGGCTTCCTCCATTGTATCGTATAAAAGACAATCCATCATTTGTCAGTTGTAAAGGAGGATATGCTACATGGTTCAATCACCAAGGGAGATATCCCAATGTTTTAGTTGGTGCTATAGTAGGAGGACTTGATCGGAATGATAACTTCACAGAGGAAAGGGACAATTATGAGTAGACAGAACTTGTAACTTATAACAATGTTCCAATGGTGGGAATTTTAGCCAAACTCCAACTTGGAAATGGTGGAAACAACCAGATTAATCAAGGTAATGTTTTCTTATGGAATATACTTTTATATATCTAGTTTCCTTCATTAATGTTGTTTGTTGTTTTAGGGAAGTTTTAATAATGTTGGTTGTGATGTCTAAATTTTTGCTTTTTTGTCAGGTAATGTGGCTAAGCGCGAACCAAGATTTGCTCCCCAAAGTAAAAAAAAAAAAACAAAATCTATGCCCCCATCTGCTCCTAAACAGAGATCTTCTCCTCCAACTTTCCCACAAAGTAAGATCTACTGACCTCATATTTGACCTACCATAAACAAGATTCATTGTTTATTGTAAAAATTGCATCTTTATCCTTATCTCCAAACTTTGGAGTGACATGGTTTTGAAGTACATTTGTTTCATAGAGGCTACAAAGTAAACTTAACTTTAATTCCTTGAAAAATATTGCTATCCAATTTTTCCCCTCAGGAAAAATTGATCAACACAACCTTGCACAATGGAAATGGAGAGGTTGATTCAGTCATGGAGCTCACATATGGATTCTAAAAATCAAGTTGCAGGTGGGCTCGATAATGGCAATGCAAAGTTGGAAAATGAATGGCCAAGGAACATCAAAGGAGATCGGAGCTCAAGTAGAAGAATGGAGGCCAAGGCCTAATTTTTCAGACTTCAAGCATTCGGCATTTCGGAGACAAGACAAGGAGAAAAGGAAACATCAAAGTCTGAAACCTCAAGTCTAAATTCTAGAGTTTCTTAGGGATTTCGTAGTTTCGGAGATCTCGGTGAGTGTGGGAAGGTGAACCATGGCCTCAGCCTAAAAGGAAAAGGTCTAAACCATCTGAAATTCTAGACTTTTGGGTTTTGGAGTTTCAAGATAGGAAATGACCAGTCAAAAAAATGAGCAAAAATCCTAAAATCCGAAAAGTCTGAAGTCTGAAAGGGTTTGGATTTTGGAGGTCAAACTTGGTTTTGGGGTCAACATGATGGAAATTTTAGACTTTTTAAGGTCTTGGTTTTTAGTATCGGTTCGAGTTTCAAAGTTTGGAGCCCCAAAACGCAAAAATCACAACTCAAGGTCCGAAGTTCCGACTTTGAATGTCTCAAATCTCATAACTTCAACTTTCAGGGTTTCAAATTTTTTGCATGCCCAAGTGGAATGAAAATTAGCTCAACCTCTTCGAATTCAAAACGTTTGAAGTTTCAAATTTCTAGATTTCAAAGGTTGTATGTATTTCGACTCAAAAAGGAGATCAATGATTTTTTTGCGTAATGACACCTTGACCTTCAAATGGCCATAACTTTTGACTGGGAGGTCATATTTGCACAAGAAAGGAATTTTTGGAAATCTCACAGGGTCCTCTACACAACTATGATTGGTTATCTTAATTTAAGTGGGACTAAGGTCTTAAAAATGAAGAAATACAATCTGCCATTTTTAGAGGATGTTCTAGGTTTCTCACCTACCATAATAATGAGGTATGGGATCCTTTCTTCTCCAACAAGGCAAAGTACATGGAGACATGGGTTTCATGTGGCACCCATCATTGTTGTAGGTGAATTCAATGCATTTTGGGGTGGTTGAAGCAATATTTCAAATTCTTCTATCTCCTTTCTCTCATTCTTCATATATATTGTAAGGAGGGGCATTTTTCTGTTGTTGGATAATTTTTGCTTGCACTTTGACCCTCTTTCTTCTCTTATCTGTAAGTGGATTTTCAGAGTTAAAACCTCCCATCTAAACTATAAATGCAAATATTTCCTCTTGGCCATTGAATGCACGCATCAAGTCTATGGAGAAATAATAGAAGTTTGTGGATGAATTTTAACCCTCTCTTGTGTTCATTGCTTTCATCTGATCTCTCATTGCAATCTTGGTTGTCTGTGCATGGTTATTATGTTGCATATTTGATGGTCTGTGTTTAATGGTAAATGAAATGGTAATAAGAAACACATATGTTTTTATGTTCATCCTCTTCAATCTTGTTTCCATTCATTTCCATGCAAGGCAAGTTATTCAGCATTCCTTTTGGTGCATCACCTTTGTTAGTTTAGGTTTAATTTCTGCGTATTTCTTAACCCTGTCTCCTTGGTAGTTAGAGTAGATTTTAGGGTAGATCCTCTACAATTTGGATGTGTGCATCAGAATAGAGGAATAGGAACCGGCCTTCATCCGGAGAGCTTTCCTGATTACAAAGTCCCACACCTTGGTAAAAGCTCCATGTTATGCAATCACACTGACAATTTCAACCTATCGAGTTGCAGACATTCAGGGGTGATATGATTACACATCAACAAATACTTCCTTTGGAATTTTTGGTGTAGATTGTTTAGATTTACATTTACAAGTATAATGCAAGTATGATTGTGGGAAGAATGAAACAAGTGGTTGATGTATGTTAGAGAAAGTGGGAAAAGGTATAACAGACCAGGTTTAAGATCTATTAATATGATGCATTTTGTTTATCATTTAATTTAATTCCTATAAGGATCCTAAAAAGGGTAATTGCATCTTCATCTAATCAAATGATATAAGAGGACTTATCCATATCTTAGAATGCTTTGGTGTTCTTTCAATAAGAAAAGGTTGTTAATTATGGTTTGTTATACATAATCTGTAAGGAGAGTTTGGTAGCCATCTTGCAGAATCTTTCACTTTCTTGGAGTCATGGAGGAAGAAATTATTACAAATACTTGTCTATCACCAATAAATCTCAATAACAAACACTTCAAGCTCTCCACCTATCCATTCAAAGGCTTTATGGTCCTAGTTTGGGTCTCTCCAAATAAAACACTAACTTGTACTCATTTCCTGCATGGTTAAAGTCTCTCCCTCCTGGTTAGAGTATGGATTTTGTGTATATTCATGTTTCTCCTCAAGCAACTATTTCCCTTGATAACTATCAATTAAAATGAATTAATCAGCCTCCAGTCAATTCATTAATTTATTGGAATTAGAATGTTTAAAGGCTTAATTATCGGTTTTTGTCTTAGCTTATTAATGGAAAGGGAAAACCAGAGTCATTTTCAAGCTCCCATCTCTCCAAGTGACTAACATTATGTGGGTATATAATTTTCTACTGAGGTCATTCATTAATAACTATGGTACCCAATTATAATTGGAAGCCCAATTGTAATTGGAGTTGGGAAATGATCTAATATTGGAGTTCCAGAGAATAAATGTATTTTTGTAAGGTTAGAAGCATGTTTAAAGAAAGAAGTTCATGATCTTCATTCCTCCTCAAAGAAGTCCATGGGAGTTACATGATTATAAATGTTAAAGCTATTTAATGGAATCGTATATATATTATAACATACACGGTAATTGAATTATTTGTTTCCCCATTGTTAGCATTATTTCATTTTAGTTATATATTTTAGATATCTTGATAAAAACCTTTATGTCCAAAGGCATACATGACCCATCATTACACATTTAAATTCGTATTAATGATTTATAATTCCAAAAAATATATCGTGTATAATTGTTTCTAAATATATGTTTATCATCTTAAGTTGAATATAATGTCTCTTCATAATAAAATTGTTTCTACCACCCTACAAAAAAATTATTGTTAAAGGAAAAATTATTATTACTTGACAGAGTCATATTAAAGGTTGGGAGCAGACAATAATTGGAGTGGACAGCCTTCTCATAATTGTAGTTAATATTTTTTCCCATCAAGTAAATAAATCAAAGCGTGATTTGAAATTTACATTAGATTTGGTTGGATTACTTTCATAAATTATTTT